>JBAMJV010002567.1:0-85562 GCA_037951105.1 Echinarachnius parma | reverse complement strand
ATGATTTTATGAATGATCAAATATTAACAAGATCTCGTCACTTATGTGGGTAACAATGTACAGATTGCCATAGGTAATGGCAATAGTGGAGGATATGCTACTTGGAACACAATGACAAAAGAGAATTGTAAGTGTTATTCTGCAGAATTAGAAAATATCAACAGCGCCATCTCTAGTCTGTGGCCGAATAGTCTGGCTTGGATTGATACTTGCGTGGTCTACACTCATTTTGTCTACAACATGAAGCCTGAGAATTCGAATTGTCCAACTCTAATCTCGAACCTCAAGCATACTCATACCCTTATCCCAAACCCTAACCCGATTCATGTTGCCTAATCTTAAAAGGAACCACCATTCAATTAAAACAAATAACTACATTTACATGTTTTGGTACCGTTGTGTGATATATTACATTTGCAAAGGGTTGTTCTATTCACTTACAAAACAATTATTACATGATGGTTACGTACATAGAAGTATGACTCCAACACTGCCGTTGTAGATGATGGTTCCGTATGCGCCCCACATCTGAGAGCGCGCAAATTATATTCGTGTGTACGTTTGAAGACAATTGTTAGCATTCCGGACGATCGTTCACCCTGGACAAAGGTAGTTTTCGTATATTATGCAGACACATAATGTCGCGTTTTCGAATTACATAATTTTTTTTCTGGAAACATGTTTTTCTGAACTTGTTGGTGAAATGGACTACTAAAGATGTTACCTTTCATTTATTATTTTGGGGTGGTGGTACCCATAAAGGGACCTAGAATCTAGTCACTAACTTATTGCTCTGATTTTGTAGACAGTTATTCGTATGCATTAGATAATTATACATCTGAGCACTCCCAACAAACTAAATACCCTAGCGTGACCCAATCCGTTTTATGCGCTCTCAGAACATATAAATTAGCGCCATCTGGTGTTTAAACCTGAACAGCTAGACCCTGGACAAGGTGGCCCTAGACCCGAGACAAGGTGGCCCCCAAAAAGCGGAACGGGGCACTTCCCAAAATAAAGTAACAAAAGTATTATGTCCATCGGATAAGGTGGCTTTTTCAATGAAAAACAATACCAAGAACAGTCATTTTAGTTAAGTAGTGTTTGTTTTAGGGCGCTGTGACACCATGTTAGGTTCCCATTGTTGTCAATTTTTACAAAGGCAGTGCCGGATAATTCGCACTGACGGCCCGTTATAGCGGGGCATTACGCGCGCCATTGTTAGTGTGCATTCAGCTGTGAAACAAAAGAATGGGCACAGTTGTTCACTGCTATAAGGGGCAGTAAGTGCGAAATATCGGGCAATGACTTGGTAAAAATTGACAAAAATGGGAACCTGACATGGTGTCATTCAGAGCGCCCTAAAACAAAAACTACACGACCAAAATGACTATTCTAGGTATCGTTTTTCATTGGAAAAGTCACCCTATCCATAGGACATAATGATTTTTAAACTTTATTTTGGAAAGTGCCCCGTTTCGTTTGTTTGGGGCCACCCTGTATAGAGCAGACTATAATTACATATCAATAAGGAAGGCATTTCGTGGAACACTTCCTCGCAGAAGGTGGTGCGAGGGGGGCTACCCCCCCCCCCCCCCCCCGCATACGAAATGAAGCTTAAACACATGTATAACCATAATTGTATAGATCCTTCATTGGAGGTTGAATGTAGTACAATTATCAAAATATATTCAACTCTCTTCTACGGCCATGTTCAGAATGCAAATTTCCAACTCGAACCATTAACGCGTGTGGGGTAACCCTCTCCCAAATCTAGATCTATTTACCAGAGCGCATGCGATTTTGTTGGTTGCTTTTTCATCAAGTATGTTGTTTTTTTATTTTTTATTCTTGTTTCCTTTTGGCCTCGCTTAACGGAAGCTATGTATGGTAATCGTGTTGTTATAGATCTAATACGTGCAATTTAGCCGTTATGTGGTACACTGCGATCAAACATGCCAACTTCACCAGTAAACCACTCTGCATGTGTCGTTATGTCTCACTGCAAACATTGTGAGGAAAATTGACACTTTAATTTTTACAAAACCTTTCTGGACTTTGGAGAGTTTCAAAAGCTGTGATATTATTCTATCACAAACAATTCAGAGCATTATTTTGACATAGAAGGAAGTGGTTTTGTTGAGTAGACAGACTGCAAAAAGTGTTAGTCCCACACCGAAGTTGTCATTGAGCTTCAATAAGAAGGAATATGTGAGTTTTCTTTACCTTAGTGAACATGTTACTATTATGAAGTTCATTTAATATTTCTACTTTTATAATATACCTTCTTAGACATGATATTGACTCCAATAATCATCTTTGGCTAAATTTATCATAAATATCTAAACTTTCTTTTGATACGCTAATGCTAATAATTCATGACGATACAATTAATCATGATACTACTCATCATATTATTTGAGTAATGTTTAAATTTAATACGAAGAAGATTCACATCAACAATCAGTGTTCGTGCCCGCTTTCTTTGGATCTTTTATTTGCCTTATTTACAGAGCCATGGCGAGTGCAGATGCTATCGTCACTCAAAGTTTGGAATGCTGTCTATGCTACGAGCTATTTACCCAACCAAAACTCTTAACCTGTGCCCACACTTTCTGTAAGGAATGTTTGGTCAATCTCTATGAATGTCATCCACAGCAAAACCAGATCTCTTGTCCGATTTGTCGTCAGATTACCAACATCAACAATGGAGACATTTCTAAACTGCAAACTAATATTCTGATTCATTCTATGGTTGAGGACATGAAATCCGCCGGAAGAAGCTGCACCATCTGTGACCCGGAAGCTAATTCTGCTGCAGTACAATACTGCGCACAGTGTGACGAGTACATGTGTGAACCCTGCACAGTCGCTCATGGAAAATTTAAGAAGACCGCTAAACACAATGTGGTCGGCATGGATGATGTCAAGAGGGGAAAGGTCAAAGTAAAGCGTTTCTGTATCAAGCATTCAGAGGAAGAGAAGCTGTATGTATGCGTATCATGTAACGTGTCCATCTGCTTCAGATGTCGCATGCTCGACCACAGCAAACCGGATCACGAGATCAAAGAGGTAACCGACTACAAGAAAACGATCCAGGAGCAAATCAAGTCCCTTCAGAAGAAAGCTGAAACGAAAATTGCGAATATCGAGGCACACGAAGAGCTAGTTAAGGAACAGAAAGCAGTTGTTGAGGTAGAACTAGATCAGAAGATAGCCGAGATCAACGAATCATATGAAGAAGCAGTGCATCATCTCACTAGTCAACGCAATGATCTCATTGACCGATGTAAACAAGAAAAGGCTTCTCACATCGCACAACTTGAGAGAATCAAGGAATCTGATGACATCGAAATGTGTTGTATTCGAAGTGCATCTGAACTAGTCGGCAATGGTATAAAGGCACTGCTAGAGGGGCAGACACTGGCTGTGCACAACACGATTTGTTGCGATTTGGAGAAAATGTTGGATGAAAATAATCCCGATGCGACGCAGCCCAAATCCATAGCTGACTCTGCAAAGCGGGTAAAATTCATCAAGAGCGATACTCCCATCAGTCTAGGTGAATTGCAACTAGCTGACTGGCAGCTTGAGAAGGTGAGCACATTCGCACTCTCACATAGCTTTCCATGTGATGCAGTGCCTTTGCCTGATGGTCGGGTGGCTGTTGGTTATTTTGATGGGAAGGCGATCGAGATGTTCACTGTTGATGGGCCGCAGGAAACAGTGCTGAAGGGTGTGAATGTATTACGTGCATCTGTCTTGTCCGATGGTCGCTATGTTGTACGAGATACTGATAACAATATCACACTGTACACTCAGGCATGGAGGAGGCTCAATGTTCAGTTCAACACACTCTCATGGTATGATGGAGGTTTCGGCGGCATGGGTGTAGACAGAAATGACAACATCTATGTCGGTTATAATAAGAAAAAGAAGATTTATGTATTCCGACCAGAAGGGGGTGCGCCAATTCGGGAGATTCCGTGCCATGACTATGAGCCTAGAGAAATCTGTCACATGAATCACAGCAAAAGGCTGGTAGTGTGTGATTGGTCAAAGTCAGTCAGGGTCATTGATGACAGGGATGAGGAAGGCATCGTCCTTCATCACACCCAGGTGGATATTGTGAATACACGCATTGCTGTCCTGGAGGATGATAGCATACTGATTGCACGCGGGAAGTATGGTCTGCTGAGTATTGAGCTCTACACAAATGACCTGAAGAAAATCAGAACAGTCCTCATGGACTTTCCAATGGCAAATAGAATGGTTGCATTGTCCACTGGAGAGATTGCTGTAGTATCAGAGAAGCAATTCATTGTCTTCCACAAAATCGAATATTGCAACAGATGAATGTAATCTAATCCGAATAAACACATAACTGTCCTGAAGGATGTAGCATACTGACTGCATGCAAGGATGGTTTGATGAGTATTGAGCTCTACTCAAAAGACCTTAAGATAATTAATGTTTTTATTTTTTTTCACTGGTATGTACATTATACCAAAATATCAACTCATTGCGCATAATTGCTAATTAAATGCATATTACAACGTGAATTGTATAAAGAATCAGTAACGTTGTAAGGTACTTTCCCACTGGCAAATTGAATATGGAGATTGGTTGAGTTGCCCACTGGGGAGGTTGTTGTTGTATCAGAGAGGCAATTCTTTGTCTTCCACAAAATCGAAAATCGCAAAAAACAAAAACATTTCTGTCTAACTACTTTTTATCCACTTCAGGACTGGTACCGAAAATCATGTTAAATCCAATTCAAGTTTTTAATGCATTAGATTTAATTGCAATTTTTGTAAACACAGCAAAGAACTACATTTGGCAAATTCAACCAATTGACTTTAAACTGTAACATTTCACTTGCTCCTTCTTGTTTTACTTTATGTAACAGAAGAATTAAATGTATTTTGCTTTGTCACATTTCTCCTTAATCATGGTATCCGAATTCGGATACTTCGATCGCTCATAGTACCCAAAGTCGGATACTTTGCGCGAACAATCTGGATACAATTTGACACCAAACTTCACTTTTCACTCAAAAGCAGCATTGTTCTTTTTCTATGAAAACGTCGCATATCATTCAGAAGAATCTTACAATGATATTGGGACTTGATTGATGTCTCAAATGTCACTTTTTGAAAAGATTACAGGATCACTTTTATATGCATCGTATCAATCCTAATGAACATGCAAGAGGGAACACGCGAGGAATCGTTGTTGGTGTCGTTGTTATTTTTGTGTTGGCTTTCATTAAAAAATTATTATTAACGCTATAATACATTGTACCATTTATGAATCAATCATATCATAACATAATATTATTAAACTTACATTTAAATGGAGCTCCTACTAGATGCTGTCTGTCCATCTCTAAAATTCGACCTAACCAGCGAAGATCGAAGCAAAGCTTGTACATGTTGCTGGACCCTAATACATGACAGTGGTGTAGATAGGATATTTCTGGTGGGAGGGGGGGGGGGGGGGGGCTTGCATTTTAAGACGATGTTAAGAGCATGTAAAATGTTATCAATATGTTAAAAAGAAAAAAAAAAATCAGCCCTCCCTAAACAAAAAATATAATAATGATTTTGCCGATATTCTATTTTGATTTTTCTGCAAGCATTTTTTTGGAGGGGTCACCTAGGGGCACAAAATTTGTTTGTTTGTTTATTTGTTTGTTTTGGGGAGGGGGGTGCAAGACTGTATTTAATTTTTCGCATATTCAGCCTGGAAAAAAAACTTGTATAACTTTGTCTTCTATACTCGTTTACAAACATACTATATTACCATTTGATATCTTTAAAAAAATAAACTAAGCACTATCAAAAAAATGTATAATCTCTATAGCAGACTAATTCATTATTCTTTACCTTTACTTGCATACATCTATATTTGCTTTTAAATTGCATATTTATAAATGTAATATTGCAAAAAGTCAAATACAATGTACATGTATATAATTTGATATTACAATATGTAGGTAACGTATTAAAGGGGTAGTACAGTTTTGGTAAGGCTGAGCTTTAGTAACCAAAACCAGAACAATAACATTACAAACTAATAGTTATAAGTCCACCATACTCGAAATGTATATAAAATCAACGACAAAAGTCAAAAGCCTGTTATCATTCGAAAGAGCAATTAAAACACAAGAGGGCGCTCTCTTAAAAAACATTGGTTTCAACCATTTGTCATACGAAAGTATGCATGTGATATTTAGAGATCATCAACAACTATTTTAAACCCTCTTTTGAAAACTTTTGAAAAATTGTGAGCACTTGTTTAAATAAAAAATGAGAATTGTACCCCTTTCAAATTTTACACTCAGTTTATCATTATCTCACAAAGAAATTATTTCGTGCAGCGTCAAAACTGAACTACCCCTTTAAGCTGTCATATAATGTCAGAATACAAAACTTGTCTGCCTCAGTGTTTATACCTTTTGGTAAACCTACCAAATATCATTCAATGATCTTTTAAATAACAAATGCAATCAATATAATGTTTACGTTATGAGTCTAGAACTTTTTATCCATGGCATCTATGAAACATATAATCAAGTAATGTATATTGTCTTAATCTATCAAAAAGGATCTAGTAACATTGTCAAAATAAAAAAATATATATATATATATTTTTTATCACGTACATTGTTGATATTATTAAAATTTCTCTTCCGTTACAAATAAATTGATGATTGAAATGTTTGGATTTTACATTCTCCACTGGATAATTAATGTACAAAGGCAGTGCAATGAGTCAGCAAATGTCACTTTGCAATTTTGCTCATTGAATTTACTCGGTCATATGACGTATATGTATACGTAGCATAGAATGTGTACACATCACTCATTTGACATAATCGGATTAAAGATTGTACCAACCTTTCTTCACTTCATGTTTTAACAAAGTTACTGGATCCCTTTAAGACAAATACCAATCATAATATATTTGAAAATATACTGCAATCTTTAATGTTTACTGTTCCAAAAATTAAGTAAGATTTATGCCAGAACTAGCATGAACTTGCATACTTGTTGGTACCTACATTATACACAATATTATATCTATGAATTTGAATGTTCAAATCATATTATGAAATTGTTTAAATATATCATCAACTTTTACATGCAAAACAAATTTGTTTAACGAATCATGTTATCTAACTGATGTCATAACAAATTGTACAGTATGTTATATATAGAACACTATATTCGCACTGGTCTGTTGGCTTGAAAGGACAATGCAATTTTGGTTAAGAGGGCGCTTAACAAAATAATGTATTTGTGACGTAACAAAAAATAGGTGTAATATTAAATAATCTCTAAATTATTATTACTATTAGTTTGTAATGATAATGTACATATTTTAGTTATGAAATTCAGTTTGACCAGAACTGTGATATCCCTTTGAAGTCAGCAATATAGGAGGTAAAGGGGCACCAACATTTCTTTCAGTCAAAATTGTAGTGTCTCGACCGGGAAAATCAATGGCATAATTTGCAATTATAATGTTATTTTCTTGTTTGGCCACAGCCCATTTCGGGGCACCGAAACTTGATGGCTTCTTTTGTTTCACTTGCCCGACAGGACCATCATGGCACATTATTGCTAGCCCTACTGTATCCTATGGCTCGTATCTGTAGTTCAATCTTGAGAATTGTAATTTATTTTGTAAATAGATTATTATCCTCTCTTTTACCTAATCCATAATACATGTATGGACATGTGTACATTTTGATGAATAAAAGTATCTTAAGATCAAAAGTATCTTTATGCAGTGTAGTTTAAGGCCCAGTCCCATACTGACGATTTTCACGGCGACTCGCAACGATTTTCTAGAACGAATCGGCTCGATTTAGCCACGGTTTTGGGCATGGGCATAGCGACTTACGTAATACCTATTCATCAGGGGGGATACATGAATAGATCATTCCCCCAGTTGAATGGGTATCAATGACAGATCTACGCCCATGGTTTTGGAGAAGAACCGATACGATGTAATACGATGCAACACGACCTAAGCGATTTTCTCGACGAACGTCAAATCGTTGCGATTCGCCGTGAGTGTGTGTTTGTGCGCGCGCGCGCGCGTGTGTGTGTGTGTACAGTGTGTATGTTTGGTGAGCACGTGTATGCGTGTGCAAATGTGTGCAAGAGTGTCTGCGTGCGTGCGTGAGTGCTAATGTGGTTCGTGAGTATGTGTGTATATGAGTGCGTGCGTGTGTGAGTGTATGTGTGTGTGTGCGTGTGTGTGTGTGTGTGTGTGTGTGCGGTAAACAAATTTAAACACAAGTACGTGTGTTTATTAGTGTATGTTTGTGTGTATGTGTGTTTGTAACTACAAATTTAAACATTTGTGTGTTACATGTTTATAATTTGGAGGAATAAAAAGCACTTTAAAAAAAGGTGTGTGTGTGCACGCGCGTGTGTATGCATGTGTGTTTGTGTATGTGTATGCGTGTGTGTGTTTGTGTGCGAGTTACTACAAATTTAAACAGAAGTATACGTGTGTTCTTCTGTGTGTGTCTGTGTATGTATGTGTGCGTGAATGGGGGATGTGGGGTGGTGGTAGCTGCAAGAGGGGGAAAGGTACCCCCGGCTCCCCCCCCCCCCCCCCCCCCCCCCCTGCAGCCAGCATACACCTGTGACTTGTGTTTCTTTCTCCGAATCTGCATCCCTCTGTTCTAAGTAACGCCTCAGTTAATCGCCAAAGTGTCAAAACAAATTTGAAATAAGGCATTTATCCATTTATCGTCTTTGGGGATTTGAATAGGTAGTTTAGTTTTGGTATGAAGGGCGCTGCACAGAAACATTTTCTGAGATAATGAAAATCTGAGTGTAAAATTTGAAAGAACTTATCATTCTAATGACAGAATTATTTTATTTGATCAAAATCGGTTCAGAAACGGCTGAAATATCAATAAATATATTCGAATAAATTTGGGCCCCAGATTAATATTGTAAGTCAGACAATAAATAATACGCATTTGAACCAATATGAGTTGCGTATTTAGTCACTTGATCTGTCTTACAATAGACCGCTTCTGTAATGTATGCAAATAATATGCGTATGACGTAAGACTCTCCGTTGGCAAGCTTAACAATAATATTTGCATACATTACAGAAGCGGTCTATTAATTGTACCTTTACAATCTTTTTTTCAACGGGGCCCTGGTGATTTGTTCCTTTACAAAGATCAAACACAAAAACAAGCACTGAACTATTCTTGTAGAGAATAGAAATTCTTTTTACCAAGCTTCTGTCCATTGTAGATGAATAGGACTGAAATCCACTTAGTCAAGTGGATTTTTGCCATGTTTATTTGCATCGCCCAAAAACCTGCGGATTTAAATGTCAAATAAAGTTATTTTCAAGACGTTACTTTGTCTTTGGAGTGATGTGCGCTCTTATACTTAGAGCAATGAGTAAAGTCGGAGAGAATGTTATTACAGATAAATTGTAACAGTTTCCGTGCTAAACTTAAGCACCAGAGTAAAATATGTTATTGGTTACATGCACATTTGTACGTACAGGCGGTCAATTAATTATTATATGATTATTTATAGCATAAAGTCTGCATAGACCGCCCTTCACCATCACCATCCGAGAGACAATGCCTTGGCTTCGAACGCAGGCCCATTTTAGTCAGATTTTTTCCCAGACAAAATCAGAACTCTGTTAATGGGATTTGTTCACTTTGTACTATAAATAAAAAGAAAACAAACATACTGATATTTCTACATCTAACCAAGAGATGGCGCTATGGCCATTATAATGTTGGCTACTTTCAGTCTAGAGCTAGAGATAAAAACAGTAGTGTTACTGTTGATCGATCTGGCATATATAAAGTTGACATATTATCATAATTATCATAATTACCATTGCGGTTCTGTTTATTATACGTACATATAATACTGTGTGTCACCTGTGCAAATAAGTCGTCTTAAAGTAGAATTTCTTTGTTTTTTAATTTAGATTCAGCTCATATTTCTATATTTCATACATAATCCATAACACGAATATTACAAATAAGTGTTTCAAAACATTGTTATTGACGAGTTATCATCAATAAATTAGTGGTAATTTGTAAGCCAATATTGTGGCTTCAAAAGTCCCGCCCAAACCAGCTGAATACTATGACGTCATTCATTGAGTAAGTCATCCTTAGCAGACGATGTCCGATATATAACAAACACATTTGATAGTGCCTTTTTAACATGATTCTGTTCAATCATCCTTGTTTATTGAGGAGAATATTTGTCATTATTTGCTCCTCTGCCTCACTCTTAAAAGCACTTTGTTGTTCTTTGACACACAATTTTCCCGTAAAGCATGCTAAATAACGTTATTTTAATCTATCACATCGCCCATAAGTATCACACACAGAACTGCACATTCAGCGACACCCGCATCAAAATACAGCTGTTGAACAATGGGCCAATAGATCGTGCCCAGACTTTGGCGGGTCTTTCAAGCAGATAAAGTAGGACGGTGTGTGACTTACTTCTTTGAATTTGTCTTTATTTCCGTAAATGTCTCCGAGTGAATGATTATTGTGTATAAGTCGAGGTGAACCTTATTTACAAAATGCAATTAAATAAATGCGCTTTCGTGACATGAATACACGTTTAGCAGACAAAATAAGTGCACTAATGGTTGTGTAGATTCGCAATGAGACATCGTCTGCTAATGTTAGACTTACTCAATGAGTGACGTCATTAAAATATTGGCGTTTTTTAGCGCAAAGAGCGCTTGTTTTCGATTCTTGTGATGGGGTTTTGTTTTGTTGTTGTAATAAGATATCGTGTTGGTATGGGAAACAACAAACTATTAATTTTAATTTGTTAATCCCTAAGCCCTCTAGTGATGCGTTATTCTCATATTTTGTGATTTTCAATGAAATTCTACTTTAAGGATAATTATTGTCCTTCTTTTGCAGGCATCTTGCTGATAAAGGCTTCAAATGATGCCAGGAAAGAACAATCGTTTTGTAGTTTAACTATCAAGCTCATTTCCTTTCTATTCTGAATCATGAATCTTTGACTCATCGATTTTTTGTTCATCCTTTAAAAGTAAATTTACCGTGTTTACATCAAAACTCTGATACGTATACATTTGTTGTATGAATATCAAGTACAGAAAATGCATTGATCATTTCATGAATTATCAAATATTAACAAGATCTCGTCACTTATGTGGTTAACAATGAACAGATTCCCATAGGTAATGGCCATAGAAGGATTTGCTACTTGGAACAGAATGACAACAGAGAATTTTAAGTGTTATTCTGCAGAATTAGAAAATATCAACAGCGCCATCTCTTGTTTGTGGCCGAATAGTCTGGCTTAGGTTTATACTTGCTTGGTCTACACACATTTGGTCTACGTCTGATTTTGTCTACAACATGAAGCCTGAGAATTCGAATTGTCGAACTCTGAATTCGAACCTCAAGCATACTCTTACCCTTATCCCAAACCCTAACCCGATTCCTGATGTCTAATCTTAAAGGGAACCACCAGGCAAATAACAACAAATAACTATACGTTTTGGTACCGTTGTGTGATATTAAATAGATGTTCAACGCTTTGCAAAGGGTTGTGTAATTCATAAACAATACAATTCATTTCCCTCACTTACGAATCCATCATTATAATGATGGTTCCATATGTGCCCCACATCTGAGAGTGCGCCAATTCTATTCGCGCGTACGTTTGGAGACAATAGAATCCCGGACGATCGTTCACCCTGGTCAAAGGTAGTCTTCGTGCAGACACCACACATGAGGCGTGTTTTCATTTATATAATTTTGTTCTGGAAACATATTTGTCTGAGCTTGTTGGTGGAATGGACTACTAATGATGTTATCTTTTATGTATAAGAATATTATTTTGGGGTGGTGGTACCCTTTAAAGGGATCTAGTAACTGTTTAGACACGTGAAATGAACTGACGGAGAGCTGATAAAATGTGTTTACATGTCTGTGATCTGATATGTGCAAATTCTACGGTAAATGAAAGTCATATTATGACCGAGTAAAGTACGTAATGCAAAGCGATATTCACTAACTCATTGCTCTGTTTTTGTAGACTGTTATCGTTATGCAGTAGATAATTACACATCTGAACACTTCAACAGATCAACTACCCTAGCTTGACCCTCACAATAAAAAAAGCTTACGCGCTCTGATAAAATTTAAATACCGCCATCTCGTGTTTGTACCTGAACAACTAGACCCTGGCTAGGCCAATGATGTTAATGAGTAGCGCAATATACCAGTCCAATGACATATCCATATGGAAGGCATTTCCTGGAACACTTACTCGCAGAAGGGGGTGCTAAGGGGGCTACCCCCACCCCCCCCCCCCCTCCTCGATAAGAATACAACTTATATATAACCATAACTGTATGCATCCTACAAATCGAGGTTGCATGTAGTACAATTATCAAAATATATTCAACTCTCTTCTACGACCATTATTCAGAATGCTAATTTTACAACTTAAAGGGATAGTTTAGTTTTGGTATAGAGGGCGCTACACAAAATATGTTTTTGGTGAGATAATGAAAACTGAGTGTAAAATTGGAAAGAGCATACAATTTTAATGACAGAATAAACTTTATTTGATCAAAATTGTTGAAACAACTGAGTGTTTAGAGAGCGACCTCTTCAGTTTTAACGGCTCCGTTTGAATGATAACAGGCTTTTTACTTATTAGTCATTTGTAATTATTTGTCTTTAGAGCATGGTGGAGTGATAACTGTTAGTTTGTAATGTTGTGGTGCATGTTTTGTTGACTAAAATTCAGTTTGACTGAAACTGTACTCTCTTTACCAGAACTCAACTATCCCGTTGTTGCTTGTTATCAAGTATGTTTTTCCCCTAATTCTTGTTTCATTTTGGCCTTGCTTAACGGAAGCTATGTATGGTAATCGTGATGTTAGATCTAATACGTGCAACTTAGCCGATCTCCGGTACACTGCGATCAAACATGCCAACTTCATTAGTAACTACTCTGTATATGTGTCTTTATGTCTCATTGGAAACATCATGAGGAAACTTAACATTTTAATTTGTAAAAAAACCTTTCTGGACTGATCACAAACATTTCAGAGCATTTTTTGATGAGTAGAAAGACTGTAAAAAGTTTGCGGAGCCCTGCACCGAAGTTGTCTTCGTGCTTCAATAAGGAGGGAGGAATATGTGAGTTTGCTTTACCTTAGTGAACATGTTATGTTTCTATATTTTCTTTGCCTTCTTTTAATCATAATATTTGTCCTTAGAAATCAATGTTATTGCGCTATGATACATTGTGAATAGCGCTATATAAGTAACCTGTATTATTATTATTATTATTATTCCAACAATCAATTATTGGGCAACTTTTATCATGCATATCTAAACCTGTTCTTCTGAGGTTAAATGCTAATAATTCATGACGATACAATTAGTTATAATACTACTCTTCATATTATTTGACAGGTAGATCAGCTAGCTTGTAGTAATATTTTTATTTGATATATGAAGAACATTACCATCATCCAATCAGTACTCGTGACCGCCTCCTTTCAATATGTATGTGTCATATTTACAGAGCCATGGCAACTGCAGATGCTGTATTTGCTCAAAGTTTGGAATGCTGTTTATGCTTCGATTATTTCACCGAACCTAAGTTCCTGAGTTGTGGGCACACTTTTTGTAAGAAATGTTTGGTCCATCTCTACGAATGTCATCCCCAACAAAACCAGCTCTCTTGTCCGATTTGTCGTCAGATTACCAACATTAACAATGGAAACATTTCTAAACTGCAAACTAATATTTTGATTCAATCGATGGTTGAGGACATGAAATATGTCGAAAGAAGCTGCACCATACATGCTATATGTGACCCGGAAGATAAATCCCCCGCGTCTCAATACTGCGCACAGTGTGACGATTACATGTGTGACCCCTGCGCAGTGGCGCATGGGAAATTTAAGAAGAACGTAAAACACGATGTGGTTAGCATGGATGACGTCAATAAGGGAAAGTTCAAAGTGAAGCGTCTCTGTACCAAGCATACAGATGAAGAGAAGCTGTATGTCTGTACATCGTGTAACGTGTCCATCTGCTTCAGATGCCATGTGCTCGAACACACCAAACCTGATCACGAGATCAAAGAGGTGTCTGACTACAAGAAAACGATCCAAGAGCAAATCAAGTCCCTTCAGAAGAAAGCTGAAACCAAAATTGAGAATATCGAGGCACGCAAAGAGCTAGTTAAGGAACAGAAAGCAGTTGTTGAGTTAGAACTAGATCAGAAGATAGCTAAGATCAACCAATCGTATGAAGAAGCAGTGAAGCATCTCACGAGGCAACGCAATGATCTCATCGACCGATGCAAACGAGAAAAGGCTTCTCACATCGCACAACTTGAGAGGATCAAGGAATCTGATGACATAGAGATGTCTTGCATTCGAAGTGCATCTGAGCTAGTCGGCAATGGTGTCAAGGTACTGCTCGAGGGGCAGACACTGGCTGTCCACAAAGCGATTTGTTGTGATTTAGAGAAAATGATGGATACAAGCAATCCTGATGTCATGCTGCCCGAGGCCATAGCTGACCGTGCAAAGCGGTTGAAATTCACCAAGAGTTGTACTCCCACCAGTCTGGGTGAATTGCGACTACCTGACTGGCAGCTTGGGGAGGTGAGCACATTGCCACTCTCACATGATGGTCCATGGGATGCAGTGCCTTTGCCTGATGGACGGGTGGCAATTGGGTATAATGATGGGGAGGCGATTGAGATGTTCACTGTTGATGGGCCACAGGAAACAGTGCTGACGGGCGTGGATGTAGCATATGTATCTGTCTTGTCCGATGGTCGCTACGTTGTACGAGATTTCAATAATATCATTTTGTACACACATGCATGGGAGAGGCTCAATATTCAGTTCAACACACTCTCATGGAATGATGGAGGACTATGGGGCATGTGTGCAGACAGTGATGACAACATATACGTTGGTTATAATGATACAAAGAAGAATGTTGTATTCCGACCAGAAGGTGGTGCGCCATCTCGTGAGATTCCGTGCCATGGCTATGCGCCTTGTGAAATCAGTCATATGAATCACAGCAAAAGGCTGGTAGTGTGTGATTGGTCAAAGTCAGTCAGCGTCATTGATGACAGGGATGAGAAAGGCACCATCCTTCATCACATCCAGGTGAATAGTGGGAATCCACACATTGCTGTCCTGAAGGATGATAGCATACTGATTGCATGTGAGAAGGATAATCTGATGAGTATTGAGCTCTACACAAAGGACCTGCAGAAAATCAGAACAGTCCTCAGGAAGTTTCCAATGGCAGATAGCATAGAGAAATTGGTTGCATTGTCCACTGGAGAGATTGTTGTAGTATCAGAGAAGCAATTCATTGTCTTCCACAAAATCTAATATTGCAACAGAATTAACATGATTAATGTAATCTCATCCGAATAATCACATTACTGTCTTGAAGGATGATAGCATTCTGATTGCCTGCAGGGAGGACGGTTTGATGAGTATTGAGCTCTACTCAAATTACATTAAAGGGCAATGAAACCCAAGCAAACTGTTGCTTTCATAGACTTGAAGAGATAAGGAGGAATAATCTCTGAAAGTTAGAGCATAATCGGGCCACAAACAAGAAAACTATGGCTCTTTGAAGATGCCCATTTATTCCTATGGGGAACTCAAATTGGCAACTACTCCCCATATGTTTTGTACACAAATTTTCCCATTTTTACAGTTTTCTTCATAGTCACACTTTTCCATTCCCCAAACTCACGATATGTTGTGTATAAATATATTCTACAAAACATTATGTTGAACTCAAACGAAGGGTAAACATATATTTTGAGAAAATTGAAAAAAATTGAAATTTTGTGTACAAAACATATGGGGAGTTGTCCATAATTTTGCCAGAGTGCGTTGCCAATTTGAGTCACTCATAGAAAAAAATGGATATTTTCAAAGAGCCATAGTTTTCTTATTTCTTGACCGATTGTGCTCAAATTTTCAGGGACTATTCATCCTATTTAGTGTCTTATAGTGCATACAACAATTTGTCAGGATTCCATTGTCCTTAAAGATAATTAGTTGTGTTATTTAATTTATTGGTATACATACAAAAATATCAACTCATTGCGCATAATTGCAAATTAAATGCATATTACAACGTGAATTGTATAAAGAATCAGTAACGTTGTAAGGCACTTTCCCACTGGCAAATTGAATATGGAGATTGGTTGAATTGCCCACTGGGGAGGTTGTTGTTGTATTAGAGAGGCAATTATTTGTCTTCCACAAAATCGCAAATCACAAAAGATAAATCATTTCCTGTCTTACTACTTTTTATCCACTGCAGGACTGGTACCGAAAATCATGTCATGCATGTTAAATCCAATCCAAGATTTTAATTCATTAGATTTAATTGCGATTTTTGTAAACACAGCAAAGAACTACATTTGGCAAATTCAACCAATTGACTTTAAACTGTAACATTTCACTTGCACCTTCTTGTTTTACTTTATGTAACTGAAGAATTCAATATATTATGCTTTTTCATATTTCTCCATAATCATGGTATCCGAATTCGGATACTTCGGTCGCTCATAGTATCCAAAGTCGGATATCTTTGCGCGAACAATCGGGATACAATTTTACATCAAACTTCACTTTTCACTCATAAGCAGCATTGTTTTTTTTTCTATGAAAACGTCGCATATCATTCAGAAGAATCTTACAATGATATTGGTATTTGATTGAGGTCTCAAATGTCACTTTTTGAAAAAAAAATATTGGCTACGTCAACAATACGCTACGTCAATGAATCACTTTTATATGCATCGTATCACTCATGATGAACATGCAAGAGGGAACCAGCGAGGAATCGTTGTTGTTGTTGTTGTTGTTATTTTTGTGTTGGCTTTCATTAAAAATGATTATCAACGCCATAATACATTGTACCATTTATGAATCATTTTTTGTGTTGGCGTTCATTCAAAAATTAATATTTACGCCATGATAATTTGTTTCATTTAAATAGATATGATTAATCAATCATATCATAACATAATCTTATTAAACATACATTTTAATGGAGCTCCTACTAGATGCTGCTTGTCCATCTCTCAAATTCAACCGTACCAACGAGGAAGCAAATCTTGTAAATTGTGCTGGACCCTGGTACATGTATATGTCAGTGGCGTAGCTAGGATTATGCTAGTGGGGGGGGGGGGGGGGGGTGGGGGTGGGGAGGGTGCATTGTGATGAGGGGGCTCAAGTTTTCAGCTGTCAAGAGGAAAGAGTCCTCACCCGTTATGGTGACCGTACAAACTCAAATTTACTTGAAAATATCATGACAACTGTTATAGTTACGTTAAAAATGTCATATTTTTGTCAAACTTGTTTTTCCCCTTAAACAAAATTAATTGCGAATTGTTCTGTCATCTATTTTGTCTACTAACATATTTTACATGGGGACAACTTGTGGCAAATACAAATAGTGCAGGAGAGGAGAGGGGGGTGAGGGTACGTGCATCATGTATCCCGTAGCTACACCCCTGATACATTGATAAGCTACGTTAAAGGGATAGTCCAGTTTTTGTCATACTCAAGGTTTGTAATTAAAACCTCACCAAAACATGACAATGTATTTCGTTATAACTCCACCATGCTCGGATGGTATGTTTTGATAAATTAAGTTTACTATGTCATTAAAATTATATGCTCTTTCAAATTGTATGGGACATATCTACTCAAGTTTGTAGACCGTTCTTAAATGGGTTAAGATGTTTAAACTTTTCTAATATTTCTGTGTCCTCCAAGGTACTCTGAATCATCATGTAATAAATAATGTCATTCTTCATATAGCTTTACATAGAGGAACCCAACATAATTATAGAACACTGTACTGAGCACCTAATGTCTGAATCTGCTCGTCAAGTGATGAAAGTGCGCATGCTTGCATCCTTATTGGATATGCATACAATTAGATAAAAAAGCATTTTCATCAGAATTCATGACAAATAACATATTGTATCATAATTATTTTGTCACCACACTGGATTATTGTACTGTCTTATAACTGTCTGACTGCAATGCATATCTTTGCTCTTTTAAAAGTGTTGCTATGGAAACTAATTTCCTAGTCTTGTTCATCATCAAGTATCAGAAATCGATTCGTAATCCATCACGTTTCAGAGTAATATACAAAATAAGCTCAAAGTTTTATTTGAATCCCTCTGTATTGTACAGTGTATATAGTTGCTTGAAAACTTAACAAATGTATGTTATCAATCGTTGTCTTATACGGTATTTGCAACAAATTATAACTAAATCGTATTTTGTTATGTATTGTCATCTCCTTTGAAATGCTTCTCTTTGATTACTGCTTGCAAGATAAAAAAAAAATGCATAATGTATATCAATTTTTATAAGAATGTAAATAATGTCTTATATCAATTCCTTAACTGTATACATTTATGACTCAAATAATATATGATATTATTTCCCCATAAATAACATAATGTACTTGATTGTAAACAAGCACAATTATTTTGTATGAAAGGGGGATATATTGCACGATAACAAACCAAACCAATAATGTATCCTATAAATGTTTTCACAATAATCTGTTTTCAAATAAGAAATAACTATAAGCACAATTCAATTCGTTATATAAATATGTGTACCGAATATAAATCAATCCTGACTCTCAGCCGTATTAATCATACATGCACATTCCAAGGTTATATTATTGATGAACAAAGTACACATTGTTCTATACAGGGGCGGATCTAGCTTTTTGCTAAGGGGGGGGGGGGGGTGACCCCAGCGGCGAGTGGGGAGAGAGTCCGAGATGGGGGTGTCTCCCCTCTCGGCGATTTCATATCTTATTTTGAACCCCCCGTAAGTGATGTTTCCCTGGCATCTACTAACACAATGGAGACCATAAAAAATCAGTGCAGTGTTTTTCTATGCACATCACATTTTCACTTGGCAGCCCAAGGGGGGGGGGGGGGGGGGGGGGTGGGGGGTGGGGGGTTAAACCCCCTAACCCCCCCCCCCCCCCTCGTAGATCCGCCACTGTTATATACCTTCGAAAATATAATTACTTTTGTTTTCAAATCCTGAATCTATAGGAAATATTGCATATTATTTATGTCACAAATTGTATACACATTATATTTAATTGCATCTTGCTATCGCAATATGGCTGAAATAAGTTGAATTTGTATATTGATTGCTTCTATACTCGTTTATAAACATACCACATTTCCATTTGATATAATTATCTAAGGATACACAACATTTTGATCAAATGTACACATCCTAGAAAACATGTTGTTATATTTATTTCTTTACATCCCGATTTTATTTAGCTGTATAATCCTGATTTTCTTTGCTTGCATATTTATATATGAACTATTGCATACAGGAAAATACATGTATAGTGATATATGATATTTCAATATACGTATGAAATGTATTTAGTTGTCATATTAAGTCCGAGCGTCACATGTGTGCGTTACCTTTTATACGTGTTCGTAAACCCACCAACTGGCATTCAATGATCTTTATTAATAGCAAATGTAAACAATATAATTATATGTGTACATAATGTACAAAGTATTTCGGTAATCTAAAACTGTCATCAATGACAGCCATGTAAGAAATCATAACGCAATCTATCATTGCTTTAATCATTCTATACTCAATCAAATATTTAGCATATATGATTGTAAAAATGAAATCTTGAGCCTAAAGTAATGTAATATGCAAACAAACAAAGCAAATGAGTATGCCAGAACGAGCTTGAACGTGAATACTTTTTTTATGTACATACACATTAACCATTTCAATTTATAATTACATTATGTATCTGTGTAAATAACTTTTACATGCAAAACAAAAAACACGAATCATGTTATCATACAATGGCATAGCTAGCTGTATCTTGTATCTAGGGCACTAATCTGCTGACTTGGAGTCACCAATGTACAGTGGTTAGCTAGATAGGGGAGGGAGTGGGGGCGTGTCCTCTATGATTTGAAGAAAAAAAAAACAATTAAAGAAACATAAGGCGACAATTTTGGGAAAAATAAAGAAACACAAAAGATGTGCCCCCAGTCAGTCCGACCCCGCTACACCACTGCCAACATGAGAGCTAAACCTTAGGGGCCACCTACATTAATTTCCTTCAATATAAATTTCTTTGTCCCGACCGGGCAGCTAAATTGCATAATTTGCAATTATAATGTTATGTTCTTGTTTGGCCAAGACCATTTCGGGCCACAAAAACTTGACGGTTCGTTTTGTTTAACTTGCCCGACAGGGACAGGACCATCATGGAAATTACTCCTAGCCTTACTCAGTATCCCTATGTCTCGAATATGTAGTTCAATCTTGAGAATTGTAATTTCTTTTGTAAATAGTTTATTGTCCTCTCTTTTACTTTGAACATGTATACATTTTGATGAATAAAAGTATATAAAGATCAAAATTATCTATATGCAGTTCAGTTTATATAGTGTATGTATTATTGTCTGTGCAGTTGTATGTGTTTGTGTGAGTGCAATTGCGTTTATATGGGTGTGTGTGTGTGTGTGTGTATATGATTGTGTAACATGCGTGAGTATGTGTGCGTGTGTGAATGTGTATAGCGTGTTTGTGTGCGTGCGTCAGTGTGTATGTGGTTCGTGACTGAGTATGTGTGTTTATGTGGGTTTGTGCGCATGTGTGTGTGGTTCGCAGGCACGCGTGTGCGTGTATTTGGCGTGTGTGTATGTGTGTTAAACAAATTAAAATGTGTGCGTGTGTGTATGTTAAACAAATTTAAACAAAAGTACGTGCGTGTGTGTGGTAGCGGGAGGGGTATGGGTACCCTGACTCCCCCTCTATGCGGCCGCTCTGTACATGTAGCTTGTGTTCCTTTCTCCGAATCTGCCCCCCCCCCCCCCCTTTATTTAAAGAGCGCATACAATAATCACCTAAGTGTCAAACAACATTTGAGAGTTGACTTTTATCATCTTTGGGGATTTAAACTATTTTTCAACGCCCAAAATATGAAATTGATTAGAAATAAGATAATCCTTCAGTTTGTAATGATGACTTTACACATCGTATACCAACATACCCATGCAATAAATCGAAACAAAATCGATTGCCAACAAACAACGAATAAAGTGCGAGCTTCGAGCGGACTAAGCGAGTTAGTTAACAAAAACATTACAAGACATTATGTTATACTTCGATTTTCTATATATATTTTTTATATAGAACGTATTTTTAAAAAATGAAACCAGTAAAGTGTCTAACTCCTCGAAAATTACTTGGAGCTTCCACATTTCTCTTCTACCGTGTTGTTTGGATTATGGTAAGAGAAGAATAAAATAGGGTTAGATTTTTTGTAATGCCCATTTAGTATGACGATATCTATCATTGATAATCATTCAGCTCAAGAGCGTTAATGAACGGTCATAAACCTTATACACGTTATACAGTAATTCGTTGTAAAAGCTGACGCAAATTTTCGCTTTTTAACCAGAAAAGCAGTGTTCTTTTTCAATGAAACTTTCACACATCATTTGGACATATCTTACAATGATTTTGGTATAGGATTGAAGTCTCAAATGTAAGTTTGGGCAATATCTGACACTTTCAGGTGCACCTTAAAGGGATAGTTGAGTTTTGGTAGAGAGGGCGCTACATAAAATTATTTTTTGTGAGATAATGAAAAACTGAGTGTAAAATTTGAAAGAGCATAATATTTTAATGACAGTATAAACTTCATTTGATCAAAATCGGTTCAGAAACGGCTGAAATATCCATAAACATAGCCATTTGTAATCAATGTGGGGCCCCACACTTATTCGATAATTTTGAACCAGCCGTTAAAAATTAATACAAAATGCTTCCTCTTTTCAAAAAGTGTCAAAATAGGTTTTTAAATAATTGTTGATTATCTCTCTATCTATTCACTATTTCAACAAAACATCACATGCACAATATTTTATTCAAAATGGTTGAAACCGATGAGTGTTAAAAGAGCGCCCTCTTGAATTTTAATGGCTCTTTTTGAATGATAACAGGATCTTTACTAAGTCATTTGTAATGTTGTATTCCTTTCGAGTTATAACTATTAGTTTGTAATGTAATGATACAGGTTTTGGTAACTAAAATTCAGTTTGACCAATACTGTACTCTCCTTACCAGAACTCAACTATCCCTTTAAAGGTACATCGCATACCTGCACTTCCTGAATTGCTCTCTGATTCATATCATACACCTGATTGTTTGTGAGTCTTTTACCAAAAGTCATAACATTTACATCTAAATACAGTCAAACCTTTGCATAGTGACCACCTAGTCTAAAAATAACACATTTGACCATTGTAGACAGATAACCTTTATCATTTGTTTATAGACAGGTTCCACAATGCTGTTTCTCCGAATGGGATCACTTTATAGTTGGCCACTAAAGGCAAGTTGGCTGCTATAGACAGGTTTGACTTTTTAACCCTCTGAATGCCAAGGTCGACTCTGGTCACCAAAATCATAAACTAAGACATGGGCCCCGTTGCAGAAAGAATTGCAATCGAGTGTCCGCATTTGAATCAATAAGATTTGCCTATTTAATCCTAGGATCTGTCTTACAATTAATTGCAACTTTACAATCGATTGTAGATTATCTCTTTCTGCAACGGGGCCCTGGTGATTTGTTCCTATAAAACGATCACGCAACTTGTAGCGAATGGAAATTCTTTTTACCAAACTTCTGTCCATTGTAGATGAATAGGATTGAAATCCATTTCTTAAGAACTGAGTCAAATGGATTTTTGCCATTTTATTTGCATCGCCCAAAAACCTGCGGATTAACATTTCAAATAAAGTTATTTTCAAGACGTTACTTTGGCTATGTAGTACTATGCGCTCTTGTCAGCTGTCTTTGTTAAAATTTAGAACAATTAATACTAGTAAAGTCTTGCGAGAAGGTTAGGGGCGTCAATTATTAAATTGTAATAGTTTCCCTCCTAAACTCAAGTGCTCACCAGAGTAAAATATGTTATTGGTTACATACACATTTGTACATACACACGGTCAATTAATAATGTATACTGCTTGGACGGCCCTTCATCATCACAATCCGAGAGACAATGCCTTGGTTTCGAACGCAGGCCAATTTTAGTCAGAATTTTTTTCCAGAAATAATCTGAACTCTATAAATGGGAACGTTTCTACTTTGTACTACGTAAACAGAAAGAAAAAGAAAACAAACATACTGATACACAACATTTAATCGAGAGATGGCGCTATGGTCATTATAATGTTGGCTACTTTGAGTCTAGTGATAAATACCAGTTAAGTCTTGCTGCTGATCGATCTGGCATAATTATCATCATAATAATTACCATTGCGGTTCTGTTTATTATACGTAAACATTATACTGGTCACCTGTGCGAATAAGTCATACTTAGTCTTACAGATAAGCATTGTCCTTCTTTTGCATGCGTCTTCACGTTCTGTAAAATATCTCATATACCAATTCAATGTAGAAGTTGATGCTGATAAAGGCCTTAAATGGTGCCAGGAAAAAAACATTTACTTTGTAGTCTAACTATCAGGCTCATTTCCTTTCTATTCTGAATCCTGAATATTTGTCTCATCGAAATTTTGTCTTCATCCTTTAAAAGTTAACATGAACAATCGGATTGAGTCACTTTGATAGTGCTTAACCAATATATTTATTTATTTGCTGTATGAATATCAAGTACATAAAATGCATTGATAATTAAATGATCAAATATTAACAAGATCTCGTCACTTATGTGGATAACAATGTACAGATTGCCATAGGTAATGGCCATAGTGGAGGATATGCTACTTGGCACACGATGACAAAAGAGAATTGCAAGTGTCATTCTGCAGAATTAGAAAATATCAACAGCGCCATCTCTAGTTTGTGGCCGAATAGTCTGGCTAGGGTTTATACTTGCTTGGTCTACACTCCTTTGGTCTACGTCTCATTTTGCCTGAAACTTCTATTTCTCAAACTCCAATCTTGAACCTCAAGCATACTCTTAACCCTAATCCCAAACCCTTAGCTGATTCATGTTGCCTATTCTCAAATTGATCTAGTAACTTTTTTTAGACAAAATACTGAAGAAAAAATAAGAACTGACGAAGAGCTGATTAAATGTGTATGTCTGTGATCTGATATGCTCACGGAGTGATGTGTGAACATTCTACGGTAAATGACCGAGTAAGGAACGAAATGCAAAGCGATATTCACTTACTCATTGCTCTGATTTTGTAGACAGTTATACAATATGCAGTAGATAATTATACATCTAAAAACTTCAACAGATAACCTACCCTAGCTTGACCCTCACAATAAAAGAAGTTTACGCGCTCTGAGAAAATGTAAATAGCGCCATCTCGTGTTTGTACCAGAACAACTAGATGGAAGGCATTTCCTGGAACACTTCGTTGCAAAAGGGGGTGCTAAGGGGGCTACCCCACCTCCCTCTCCTCCATGAGAATAACATTTAAATATAACCATAACTGTATGCATCCTACAAAGCGAGGATGCATGTAGTACAATGATAAAAATATATTCAACTCTGTTCTACGGCCATGTTCAGTATGCTAATTTCCAACTTGACCATTAAGGCGTGTGGGGTAACCCTCTCCTAAATCTAGATGTATTCACCAGAGCGCATGCGATTTTTTTTTGGGTGCTTTTTATCATGTGTGTTTTTTCCCTTATTCTTGTTTCCTTTTGGCCTTGCTTAACGGAAGCTATGTATGGTTATCGTGATGTTAGATCTAAAACGTGCAACTTAGCCGATCCGTGGTACACACTACGATCAAACATGCCAACTTCACCAGTAAATACTCTGCATGTGTCGTTATGTCTCATTGCAAACATTGTGAGGAAAATTGACACTTTAATTTTTACAAAACCTTTCTGGTCTTCGGAGAGTTTCAAAAGCTGTGACATTATTTCTATCACAAACAATTCAGAGCATTATTTTGACATAGGAGGAAGTGGTTTTTGTTGAGTAGACAGACTGCAAAAAGTTTTAGTCCCACACCGAAGTTGTATTTGAGCTTCAATAAGAAGGAGTATGTGAGTTTTCTTTACCTTAGTGAACATGTTACTATGATGAACTTCATTTAATATTTATACTTTTATAATATACCTCCTTAGACATGCGTGCTATTGACTCCAATAATCATCTTTGACTAAATTTCTCATTTAATATCTAAACTTTCTTCTGATATGCTAATGCTAATAATTTATGACGATACAATTAATTATGATACTACTCTTCATATCATTTGAGTAATGTCTTCATTTGATACGAAGAAGATTCATATCAACCAATCAGTACTCGTGCCCGCTTTCCTTCAATCTGTATTTGCCTTATTTACAGAGCCATGGCGAGTACAGATGCTATCGTCACTCAAAGTTTAGAATGCTGCCTATGCTACGAGCTATTTACCCAACCGAAACTATTAACCTGTGCCCACACTTTCTGTCAGGAATGTTTGGTCAATCTCTATGAATGTCATCCCCAGCAAAACCAGATCTCTTGTCCGATTTGTTGTCAGATTACCAAAATCAACAATGGAGACATTTCTAAACTGCAAACTAATATTCTGATTCATTGTATGGTTGAAAACATGAAATCCGCCGACAGAAGCTGCACCATACATGCCATCTGTGACCCGGAAGCTAAATCCCCCGCGTCTCAATACTGCGCACAGTGTGACGAAGACATGTGTGACCCCTGCGCAGTGGCTCATGGGAAGTTCAAGAAGAACGTAAAACACGATATGGTCAGCATGGATGACATCAAGAAGGGAAAGGTCAAAGTGAAGCGTTTCTGTACCAAGCATCCAGAGGAAGAGAAGCTATATGTGTGCACATCATGTAACGTGTCCATCTGCTTCAGATGTCGCATGCTCGACCACAGCAAACCGGATCACGAGATCAAAGAGGTGTCTGACTACAAGAAAACGATCCAGGAGCAAATCAAGTCCCTTCAGAAGAAAGCTGAAACCAAAATTGCTAATATCGAGGCACACGAAGAGCTAGTTAAGGAACAGAAAGCAGTTGTTGAGGTAGAACTAGATCAGAAGATAGCTGAGATCAACCAATCGTATGAAGAAGCAGTGAATCATCTCACGAGGCAACGCAATGATCTCATCGACCGATGCAAACAAGAAAAAGCTTCTCACATTGCGCAACTTGAGAAGATCAAGGAATCTGATGTCATTGAGATGTGTTGCATTCGAAGTGCATCTGAACTAGTCGGCAATGGTATCAAGGCACTGCTAGAGGGGCAGACACTGGCTGTCCACAAGACGATTTGTTGTGATTTGGAGAAAATGTTGGATACAAGTAATCCTGATGCCACGCAGCCCAAATCCATAGCTGACCGTGCAAAGCAGTTGCAATTCATTAATAGCGGTCCTCTCTGCTGTCTGGGTGATTTGCGACGTATTGACTGGCAGCTTGGTGAGGTGAGCATATTTCCACTCTCACATGACGAACCATGGGATGCAGTGCCTTTGCCTGATGGATGAGTGGCTATTGGTTATGGGTATGGGAAGGCCATTGAGATGTTCACTGTTGATTGGCCGCAGGAAACAGTGCTGAGGGATGTGTATGTAAAATGTGTATCTGTCTTGTCTGATGGTCGCTACGTTGTACGAAGTTTGAATACTATCATTGCGTACACACATGTATGGGAGATGCTCAATGTTCAGTTCAACACACCCTCACATGATGGAGGACTAGGGAGCATGTGTGTAGACAGTGATGACAACATATATATTGGTTATCGTAAGACAAAGAAGATTGCTGTATTCCGACCAGAAGGCGGTGCGCCATCTCGGGAGATTCCCTGCCAGGACTATGAGCCTGATGAAATCTGTCACATGAATCACAGCAGAAGGCTAGTGGTGTGTGATTGGTCAAAGTCAATCAGCGTCATTGATGACAGGGATGAGGAAGGCATCATCCTCCATCACATCCAGGTGGATAGTGCTAATACACGCATTGCTGTCCTGGAGGATGACAGCATACTGATTGGATGCACGAAGGATGGTCTGCTGAGTATTGAGCTCTACACAAAGGACCTGAAGAAAATGAGAACAGTCCTCAGGGACTTTCCACTGGTAGATGGCATATTTGGAATGTGGAAATTGGTTGAATTGTCCACTGGAGAGATTGTTGTAGTATCAGAGAAGCATTTCATTGTCTTCCACAAAATCTAATATTGCAACAGTCTGTTGTGAATGTAATCAAATCCGAAAAAACACATAATTGTCCTGAAGGATGTAGTATACTGACTGCATGCAGGGAGGATGGTTTGATGAGTATTGAGCTCTACTCAAAAGACCTTTAAGATAATTATTAGTATTTGTTTTAATGTATTGTCATACATTTCAAAATATCAACTCATTGCGCATAATTGCTAATTAAATGCATATAACAACGTGAATTGTATAAAGAATCAGTAACGTTGTAAGGTACTTTCCCACTGGCAAATAGAATATGGAGATTGGTTGAACTGCCCACTGGGGAAGGTGTTGTTCTATCAGAGAGGCAATTGTTTGTCTTCCACAAAATCGCAAATCGCAAAAAAGAAATTCCTTTCTTAGTACTTTTTATCCACTGCAGGACTGGTACCGAAAATCATGCCATGCATGTTAAATCCAATCCAAGATATTAATTCATTAGATTTCATTGCGATTTCTGTAAACACAGCAAAGAACTACATTTGGCAAATTCAACCAATTGACTTTAAACTGTAACATTTCACTTGCTCCTTCTTGTTTTACTTTATGTAACAGAAAAAGTAAATGTATTTTGCTTTGTCATATTTCTCCTTAATCATGGTATCCGAATTCGGATACTTCGATCGCTCAAAGTATCCAAAGTCGGATACTTTGCGCGAACAATCGGGATACAATTTTACATCAAACTTCACTTTTCACTCAAAAGCAGCATTTTTCCTTTTCTATGAAAACGTCCCATATCATTCAGAAGAATGTTACAATAATATTGGTATTTGATTGAGGTCTCAAATGTCACTTTTTTGAATAGATATAGGTTACTTTAATGAATCACTTTTATAATGCATCGTATCAATCGTAATAAACATGCAAGAGGGAACCAGCGAGGAATCGTTGTTGTTGTTTTGTTATTTTGGCGTTCATTCAAAATGAATATTTACGCCATAATACTTTGTACCATTTATATTTATATATTATTAATCAATCACATCATAACTTAATCTTATTAAACATACATTTAAATGGAGCTCGTACTAGATGCTGCCTGTCCATCTCTCAAATTCAACCGTACCAACGAGGAAGCAAAGCTTGTAAATTGCGCTGGACCCTGGTACATTTACATGGCAGTGGCGTAGCTAGGATTATGCTAGTAAGGGGGGGGGGGGGGGAGGGGTGGGGGAGGGTGCATTTTGATGAGGGGGCTCAAGTTTTCAGCTGTCAAGAGGAAAGAGTCCTCACCCGTTATGGTGACCGTACAAACTCAAATTTACCTGAAAATATCATGACAACTCAGTTATAGTTACGTTAAAAATGTCAAACTTGTTTTTCCCCTTAAACAAAATTAATTGCGAATTGTTCTGTCATCTATTTTGTCTACTAACATATTTTAGATGGGGGCACCTTGTGGCAAATACAATTAGTGCAGGAGAGGAGAGGGGGGTGAGGGTACGTGCATCATGTATCCCGTAGCTACACCCCTGATACATTGATAAGCTACGTTAAAGGGATAGTCCAGTTTTTGTCATACTCAAGGTTTGTAATTAAAACCTCACCAAAACATGACAATGTATTTCGTTATAACTCCACCATGCTCGAATGGTACGTTTTGATAAATTAAGTTTACTATGTCATTAAAATTATATGCTCTTTCAAATGTTATGGGACATATCTACTCAAGATGTATTTGTGTGGTGAACTTGTTTAATATTGATGTGTATTCCACTGTACTATGAATCATCATGTAATAACTAAAGTTATTCTTAATATAACTTTACATAGAGAAACCCACAGTATAGAACACTGTACTGAGCACTAATGTCTGCATTTGCTCGTCAATTGATGAAAGTATACGCATTCTTGCATCCTTATTGGGCATGCGTACAATTATAAAGTAGCATTTTCATTAGAATTCATAACAAATAACATATTGTATCACAGTTAGTCACCACACTGTATCATTGTACTGTCTATAACTGTCTGACTGCAATGCATCTCTTTGCTCTCCTTAAGTGTGTTGCTACAGAAACCCATTTCTTGGTCTGGTTCATCATCAAGTATCAGAAATCGATTCGTAATCCATTACGTTTCAAAGTTATATACAAAATAAGCTCAAAGTTTTATTTGAATCCCTCTGTATTGTACAGTGTATATAGTTGCTTGAAAACTTAACAAATTTATGATAGCAATCGTTGTCTCATATTTGCTACAAATTATAATTACATCGTCTTTTGTTATGTATAATTGTCATCTCCTTTGAAATGTTTCTCTTTGATTACTGCTTGCAAGAAAAAAAAATGCATAATGTATATCAATTTGTATAAGAATGTAAATAATGTCTTATATCAATTCATTACCTGTATTAAATAATATGTGAAATTGTTTCCCCATAAATAATATATACTTGATGTAAACAAGCACAATTTATTTTTTATGAAAAGGGGGAATACATTACAAGAGAAAAACAAAACCCAATAATTTATCCTATAAATTTGTTCACAATAAATATAAGCACAATTTAAATTGTTGTACAAATATTTGTACTGAATAAGTTACTGGTAATACGAATATGATAATATAAATTAATCATGAAACTTAGCCATTTTATCATACGATTATACTTGTTTAAGAATAAAATTCACATTCCAACGTTATATTATTGATGAACAAAGTACACATTATACTACATACCTTCGAAAATATAATTACTTTTGTTTTCAAATCCTGAATCTATAGGAAATATTGCATGTCATAAATTGTATACACATTATATTCAATTGCATCTTGTTATCACAATATGGCTGAAATAAGATGAATTTGTATATTGATTGCTTCTATACTCGTTTATAAACATACCACATTTCCATTTGATATAATTATCTAATATAAGGATACACAACATTTTGATCAAATGTACACATTCTAGAAAACATGTTGTTATTTTTATTTCTATACATCCCGATTTTATTTAGCTGTATAATCCTGATTTTCTTTGCTTGCACATTTATACATAAACCATTGCATACAGGAATATACATGTATAGTGATATATGATATTTCAATATACATATGAAATGTATTTAGTTGTCATATAAGTCCGAGCGTCACATGTGTGCGTTACCTTTTATACGTGTTCGTAAACCTACCAACGGGCAATCATTGATCTTTATTAATAGCAAATGTAAACAATATAATTATATGTGTACATAATGTACAAAGTATTTCGGTAATCTAAAACTGTCATCAATGACATCCATGTAAGAAATCATAACGGAATCTATCATTCTATACTCAATCAAATATTTAGCATATATGTTTGTAAACATGAAATCTTGAGCCTAAAGTAATGTAGTATGCCAAACAAACAAAGCAAATGAGTATGCCAGAACGAGCCTGAACGTGAATACTTTTGTTATGTACATACACATTAACCATTTAAATTAAAATTATATTAAGTATCTATGTAAATAACTTTTACTTGCAAAAAAAAATAAATAATAATTACGTTATCCTGCAATGGCATAACTAGCTGTATCTTGTATCAAGGGGGGGGGGGGGGGGGGGGGGGGGGCGTACCCCTGTGATTTGAAGAAAAACAAATTATACGAACATGAGGCGTGTCATAAAATAATTATCGCTTTGCTTTGATGTGCATTTAAAGTATATGTAGACACCAAACCCGGTGCGGGAAAGAATCGGGCCCCGCTGTTTTTGTTGTTATTGTTTTGTTATATGAATAAACTCTCTCTGACTTGCGACCTTGAACAATTGGCTCCTCGGCGTATTTTCTTACGTGACAATTTGGCGACCCTGCCAGGACTAATTGTTCAGGGTCGTTGGGCAGTGCAGCACATTATAGGTTAAGTTTTGTAGCTTTATGTATGTGTTTTGCAGGTTCAGAGGGGTAGCGATGGTGGTTTGACAAATGGTTTTTTGTTTCGGAAACGATGTCGTTCGCACACGTGCGGGAACGATGTTGGTGAGTAGTACTGTATTGTACAGCGCATATATACAACGTGTGGGACCTGGATGGGTCATTAATGTAACGTGTGTATGGAAGTGTGTGTGTGGTAGCTACTGCCTATATCGGTACGGGCGAATTGGATAGGCTCCGTAACATTCAATCGGTAATTTGTACCGCTGGTCGATTCATACCACGGAAGTAGATTTCCGGTGGGATTATTACTATGCATTATATGTGATAACTTTAGGGACGAAGTGTTCGGTCAGGAACTTTATACATATTGGAAATGCGATAGTAGGACAAGGTAATTTGTCTAGTTGGTGTACGTAGACTAGTAAGTATTTGTCACTGGATTAGATTTATTATGTTATGATATTTATGAATATGAATATTATGGTAGAATCGTAATTTAGATGGTAGAAAGTGGCACTGACTAGTCTAGTTTGTGGATTTGGTTTGTGCAGTGTGTGACTCTTGACAAACGGTATTTTTATGTGTAGATTGTAACTTCAAATACTGAATACTGATGTGTAGTCTGAAGACATTTTGTTGTCAGGTTTAAGACAAGTGTTGTACATTTATGTATTTAAGTAAGGATTGAATTTGAAGACGTTATAAATCTATGACATGTCAATTATAGGGAGTATTTTTTGACATCTTTTTAAAGATTGTGTAGACAATACTAGGCTAGACTCTCGGGTCTTATTTGTAATTTGTAGATTTGACTTAGACTTTCGTGAATATTGTTTGAGTGTGTTGAAAATTACAATGGCTAGCGCGGAGCTTGTGAGGGAGTTTTCTGCTGCAGGTAGAGAGGCAGGTTTCACGGGGGGCGATCTAAGTAATTTTGTTACAACGCGGTGTGAGAAATGGGATGAACAGCAGGAACGGGAGTTTAAACTCGCAGAGCTGCGAGCTGCCGCGGATGAGAGGAGTGCTACTGCTAGTGCTAGTGCTAGCCGCACAGATTTTGGTGGGCCGAAGTTGAAAGTTGGTCTGTTCGATGAGACGAGGGACAAATTTGACGCATATATTACTAAGTTTGAGTTGGTGATGGAGAGCCAGAGGGTTCCTGTTGATGCGAGGGCTTTGTATTTGATCTCAAACTTAACTGGACATGCGTTAGAGGTTGTTGATCGAATGTCCAGGAGTGATAGGAATGAGTATAGTGTAGTTAAGCAAGAGTTGTTAGAGCACTATAATTTGACGGCCGATGGCTATCGAAAAAGGTTCCGCACAGCTAGGCCAGAAAAGGGTGAGCAACCCAAGCAGTTTGTTGTGAGGTTGAAAGGGTACCTTGAGAAGTGGGTGGAGATGTCTCAGGTAGATGAGGAATTTGAGTTGTTGTTTGACTTGATTTTGAGAGAGCAGTTCATGCATTGCTGCCCAAGGGGGGTTGAGTTGTTTGTTAAGGAGGGCCAGTGTGCTAGCACGGGGGATGTGGTTGCTCGAGCCATGGTGTACGTGGGGGCACACGGAGTGCAGACATTTGGTCCACTGCGCAACCAAATAGAATTTAAACCAAGTTCTTCAGGGAAGCAGGGAACTGTCGGTCCCAGTCGGTTAAATGTAGCCAAGGGCAAGGGTGATTCTGGTAGCAAGAGATTCGAGACTCGAGGGGATAGGACGATGAGTAAGGAACGTTCACTTCCTGGTGTTCGGGGGTGCTATATGTGTGGGAGTCCGTCGCACTTTAGAAGGGATTGCCCTTTACTTGCGAAGGTGCAGTCAGCGCAAGGATTGGTAGAGGTAGAGGGTGTTGATTCACCCACTCCAAATGAACAGGGTGGCAGTGTTATGGGTAATGAGGTGACAGGATCTGCTGGTTCATTAAGATCCGATGATGGCCCACCACATGTCGAGTCATTGCAGATTGGGCAAGCTGGTATTTGCTTACCACAAGTAGATTTTGATGAATCTAGTATAGTCGTACGGGCTGGTGATAATGAATTGGATAAGTTGGGAATGGCTTATGATCAGATAGGGGCAATGATGAAGCACATGCCGGTAGTTTCAGGTAGACTCGTCAAGGGGAACCGAGCTGTATCAGTGTTGAGAGATACAGGGTGTAGTACTTGTGTGGTCAAATCAGGATTAGTGGATGCTGATCAGTTGACAGGGGCACAGCAGTCGGTGGTTCTAATTGATGGCACGGTGAGACAGTTCTCAGTAGCAAGGGTGTTGGTGGATTCGCCATTCTATGTAGGGGAGGTTGAAGCGCTGTGTATGCCTAATTCGTTGTGTGATGTCGTTATAGGCAATATAACGGGGGCACGTGAGCCCCATGATCCGAATTTGACATGGGTGCCAGAGGTGAGCATGGTGGTGAGTGAGGTGGTTGAGCAGATTCTTAATCGAGGTGAGCAGGCGGATGGTTTTCCGGGTACGCAAGAAGATGGTCCAACGGTGATGGCAGTAGAGACGAGATCTCAGAAGGAGGCCAAGGGCAAACCGCTCAAGGGTTTGAAGGTTGGCGATCCCATTTCTTGTGTGAAGCCTGCAGATTTTGTTGAAGAACAAAAGAATGATCCATTGTCGCAACCAGTGCTGAGTGAAGCAGGTAGTGTTGAGAAATCGGAGGACATGTTTGTGTCAGAAGGTCATTGTCGGTGTAGACAAAGGAGAAATGAGTGTGATCCTAGTGTTGGGGTAGGACACAGATGTGTGGTTCTTCCAGTGTCACAGAGGAAGAAGGTCATGAGGATGGTGCATGAATCGTTGATGGGAGTTTATGCTGGTGAAGTGAGTGATGAAAGTGATGTGGTTGAGACCAAGAATCCGCCCATGCACGAAGAGGAATTCATCGAGCATGTCAAGGTGATTGATTCCTCGGATGAGAGTCATGGGAAAGAGTTGTCACTGTTGTTGTGGGACTATCAGGATGTGCCCAATAAATCCTTGGCTGTGGAGTGCAGGTTGCACTGGACTAGTGAGAAGCTGAGTTGCTCTTCCTATGTGGTTCCACAGGGGTTGAAATGGCACTGTAAGGTCACGAACTTGAGGTGCATACAAATCACTATAGTCTTGCAGTGTACCTTCAGATTCAGGCAGAAAAGTTTGAGGATGAGAGAATCATGAGATTCCAGGTTCTTGCTTGTGTATCTGTGAGGGGCAGGAAAACACTGTAGCAGATTGTATGAGTACTTAAGAATGTAAAAGTTGGTTGTGGTGTTTAACGTATTATTATTTTGTATTGTTCATACAAAACAGTCAATGTTCATATGAAATGGTAAATTGTGGTCAGTATTACTTTGTGAGTTTGAAGTTTATGGCTGATCATATAAAGGATCATGTTTATTTTGGAAGTGTTTAATCAGTGGGATTTACTGAACTGTTTTTTGTTTGTTATGCTACAAGGAAAAGGTTTTGAAGGCATTTATTGAGAAAATGTATTGTGGTATTGTCAGCCTGAATCAAATTAGTTTGTTGAAAACAAAATAGGTAATTTGTTGTATTTAATTTTAGAAGCAGCATAAATGATATTGATAAAACATGCTATATTTGGTGAATATGCTAAAGGTTTGATGTATTGTTAATATTGAAAGGATTGAAATATGTTTTAATGTATATCAGTATGATTGTATCGAGTTAATGATATTGTGAAAATTTGCCTACTCGTCGTGTAGCATTTTAAAATGAAACGTCATATTTTTAAATTTAGATAGTGACTTTATTGTTATTAAGTGGAAGGAAACCATAGGATATGTATTTGATAGCCTAAGCTTGGTTAGTAACGCACAATGGAAATGTTGCTAATTTTGATAACCTGTTTGTTTTTCCTTCGTTAGATTAAGGTTATTTGGGTGTGCACAACAGGTTGTACAAGCCAAAAGGAATGTTGTAATCGTTTTATGAAAATGTGAAAATGCTCAATGTTTGTAGAGCATTTATATTTGTGAGTAGATTTTTTTAAAAGGTGATATATAGTTGCATGTGGTTTAATTTAATAATAGCAAGAATGGAACTACGAACTTTGAAAAATATGGTTTCCATTTCTTGCAATGTTGTTAATGTAGGTGATTAGCTTTTTAGTTTAAGCTATTATCTCTGGACAATACAATTCGAGATACGAACACTTAAATAATCTCTCGGATAAGACATCGAAACATTTATCCAGAAAATTCTCAAGAAAGCGAAGATGCTGTATTATCGCGAACATGGAACTGCAAGCAAGGACTTCACATCGACACCACCACGGAAGGAACTTGGAGCGTTTTCGAGAGAAGGAATGTACTGTTTTGCGAACAGTTTCGATAGAAGGCTCTAACTGTTTTGCGAACAGTTTTCGATAGCAGGCTCTAACTGTTTTGCGAACAGTTTTCGATAGAAGGCTCTTACTGTTTTGCGAGCAGTTTTCGAAGGCAGGCTCTAACTGTTTTGCGAGCAGTTACAATGGAAGGATTCAACTGTTTTGCGAACAGTTTTCGAAGGCGGGTTTAAACTGTCGTGCGGACAGTTTTTAAATACAGTAATACATAGTTCACTTAGACATTTAAGCTTATCCCGTTTTCTCAGGTTAACATAAATGTATGCAGTTGTTTATGAGATGTATTTAGTGCTTTCTCTGTTATTTAGCATACTTGATCAATGTTTACTCAGCTTCGTAATTTACATAATTGTGCTTGTTTGTTTTTAGGAAAATTGTACTTTGATTTTAATATGAAGCTTATTTTGTGGATTATATGACATGTGAGTAAACAAAAATTAATGTTAATTCAACTTGTTGTGGAATATGTAGTCTTACATGCTGTTATATGAAATTACGTATTTATGTATACATTGGTACAAGAATACAAACGATTGTAATAAATGTTTAGGGCATGATTTTCTTTGCAATTGTATACATACTGGTCAAGATCACTCAATATTTAAATTGTTCTTGAATGCTACAATTGATGATAAAGTACTTTGAGAAGTTTGTAAACCAGATTTATTGTTGATGCATACGTTTGTGATTTAAAAGAGTTCACAAGAACATATGTGTTTATACAGATAACTTGATTTTGAGTGTGAACGGGTTGTTCACTCATTTGATAAGTACAAGAGTTACTCAGAGATGCCTGTTTTGTTATGAGTTTAGAAATTCCTTTAGTAACTTTAATTATAGGGGTCATACTGAAGATATATAACATGTTTTGTTGTAAGCACCAATGTAGAATTCAAGTCATTGTTGTAGAAGGACTGTCTTGTTTTACCATTAGTGATACGTGTACATGCGACGAAAGAAAATTGTGTAAAGGACACTTATTGCTATTTTATGAAGTTGTTTATTCAGATAAAGATGGACAAAGGTTTTAGTGTAAACAGATGATTTTACATATATATGGATACTTGGTTTATTCGATGCAGTATAAATGCTTAGCTTGAGATAGTTACGTCAATAATTATTTCATTTTTTATGTAAAATTTACAAGTAAATGTTTACTGAAATAGGGGGATAATTGTCATAAAATAATTATCGCTTTGCTTTGATGTGCATTTAAAGTATATGTAGACACCAAACCCGGTGCGGGAAAGAATCGGGCCCCGCTGTTTTTGTTGTTATTGTTTTGTTATATGAATAAACTCTCTCTGACTTGCGACCTTGAACAATTGGCTCCTCGGCGTATTTTCTTACGTGACAAGGCGAACATTTTCGAGAAAAAAAGTAAAGAAACACAAAAGGTGTGCCACTAATCAGTCCGACCCCGCTACACCACTGCCAACATGGGAGCTAAACCTTTGGTGCCACCAACATTAATTTCCTTTAATACAAATTACTTTGTCCCGACCGGGCAGCTAAATTGCATGATTTGCAATTATAATGTTATGTACTTGTTTCTTTTTTCGTTGGGGGGGGGGGGGGGGGGGGGGCACATCCCATCTCGGGCTATAAAAACTTGATGGTTCCTTTTGTTTCACTTGCCCGACAGGGCCATCATGGCAAATTATTGCTAGCCCTACTGTATCCCTATGTCTCATATCTGTAGTTCAATCTTGAGAATTGTAATTTCTTTTGTAATTAGATAATTGTCCTCTCTTTTACTAAGTCCATAATAAGAACATGTATACAGTTTTGATGAATAAAAGTATTAAGATCAAAAGTATCGTTATGTATTCTTGTCTGTGTAATTGTACGTGTTTATGTGAGTGCAATTCCGTTTGTATGGGTGTGTGTGTATGTGTTTATGTACCATGCGTCGGTATGCGTCTGTGTATGTGAATGTGTGTGGTTCGTGGGCACGTGTGTGTGTGTGTGTGTGTGTGTGTGTGTGTGTGTGTGTGTGTGTGTGTGTGTGTGTGTGTGTGTGTGTGTGTGCGTGTGTGTGTGTTTGTCTGTATGTGTGTGTGTGTGTGTGTGTTAACCAAAATTTAACAAAATTGTGTTTGTACGTGTATGGGGGATGTGGGGTGGTGGTAGCGTGAGGAGGATAGGTACCCTGGCAGCTCCCCTACCACCCCCAACCCCATGTTGCCTGTCTACCCCAGGCCTGTGGCTTGCGTTTCTTTCTCCTAATTTGCATCCCTCTATTCTAAGTATCGCTTCAGTTAATCACCTAAGTGTAAACACACATAGGAAGTTTAACTTTTATCATCTTTGCGGATTTAAACTGTTTTTCAACGCCCCCAAAAATATGAAACTGATGATATATAGAAAAAGATAACCTTTCAGTTCGTAATGAAGACTTCAAGAAAATTATTCAATCAGACCCATGCAATAATTCGAAACAAAATCGATTGGCAGCAAACAGCGAATAAAGTGCGAGCTGCGAGCGGGCTAAGCGAGTAAGTTATCAAAAACATTACAAGATAAATAATGTTATACTTTAATTTTTCTATAATATTGTCACTTTTTTTGCATAGAACGTATTTTGTTAATGTTGTTGATGTATGAGGGTGTCAATTTTGTATTAAATATGCGTAGGAGTTTTATCTGTATACACTGTGATACAGTAAGGCTATCGAAGATCGTATACTATTCGTAACTTGAAGTGAGACTAGCGTTTGTTTGCATACTCATTTAATTAATTGTGAGGATTATGTCATCTATCAATTACATCGAATAGTACACTTCCTTGATTAATATCTGATTCATCTTTCATTTTCACTGATTTTAAATTACGCAAAGTGAGAGTATAATTATATCGCTGTTCGCATGATATAAAATGATGCATTTAAGTGAGACTAGCATTTTTTCCATACTAATCATGCACATTTTAATTCATGGGTTTATGCCATATCAATGACATCGCATACCTGCACTGCCTGAATAGCTCTCTGATTCATTTCATACACATGTTAGTTTCTGAGTCTCTTACCCAAAGTCATAATATTTACATTTTAATACAGTCAAACCTCTGCGTAGTGACCACATAGTCTTGGGAAAAAATAACTAAAGTTACCACTGTAGACAGGTAACCTTTATAGACAGGATCCATAATGCTGTTTCATCTGCATAGGATCACTTTAGGTTGGCTTCTATACCAAGGAGGTATAACCTTATACCTCCTTGGCTATACAAATGCGGCCACTAAGACAGGTGTGACTTTCAATAATACATACTTGCTCGTTAACCCCCTAAATGCCATGGTGGACTCTGGTCACCAAAATCATAAAATACAATCTGGGCCCCGTTGCAGAAAGAATTGCAATCGATTGTGAGATACAATTAATTGCAAGTCAGACAAAAAAATAATACGCATTTGAATCAATAACATTTGCGCAATCAATGAATTGCAACTTGAGGCCTGTAGTCATTTTATTAAGTGTAAATTTACAATCGGTTGTGCATATATATTTTTGCAACGGGGCCCTGGTGATTCGTTCCTATAAAATGAAATAAGCATTGAACAATTCAATACGATCTAAATGGGATTTTCTTTGATACATTTGTCTTCTTTTCTTTTTGTACTTTCAGCAAAAAGAAAACAAAGAAAACAAATACAATTATACACTACATTTAACCAAGAGATGGCGCTATAGCCATTTTAATGTTTGCAACATTGAGTCTTGAGCCTATTGAGCTATCTGGCTATGTTACAAACACAAACTGTATGCTTTCATATTTTAAAGATTGCTATTAATTTCTTCATACAGTTGTGTGTAACATATTAACATTTTAAACAATATAACTGTATGAATAGATCAGCCATAATCACTGAACAGAATGATAACAATAACTATTACAGCAATAACCCTTGTGTCTCCCTCCCCAATATATGCGTGTCTACCTCTATTTCTTTCGATTCACACTTTCCCCTCCTTTTTCTCTTTTGCCCTTTTTGAGCACCCCTGAAAACAAATTGCGCAAAATGTCTTTTCAGATCTGTATTGCTTTGTGTGTTTCCACAACATATAATTTGACCATACTAATGTACATGTACATGTACGAATAAAAACAAAAATTCTCTCCCAAAGTTTGCATTAGATTTATTTACCTAAGTGCACTGGGGCATAAGATATCTTATTCAGAAAATGTATGTTTTACCTTTTGGCCTTGATGCACGCAATCTGTGCATAACAGCGATATTCTCATAATGATACGTGCAGCTCGGTCCCATTGTTCTGTTGTACAATCCAATGAATAGTCAACCTACTCTACATTGGTGTGTTTGTCTCACCTAACATAACTGTTCGAAAGATAACCAGAAGGAATACTACCGTTTCCATTCATTTGAGATCAATTTGAAAACTTCACTAACATTACTATTTCGAACAAGTTTAATCAGTGTGGGAGAATTTCGGAATAGGAGGGAGTGATTCATCATTTTAAGTAGCAAGACTGCAAAAAGTTAGAGCCCGAAACGGACGTTGTCTTCGTGCTTCAGCTATAGCTTGGACGACGTAAGTTTATATATGTTTTGGTCTAGAAATGGAGGAAGCACATTATGTTAATTCCACTACAAAGGAACTTTTGTAGAAATTTATTTCATACAAGAACTGACAATGGTAGACTGCAATGATTCTGCAAGTACTGCATGATTAAAACAAACTTTTCTTCAGAAAACTGGTACCGTAGTGGCTAGAGAACCCGGACGGGGGGAGAACCCGGCCAAAAAATGGACAGGGCTACCTTTGAAATTAGATTTGCCGAGAATGCACTGAACATGCGACTCGAAACTTATATCAAACGATTTATCTGCATATTGCTCATAAAATACATGTATATTGCTGTTCTGTAGTCCTCCTGGTTATCCAGAAAAATCGCTTGAAAGTCAGTCTTTAAACTCCAAAATTTGTTATTTTTCATTTTATTCACGATAATTTGAGATTACAATTTTTATAATCTTTATTCTCGCTTTTGTAAATCTACGCTCAGTAGTTCATTTCGGTAGAAACTTACACCAATTGGACCGTAATATCGCGGTGCCTTCGCTGATAAAAAATTATCGCTCAACGGCAAAGCGGGTTTCCGCACGGCGCGATTTTATGCACGAAGGTTCAATTTATCGCAGTGCAGGATAACCCGGCCACCGCGCACGGTGCGTGTACAAAGTCAATGACGCACTGTGCTAATCTGTGCTGTGTGCGACTGTCCGGGTTCTCTAGCATCCACGGTATATAATTATTGTTCAAGTTGGTTCAGTACTATTCTGGACACGATACACAATAATTTCTAAAACATTTTAATTCAAGCGTGAAGACAATGTATAGGGAAGTTCCACTCTAAAATGCTATGTTTTCTTTGAAAGAGGTTGAATGAGAGGAATAACGATACAATAATATGAGCAAAGAGGAAGAATAATGTGAGTTTGTGTGTCGTTCATAATTGCCACCGTTCTGTATCTGATGAATTATGATGGTATCATATTGTGCTTGTGTTTGGCAGAGATAGGTTGACTACTTTCAAATTGAAAAAAGTATTTTATTTCATGTATGATAGGAAGGGTGAGTATCTGCAGTTTCCGGAACTGTGTTCGGCTAAGCATACAGTCTCTCGGATTTGCTGTAATAAACTTTTGAATAATGGAAAGCGCCCTCACAGCGCGACGGGACGGAATTTTGACAAATTTGATAAAAAAAAAAAAAACAAGATTCATTCTAGAAATATAGAAGTGTTTTTGGATAGCTCATGCATAGGACAATTGTACCACACAAATTTTATTTATATTGTATTTCTGTGCAAATTTTGTATAATACCGCCCTCTTTAGTTGGGCAAAAAATTGCCTTATTCTGACATTTGTCCGTCCCGTCGCGTTTTGACATCCATTTTTTAACGTTTCTCAATATTAGAGCAGTTATTTATTGCCATCTTCTCTGAAGTATCAATGAATTCATGCCTGAACACTTTTATGATGTTAGAATTTCATTTCCTCTTTACAAAAAAATTCTACGAGGCTTTGACATTTTCGCGACGGGACGGAAATTGCGCGACGGGACGGAATTTAATCCAGATTAAACATATTTTTAATGTAATTTCATCACCATTTTCTTTCTTTTGTATACATTTAGGCTATAATTGAATGGGAATAAAATACAGTTTCATGTGTTTTTTCTTTAATATGAACTCATTTGCTAATTAACTAAAATTAATTTTGTGAGGAAAATATTCACATTATTTTGGTGGGAATCGTCCTTCATATGCTATGTACAGCAGTGCTTTCACACTTAAGTATACACAATTTTTTCAGATTTTTCCTGAATTAAGTTAATTTTGAAATCCAAGCAGCAAATGATAAAGAATGCTTTTTTGGCTAGTACTATGTCATTTTTTCAATCTTAAAACATTAATAAATCTTTAAACACAACTAAAAAAAAATTAAATAAATTTTGATACAAAAAATGCCATTTGTTTTGTACATGATGCAATGGGGAAAATTTTAAATTTTCTTTTTTTACACTGAAATCAATATTGATATATGCTTAAAACTATTTGTTATTGGCCATCAGGTGAAATAAATGTTTAAAATGGCAAAATAATTCATGAGGGATTGAAAATTATTGCAATAAAAAAAAAAAAAATTGCCATTTGTTTTGTACATGACCAAATTTTCCGTCGCGTCGCGCGACACCACATTACAACAAATTAAATAATAATAAAAAAAATTAATGTGGAAGCTTACCCTTTTCTTGTGTTGAGACTGAACATTCATACCTTTCTTATGATACATGACAGGATTTAACTTGGATTTACTTTTGATAGAAAACAACATTGTTTACAAAACAAAAAATTGTGACATTCTATCGTTCCGTCCCGTCGCGCTTCAAAAACATGTAGTTACCATCGCAACAGACTTACACATTTTTGAATTTTTCTGTTTAATAATATTCATCACTTTACCATATCCATGTAACTACAAAATTGTATCCAGTCACATCTTTATTTTTGTTTGTATGATCAAAATAGCTATCAAATTCCGTCACGTCGCATTTGCCCATACTTTTGGCTTTGGCCCATTTATGGTTTAGGAAATAATTTCTTTGAGAAGTAATGAGCAGCTGCGTGTGATATTTTGAAGAGCAAGTGATTTTAAAGATGAAACTGCATTTGATCAAAATCGGTTTGGGAACAGCTGAAATATCAAGAAATATATCCGAATGGAATAAATGTTGAGACCACTTTGATTCGAAAAAATATATATACAAACAAGTTTTTTTTATGATGTTGATGATTGTTGTTGATGATTTCTCTATTGAATCATTACTATAACAAAACATCACATTAATAACTTGTAGGAGATGGTTGAAACTTGTGTTTCAGAGGGCGCCCTCTCGTTTTTTTACAGTTTCTCTTTGAATGATAAGAACCTTCTCATTTATAGCTTTTCTACCTTTCGGCATAGGCGAAACCGGGGGGGGGGGGGGGGTGGGGGGAGGTTTGGGGGGTTCACCCTCCCACCCCTTTACAAAATTTAAGTGGTCTCGACCATCATAACCAATGGTCTCGGCCCCCGAAGACCAAGTGGTCTCGGTCTTGGCCTTGACATTTTTGACGGATCTCGGTCTTGGCCTCGGACATTTTTGAAGGATCTCGGGCTCGGATTCGAAAAATCTTCACTGAAACCCCCCCCCCCCTCGAAAAATCTTCACCGACACCCCCCTCGAAAATTCTTCACATCGTCACCGTCATCCCCCCCCTCCCCGAAAAATCCTCAACGACACACCCCCTCGAAAAATCTTCACCGACACCCCCCCCTCGAAAAATCTTTACAGACACCAACCACCTCCCTTCAAAAATCTTCACCGACATCCCCCTCGAAAATTCTTCACCGACGCCCCCCTCAAAAAATTCTCACCGACCCGACACCTCCCCCCTCGAAAAATGTTCACCGACAACCCCCGCCCTCCTCCTCGAAAATTTTGGTTGACGAAATAACCCCCCCCCCCCCCCCTCCCTTGACAAAATCCTGGGTACGCCACTACCTTTCGGGCATGGTGGATTTATAACTATTAGTTGATAACGGTGTAGTTTAGTTATTTAATTCCATTTGACCAGAACTGTTATATCTATTTAAAGGGAAAGTTGAGTTTTGGTAGAGTGGGCGCTAGACTACTTAATTGGTTTGTGAGGTAATGAAAAACTGAGTGTAAAATTTGAAAGAGCATAATATTTAAACAATAAAATCATCTTTGTTTGATCAAAATCGGTTCAGAAACGGCTGAAATATCCATAAATATAACAATTTGTAATAAACCCGGGGCCCCGGGTTTATTAGAGAATTTTGAACCAGCCGTTAACAATTCCAAAAAATGCTTCCTCTTTTCAAAAAGTTACAAAATAGGTATTTAAATAGTTGTTGGTTATTTCTCTATCTAATCACTATTTCAACAAAGCATCACATGCACAATATTTTATTCAAAATGGTTGAAACCGATGAGTGTTTAGAGAGCGCCCTCTTACGTTTTAACGGCTCTTTTTGAATGATAACATGATCTTTACTACGTCATTTGTAATTTTGTGTTCCTTTCTAGTTATAACTATTAGTTTGTGAATGTAATGATGCAGGTTTTGGTTACTAAAATTCAGTTTCACTAAAACTGTACTCTCCTTACCAGAACTCAACTATCCCTTTAACTAAATACCGTATGAAGATCATTTCCATCAACCAATCAGTACTCATGACCGCTTCCTTTCAATCTTTATGTGTCCTATTTACAGAGCCATGGCAAGTGCAGATGCTGTATTTGCTCAAAGTTTGGAATGCTGTTTATGCTTCGACTATTTCACCAAACCTAAGTTCCTGAGTTGTGGGCACACTTTTTGTAAGAAATGTTTAGTCAATCTCTACGAATGTCATCCCCAACAAAACCAGCTCTCTTGTCCGATTTGCCGTCAGATTACCGAAATCAACAATGGAAACATTTCTAAACTGCAAACTAACATTTTGATTCATTCGATGGTTGAGGACATGAAATCTGTCGAAAGAAGCTGCACCATACATGTCATATGTGACCCGGAAGCTAAATCCCCCGCGTCTCAATACTGCGCACAGTGTGACGATTACATGTGTGACCCCTGTGCAGTGGCTCATGGAAAGTTTAAGAAGACCGCTAAACACGATGTGGTCAGCATGGATGACGTCAAGAAGGGAAAGGTCAAAGGGAAGCGTTTCTGTACCAAACATCCAGAGGAAGAGAAGCTGTATGTCTGTACATCATGTAACGTGTCCATCTGCTTCAGATGTCGCATGCTCGACCACAGCAAACCGGATCACGAGATCAAAGAGGTGTCTGACTACAAGAAAACAATCCAGGAGCAAATAAAATCTCTTCAGACGAAAGCTGAAACGACAATAGCGATGATCGAGGCACGCGAAGAGCTTGTTAAGGAACAGAAAGCAGTTGGTGAGGTGGAACTAGATCAGAAGATAGCTGAGATCAACCAATCCTATGAAGAAGCAGTGAATCATCTCACGAGGCAGCGTAATGATCTCATCGACCGATGCAAACAAGAAAAGGCTTCTCACATCGCACAACTTGAGAAGATCACGGAATCTGATGACATAGAGATGTGCTGCATTCGAAGTGCGTCTGAACTAGTCGGCAATGGTATCAAGGCATTGCTAGAAGGACAGACATTGGCTGTTCACAAGACGATTTGTTGTGATTTGGAGAAAATGTTGGTTGCAAGTAATCCTGATGCCACGCAGCCCAAATCCATAGCTGATCGTGCAAATCGGTTGCAATTCATTAATAGCGGTCCTCTCTGCTGTCTGGGTGATTTGCGTCTACTTGACTGGCAGCTTGGGGATGTAAGCACATTCCCACTCTCACATAACAATCCATTGGATGCAGTGCCTTTGCCTGATAGACGCGTTGCTATTGGTTATTTTATAGGACAAGCGATTGAGATGTTCTCTACTGATGGGCCGCAGGAAACAGTGCTGAAGGGTGTGCATGTAATATGTGTATCTGTCTTGTCCGATGGTCGCTACGTTGTACGAGATTTGGATAACAACATCACACTGTACACACAGGCATGGGAGAGGCTCAATGTTCAGTTGAACACACCCTCAGGACTAGGAGGCATGTGTGTAGACAGTTATGACAACATATACGTTGGTTATGATGATACAAAGAAGATTGTTGTATTCCGACCAAAAGGTGGTGCGGCCATTCGGGAGATTCCGTGCTATGGCTATGAGCCTTGGGAAATCTGTCACATGAATCAGAGCAAAAGGCTGGTAGTGTGTGATTGGTCAAAGTCAGTCAGCGTCATTGATGACATGAATGAGGAAGGCACCATCCTTCATCACATCCAGGTGGATAATAAAAATAGACGCATTGCTGTCCTAAAGGATGATAGCATACTGGTTGCATACAGGAATGATGGTCTGCTGAGTATTGAGCTCTACACAAATTACCTGAAGAAAATAAGAACAGTCCTCAGGGACTTTCCACTGGTATATAGCATGTGGAAAATGGTTGCATTGTCCACTGGAGAGATTGCTGTAGTATCAGATAAGCAATTCGTTGTCTTCCACAAAATCTAATATTGCAACAGAATTAATGTAATCTCGTCCAAATAAACACATAACTGTCCTGAAGGATGTAGCATACTGACTGCATGCAGGGAGGATGGTTTGATGAGTTTTGAGCTCTACTCAAAAGACCTTTAAGATAATTATTAATATTTGTTTTAATGTATTGTCATACATTTCAAAATATCACCTCATTGCGCATAATTGCTAATTAAATGCATATTACAACGTGAATTGTATAAAGAATCAGTAACGTTGTAAGGTACTTTCCCACTGGCAAATTGAATATGCAGATTGGTTGAATTGCCCACTGGGGAAGGTGTTGTTCTATCAGAGAGGCAATTCTTTGTCTTCCACAAAATCGCAAATCGCAAAAAAGAAAGTCCTTTCTGCAGGACTGGTACCGAAAATCATGTCATGCATGTTAAATCCAATCCAAGATATTAATTCATTAGATTTCATTGCGATTTCTGTAAACACAGCAAAGAACTACATTTGGCAAATTCAACCAATTGACTTTAAACTGTAACATTTCACTTGCTCCTTCTTGTTTTACTTTATGTAACAGAAAAAGTAAATGTATTTTGCTTTGTCATATTTCTCCTTAATCATGGTATCCGAATTCGGATACTTCGATCGCTCAAAGTATCCAAAGTCGGATACTTTGCGCGAACAATCGGGATACAATTTTACATCAAACTTCACTTTTCACTCAAAAGCAGCATTGTTCTTTTTCTATGAAAACGTCCCATATCATTCAGAAGAATGTTACAATAATATTGGTATTTGATTGAGGTCTCAAATGTCACTTTTTTGAATAGATATAGGTTACTTTAATGAATCACTTTTATAATGCATCGTATCAATCGTAATAAACATGCAAGAGGGAACCAGCGAGGAATCGTTGTTGTTGTTTTGTTATTTTGGCGTTCATTCAAAATGAATATTTACGCCATAATACTTTGTACCGTTTATTTTTATATATTATTAATCAATCACATCATAACTTAATCTTATTAAACATACATTTAAATGGAGCTCGTACTAGATGCTGCCTGTCCATCTCTCAAATTCAACCGTACCAACGAGGAAGCAAAGCTTGTAAATTGTGCTGGACCCTGGTACATGTACATGGCAGTGGCGTAGCTAGGATTATGCTAGTGGGGGGGGGGGTGGGGGGTGGGGGGAGGGTGCATTTTGATTAGGGGGCTCAAGTTTTCAGCTGTCAAGAGGAAAGAGTCCTCACCCGTTATGGTGACCGTACAAACTCAAATTTACCTGAAAATATCATGACAACTGTTATAGTTACGTTAAAAATGTCATATTTTTGTCAAACTTGTTTTTCCCCTTAAACAAAATTAATTGAGAATTGTTCTGTCATCTATTTTGTCTACTAACATATTTTACATGGGGGCAACTTGTGGCAAATACAATTAGTGCAGGAGAGAGGGGGTGAGGGTACGTGCATCATGTATCCCGTAGCTACACCCCTGATACATTGATAAGCTACGTTAAAGGGATAGTCCAGTTTTTGTCATACTCAAGGTTTGTAATTAAAACCTCACCAAAACATGACAATGTATTTCGTTATAACTCCACCATGCTCGAATGGTACGTTTTGATAAATTAAGTTTACTATGTCATTAAAATTATATGCTCTTTCGAATTGTATGGGACATATCTACTCAAGATGTATTTGTGTGGTGAACTTGTTTAATATTGATGTGTATTCCACTGTACTATGAATCATCATGTAATAACTAAAGTTATTCTTAATATAGCTTTACATAGAGAAACCCACAGTATAGAACACTGTACTGAGCACTAATGTCTGCATTTGCTCGTCAATTGATGAAAGTATACGCATGCTTGCATCCTTATTGGGCATGCGTACAATTATAAAGTAGCATTTTCATTAGAATTCATAACAAATAACATATTGTATCATAGTTAGTCACCACACTGTATCATTGTACTGTCTTATAACTGTCTGACTGCAATGCATCTCTTTGCTCTGCTTAAGTGTGTTGCTATGGAAACTAATTTCCTAGTCTTGTTCATCATCAAGTATCAGAAATCAATTTGTTATCCATCACGTTTCAAAGTTATATACAAAATAAGCTCAAAGTTTTATTTGAATCCCTCTGTATTGTACAGTGTATATAGTTGCTTGAAAACTTAACAAATGTATGTTATCAATCGTTGTCTCATATTTGCAACAAATTATAATAACATCGTCTTTTGTTATGTATTGTCATCTCCTTTGAAATGTTTCTCTTTGATTACTGCTTGCTAAATTAAAAAAAAATGCAGAATGTATATCAATTTGTATAAGAATGTAAATAATGTCTTATATCAATTCATTACCTGTATCAAATAATATGTGAAATTGTTTCCCCATAAATAATATATACTTGATGTAAACAAGCACAATTTATTTTTTATGAAAAGGGGGAATACATTACAAGAGAAAAACAAAACCCAATAATTTATCCTATAAATGTTTTCACAATAAATATAAGCACAATTTAAATTGTTGTACAAATATTTGTACTGAATAAGTTACTGGTAATACGAATATGATAATATAAATTAATCATGAAACTTAGCCATTTTATCATACATATACTTGTTTAAGAATAAGATTCACATTCCAACGTTATATTATTGATGAACAAAGTACACATTATACTACATACCTTCGAAAATATAATTACTTTTGTTTTCAAATCCTGAATCTATAGGAAATATTGAATATTATTTATGTCACATATTGTATACACATTATATTTAATTGCATCTTGTTATCACAATGTGGCTGAAATAAGTTGAATTTGTATATTGATTGCTTCTATACTCGTTTATAAACATACCACATTTCCATTTGATATAATTATCTAAGGATAACAACATTTTGATCAAATGTACACATTCTAGAAAACATGTTATATTTATTTCTTTACATCCAGATTTTATTTAGCTGTATAATCCTGATTTTCTTTGCTTGCATATTTATCCAGGGTGGCCCAGAAAGGATGCAACACCTACGATCGTTAATTTTATCAACACCATCGACCAAATGTCATTGTGTTTTGTTTGATTGGGTAGAACATTCTTTTTCCAACAAAATGATACCATGAGCATTGATTTTGGGTAAGGCGTTTGGATCCCAGGGCCATATTTCTGAGGCAATGTCGTAGAATTAGCTGTACAGAAGAACCGCATGACTGCTCTTCCTTTGATAAGACAATGTGAGCCATTCTTCTGTACAGCTGATTCTACGGCAGGCAGTGGGGCGAGAATGTCTCAGTGTTCCGAGGATCGCTGGAGACGAACGAGTAGCAAATTTAGGAAACGACATTGCCTCAGAAAAATGGCCCTAGGATCCAAACGCCTTACCCAAAATCAATGCTCATGGTATCATTTTGTTGGAAAAACAAAACACAATGACATTTGGTCGATGGTGTTGCATCCTTTCTGGGCCACCCTGTATATGAACTATTGCATACAGGAACATACATGTATAGTGATATATGATATTTCAATATACGTATGAAATGTATTTAGTTGTCATATTATGCCTGAGCGTCACATCTATGTGCGTTACCTTTTATACGTGTTCGTAAACCTACCAACTGGCATTCATTGATCTTTATTAATAGCAAATGTAAACAATATAATTATATGTGTAAATAATGTACAAAGTATTTCGGTAATCTAAAACTGTCATCAATAACATCCATGTAAGAAATTATATCGGAATCTATCATTGCCTTAATCATTCTATACTCAATCAAATATTTAGCATATATGTTTGTAAAAATGAAATCTTCAGCCTAGAGTAATTTAATTTGCCAACAAACAAAGCAAAGGAGTATGCCAGAACGAGCCTGAACGTGAATACGTTTTATGTACATACACATTTACCATTTACATTATTATTATATTAAGTATCTACCTATGTAAATAACTTTTACATGCAAACATTTTTTTTTTTAATAACGTTATCATACAATGGCATAACTAGCTGTATATTGTATCCAGGGCACTGAACTGCTGGCTTGGAGTCACCAATGTGCAGTTGCGTAACTACATAGGGGAGGGGGGAGGGGGTGGGCGTACCCCCTGTGATTTGGAAAAAACAATTAAACAAACATAAGGCGAACATTTTCGAAAAAAATAAAGAAACACAAAAAGTGTGCCACTAATCAGTCCGACCCCGCTACACCACTGCCTACATGGGTGCTAAACATTTGGTGCCACCAACATTAATTTCCTTTAATACAAATTACTTTGTCCCGACCGGGCAGCTAAATTGCATGATTTGCAATTATAATGTTATGTACTTGTTTCTTTTTTCGTTGGGGGGGGGGGGGGCACATCCCATCTCGGGCTATAAAAACTTGATGGTTCCTTTTGTTACACTTGCCCGACAGGGCCATCATGGCAAATTATTGCTAGCCCTACTGTATCCCTATGTCTCATATCTGTAGTTCAATCTTGAGAATTGTAATTTCTTTTGTAAATAGATAATTATCCTCTCTTTTACTAAGTCCATAATAAGAACATGTATACAGTTTTGATGAATAAAAGTATTTAGATCAAAAGTATCGTTATGTATTCTTGTCTGTGTACGTGTTTATGTGAGTGCAATTCCGTTTGTATGGGTGTGTGTGTATGTGTTTATGTGCCATGCGTCGGTATGCGTCTGTGTATGTGAATATGTGTGGTTCGTGTGTGTGTGTGTGTGTGTGTGTGTGTGTGTGTGTGCGTGTGTGTGTGTGTGTATGTGTGTGTGTGTGTGTGTGTGTGTGTGTGTGTGTGTGTGTGTGTGTTGTGTGCGTGTGTGTGTGTGTGCGTGTGTGAGTGTTTGTGTTTGTCTGTATGTGTGTGTGTGTGTGTTAACCAAAATTTAACAAAAGTGTGTTTGTACGTGTATGGGGGATGTGGGGTGGTGGTAGCGTGAGGAGGATAGGTACCCTGGCAGCTCCCCTACCACCCCCACCCCCATGTTGCCTGTCTACCCCAGGCCTGCATGTGGCTTGCGTTTCTTTCTCCTAATTTGCATCCCTCTATTCTAAGTAGCGCCTCAGTTAATCACCTAAGTGTAAACACAAATAGGAAGTTTAACTTTTATCATCTTTGCGGATTTAAACTGTTTTTCAACGCCCCCAAAAATATGAAACTGATAATATATAGAAAAAGATAACCTTTCAGTTCGTAATGAAGACTTCAAGAAAATTATTCAAACAAACCCATGCAATAATTCGAAACAAAATCGATTGGCAGCAAACAGCGAATAAAGTGCGAGCTTCGAGTGGGCTAAGCAAGTAAGCTATCAAAAACATTACAAGATAAATAATGTTATACTTCGATTTTTCTATATATAATATTGTCACTTGTTTGCATAGAATGTATTTTATTAATGTTGTTGATGTATATGAGTTGTCGATTTTGTATTCAATATGCGTAGGAGTTTTATCTGTATACACTGTGATACAGTAAGGCTATCGAAGATCGTATACTATTCGTAACTTGAAGTGAGACTAGCGTTTGTTTGCATGATAATCATACTCATTTTAATTAATTGTGAGGATTATGTCATTTATCAATTACATCGAATAGTACACTTCCTTGATTAATATCTGATTCATCTTTCATTTTCACTGATTTTAAATTACGCAAAGTGAGAGTAGATACTAATCATGCACATTTTAATTCATGGGTCTATGCCATCTATCAATGACATCGCATACCTGCACTTCCTGAATAGCTCTCTGATTCATCTCATCACCTGTTAGTTGGTGAGTCTCTTACCCAAAGTCATAACATTTACATTTTGATACAGTCAAACCTCTGTATAGTGACCACCTAGTCTAGAGTACAAACTAACAAAAGTGACCACTGTAGACAGGTAACCTTTATAGACAGGTTCCATAATGACGTTTTCTTTGAATTATCATTTTATAGTTGGCCACTAAAGGCAGTTTGGCTGCTATAGACATGTGGCCACTATAAGACAGGTTTGACTTTAGCATATATACTTGTTCTTTAACCCTCTAAATGCCATGGTTAACTCTGGTCACCAAAATCATAAACTCAGATTTGGGCCCCGTTGCAGAAAGAATTGCAATCGATTGTGAATTACAATTGATTTCTGGTCAGAAAATATACGCATTCGAACCAATATAATTTGCGCATTTAATCACATGATATGACATACAATTAATTGCTAGTTTACATTCGATTGAACATATCTCTTTCAGCAACGGGGCCCTAGTCATTCGTTCATAAATATTTATATGACGCACACACGAAACAATCATTGAACATGTTGAATGATTGTTGTAGACAATGGATTTTGTAACCAAGTTTATATCCATTCCATTGTAGATCAATGGGATAATAATCCATTTTTAAAGGGATTTATAGTAACATTGTCCAAATCCTCAAAATCCAATTGAAATTCTAGCGGTTCCCTCATACCTAGTTGTATTCTTATCAACAAAAAAAGCATGGGACAGGTTTCGGTTTTTCAAATTTCCCTTTCGTTAAAAAGATATTTACGATTGAAGTGTTCAGATGTCAAATTATCCAACGGATCGTCAGAACCGTGTACAAAGCGAGTACAATGAGTTGGTGAATGTCGCTTTGCATTTTTGCTCATTACTCGGCCATATAAAGTCCATTTAAAGGGATAGTTGAGTTCTGGTAAGGAGAGTACAGTTTTAGTGAAACTGAATTTTAGTAACCAAAACCTGCATCATTACATTACAAACTAATAGTTATAACTAGAAAGGAACACAAAATTACAAATGACGTAGTAAAGATCATGTTATCATTCAAAAAGAGCCGTTAAAACGTAAGAGGGCGCTCTCTAAACACTCATCGGTTTCAACCATTTTGAATAAAATATTGTGCATGTGATGCTTTGTTGAAATAGTGATTAGATAGAGAAATAACCAACAACTATTTAAATACCTATTTTGTAACTTTTTTGAAAAGAGGAAGCATTTTTTTGAATTTGTAACGGCTGGTTCAAAATTCTCTAATAAACCCGGGGCCCCGGGTTTATTACAAATTGTTATATTTATGGATATTTCAGCCGTTTCTGAACCGATTCTGATCAAACAAAGATGATTTTATTGTTTAAATATTATGCTTTTTCAAATTTTACACTCAGTTTTTCATTACCTCACAAACCAATTAAGTAGTCTAGCGCCCTCTCTACCAAAACTCAACTTTCCCTTTAACTTGAAATTTCACACAACACCTAGTGGACATATCAGATAACAATAAAATATATTGTATCAACCACTCATCACTTTTGGCAAAGTTACTAGATCCCTAAAAGGACTGAGTCATATGGATTTTTGCCATTTTATTTGATAATTAGAGGACGTTTGCATCGCCAACAAACCTGCGGATTCAAATTTCAAATAAAGTTATTATCAAGACCTTATGTTGGCTCTGTAGTGTTGTGCGCTCTTGTAAGCTGTCTACACTAAAACTTAGAGTAATTAATAATCGTAAAGTCTTGAGAGAAGGTTGTTTTATAAGTGGCGTCAAGGATAACAGGTAAATTTAAATTATGTTCTTACTAAACTTACGCACCAAAGTAAAATATGTTATTGGTTGGTTATTGACTTTTACATATACACTTGCACTATACACGCGGTCAATTAGTTATGTTTATTTATATCATGGACCGCCTTTCACCATCACCATCCAAGAGACACAGCCTTGGTTTCGAACGCAGGCCAATTAGTCAGAATGTGTGTCAGAAATAATCAAATTGATCTAAATGGGATGTTTTTGATAAATCTGTCTACTTTCCACTTTTTATTAAAAGCAAAAAGAAAACAAAGAAAACAAACATAATGATACACTACATTTAACCAAGAGATGGCGCTATGGCCATTATAATGTTGGCTACTTTGAGTCTTGAGATAATCAAACTTAACGCGACAAGACATGAAAGGTGTTAAGTTACGTTACTCTAACTCCAGAACCAAGAATTTAGGGCCCGCTCAGGGAGGATTAAGGGGTATTTGATTTGGTTCACTCGCTAGTGATAAAATAAGTTGCTTATCAGCCGATCCTCCTCAACTTGAGATGGATGTTTTGGAAACCCCTTTCCTGCCTTAGATGTTTATATTTAATTTGATACCGCTTCCTGCCTCTCTGGGATGGTATTTACTTTTACTCAGAAAATTATTTCTTTGAGATTCATTCGTTCATGGTTGTTTGATCGGAAAGCATGTCGATCTATGTTAGTTAGAGAAACAAATATAAAATATATCTACAATGGAATTCGATTGCTGAATGTTAGTTTTCACTTGGAGTTTCGGTGACAGTAAATATTATTCTTCTTTGAATTGGATGCAACTTTATAATAGTCGTATGCTTACTTCGACGATAATGGTTCGCGTGTGACGGGATTTGTTTCAATTACGCTTGGAGGGAGGTTGATCACGGTTTCATACACATATTGGCATATTATATACATTTTTGGACTTTGACTATAGCTACAACCCGAGTTGTGTGATAACAGTTTATATTATTGCCAGATCATAGCGGCAATTTCGTCGGTCTTTCTGGCCCCGTAAAACATTATTTCGTCTCCCCTACGCGCTACAACATGCCAAAGGCCAAGCAGAAGACGAGCTCGAGGAGAGGTGCGCCGGCTAGCGCCACAACGTCGTCTCGGTCAGCCTCTCGACGTCCTACTCGACCACGGCGACAGAATGTCGATACGTCAGAGTTGCCCGCTGGACTGGATCCTGGACCAACAGCCATTGATACAGAGCCAGTCAATCCCGGTGAGTTGTCATGGCCTATTATACCTTCCAATATCAATATTGAGCATGATATGGGGGTACCTCCCCCTTCCTCCCCATTATTGTCGGCGGACACGACCCCGTCTGCAGCGGCCCATGTAGATACCGCGCTTTGCGGCGTAGGAGGCGAGGCGGGTGGCCGTTACACACCAGCAATGAGCTGCGTGTGCGATGAGTTAGGGGCGGATGTAGCTGGGAATACTAAGGAGAAAATTTGGCAGGGGGAATATGTTGAGCTGGGGATGCTGGTCAGGAAAGATGCTGGGCGGGGTGATGATTCCCCCACATTCGGCCTGGCTCCAACCGGTGGATCTTTGCTGCTGCGTCCGCAGAATAAAATTCCGCAGATTGGAGCGATCGAGCAGTGGACTTCGGCGTTCATGGTTTATGCATCCATCTTTTTGGAGCGTCACCCGACGCGCGCTAGGGAGCTGCTAAAATACATGGATATCATTAGGTCCATAACTCGGTTTGGGGGGTTTAATTGGAGGTCGTACGACGTTCAATTTCGCCTGCGGCAGGCGCGGCAACCACATCGGTCATGGGCCGTTATTGATACGGAGTTGTGGTTGACAGTCGCCGCCGTAAGTCCCACTGATTATATGCAGCCCTTTCGAGCTAATTACGAGCGGCCAGCCGCACGCGGAGCTAGGGGCCCAGCAGGGTCGGGGTACCCGGGTAGACGTGGCGGTAGCTATACCGCGGCAATAAGACAGCGCTGCACTGCTTCGCATTTAACGGAGGTGGGTGTACCCGCTTCAGCTGCCAGTACCCCCACAAGTGCGCGCGATGTGGAGCCACCTCGCACGGTGCCAGTACATGCAAGTTGGATGACAGTAAGCGCGCCGGCGGAAATGGTACAAATTAATAGGGAGTTGGCTCCAACCCCTATAAAGCTAGAAAATATAGCCCCTTTTATGAGAACGTATCCTAACCGGGATGATGCATCGTTGCTAATTAAAGGTTTTCGTTTGGGTTTTTCATTGGGTTTTCAGGGCGAGCGCCGAGCTGTGTCGGCCACGAATTTGTTATCTGCGCGACAGAATGAGGACATTCTGATGGCTAAGATGAATAAGGAGATACAATTGGGCCGTATCGTGGGCCCATTTGTAACTCCCCCTCTCCCAAATTTTCGTTGCTCGCCCGTGGGAGGGAATATCGCCTTATTCAACATTTGTCTGCACCACGTGGGGCCTCGGTTAATGATTTCATTGACCGCGAGCATTGCTCTGTCTCATACACCTCATTTGATGAGGCGGTCAAGCTCGTGTCTGCAATAGGTTCCGGCACACAAATGGCTAAGGCTGATATTAAGTCTGCATTTCGCTTATTACCAGTCCATCCGGCGGATTTTGAGCTCCTCGGTATTCGTATTGGAGATAAATATTATTATGATCGCTGCCTACCTATGGGTTGCTCTATTTCCTGCGCACTGTTTGAGCGATTTAGTACATTCTTGGAGTATTGCTGCCGCAAAATTGCACGTACAAATCGTGTGCTACATTATTTGGATGATTTCTTTTTTGCTGGTGCCTCGGCAAAAGAGTGCGCGGACATAATGCGATGCTTTCTCGCCATGTGTGAGAGGTTCGGTGTACCCATTGCGGGTGAGAAATCAGAGGGGCCAGTTTCAAGCATCACTTTCTTGGGTCTAGAGATCGATGCAGCGGCGCAGCGCATACGGATTCCGCCTGCTAAACTCGAGAAGTTGCAATCGCAGCTTCAAGAAGCGCTCACATGCGAAAAGTTGACACTTCGCCAATTGCAGTCAATTATTGGTAGTCTTAACTTTGTATGCAAGGCGGTGGCCCCTGGGAGGGCCTTCCTGCGACGGCTGATCGATTTGACCAAGGGTGCCCGTCGCCCGCATCATCGGGTGCGTATTACTGCAGGGGCCAAAGCCGACTTGCGGGCTTGGTCTATATTCTTGTCGGAATTTAATGGTAATGTGATGTTCATGGATTTTGAGTGGCATAGTAATTCGCATTTCCAGTTTTATACTGACTCGGCGGGCAGCGTAGGTTTTGGCATATACTTTGCAGGCAAGTGGGCGCAGGGGCGATGGCCAGATACGGTGTTGGCCCGAAAGTATTCAATCGCCCTATTGGAGCTATTTCCAATAGTCGTAGGCCTGCAAATATGGGGTTCGCAGTTGGCTAATAGTCGTGTATTGTTTTGGTCGGATAACCAAACAGTCGTGCAGGTAGTGAATAAGCAGACTTCAAAATGTCGGGAGATTATGAAGCTGGTTAGACGTTTAGTTGTGGTATGCTTGCAGTACAATATACAATTTAAGGCGCGTTACGTACCGGGGGTACATAATGACATTGCCGATTCGCTTTCTCGTTTTCAGATGGACAGATTTGCTCGCCTAGCGCCAGAAGCCGACCTCAACGGTCATGCACTGCCAGCCCATCTGTGGGAGAGCTTCGCATAGAGCAGGATCGGCTGCTTGCCGCATCCCGGGCGGAAAATACGCATGCAACATACCATAAGGCATGGGCGGCCCTTGAAAGCTTTAGGTTGCAGTACCAGTTCGATATTGGTAAGGTTCCCGATGTGGAACAGATAGCACAATTTATTGCTTACTTATCCTGGCACGGTTATGCTGGCTCTACGTTTAATACAAATATTCATGGCGTTGCTTTCATAATGAAGTCGCGGGGACTTCCTAACATTATTGATAATTTTGTTGTACGCCGTTTATTGGAAGGTTGCAGCCGTAGGCACGCGCGACATGACACTAGATGTCATATTACTCTTCCTATTCTTAAGGCACTTCTCGCTGCGTTACCCCACGTTTGTGCAAGCTCGTATGACGTTATATTATTTCGCGCCACCTTCCCTACGGCGTTTTTTTGCTTTTTGCGAGTAAGTGAGTTTACATGCATTAGGCGAGGTAGGCTGGCGTTCTTGTTGCTTGGCGACGTTAGTGTAGAGCACGTTGGCGCTCTTCAACGATTGCGGGTAGTTATTAGGAAGTCTAAGACCGACCAGTCGGCCAAAGGTTGTGAGATTGTGATTCCTAGTGGTGGTGATGCTAGCATATGTCCCGACCGTGCGGTGATAAATTACATAGAGAAGCGCCCTACTGGCTGCCACGCATTCTTTTGTAAGTTTGATTGTACGCCGCTAATGAGGCAGCAGTTCAGTAGAACCCTAAAACGAGCCGTCGTTTTTTGCGGTTTGCCTGTAGCATTTTATTCATCGCATTCCTTTCGGATTGGCGCGGCGACATCGGCTGCCATGTCGGGCGTGCCAGACGCTCGCATCCAGATAATGGGGAGGTGGTCCTCGGATTCGTATAGGAGATATATTCGCACCACCTCTACCCTTGACGAGTTTTAAACTGTGTAATATAATGTTGTGTGATATGTCCACTCTAGGGTTGTTTTTTAATTTTATTTTATTGTAGTATTTAAATTTTGTTGGGTCTTATCTAGGGAATTTAGTAATTTATTTAGTATTCACATGTGCTTATGTATATAATGATAAACACCGTCAGTAACCCAGTTTACCATCAAATACTACCCTCCCACCCCATCCCACCCCATCATTCTATGGATCAGACGCTTGCCTTGGTTTCGTTTTTTGTTTATGTGTCGTTGCAGGTAATATCGCTCGGTCTGGATTGCGGGCTCGAGGGATTCGCGTGTCTGCTCGGGGGATTATGTCCGGCGGTTCGGACGTGGACACTTAGCGAACACGTGAGACGATTACTGTCTCACACCGAACTCGCATGGTTTATACCAGTACAATTCATGATATTTGGCCCGCTTCAGAAGCCAATTTGGCTTGAGTTATTCGATAGTGTAGCCACTATAAACTGGTCATTAATTTCATGACGTGCAGCTGGCAACGGACTATCGGGTAGTGACACTTTTGTTTTGTGGCGGCGGAATGGCGGTTTTGCCTTTCCGTTTGGCGAAATTGGCATTTTTTGCCACAACACAAATTATGTTTTTGTTAACTATAAATACACGCACGAAATTGTTATTTCATTAAGCTTTTGTGCCACTTGAGAATAAGGGGTTTAATTGAAATTATGATTGATATATAATACGCATGCAATCCCGCTCCTCTCAAATGTTGTTCATTAATGTTCTGTTGGCTATACGCTCGTCTGCCAAGGTCATGTGTCCAGCCAGCGATTGACCTTGCACCCTAATACTTGTTGCGACGTATACGCCTAGTCTGTTATAATTCATGTTCGTTGAATTATTTTGCAGTACATATGTTGCTGGTTGGAGCACATGTATTCATTTGTTATTTTCCCGCCTTCGCGTGGAGGATATGAGAGTTTAATAGCGGCCAGTGTCATGCTAGAAATATTTTAGTTTATAAATTTATGATGGCCCGGGCCCCCCGTTTTGTCAGGTGGTAGCTCTTAATAAACACTTGATAATTCATGTAAATAATTTAAGTGTTCTAAGTAGAATCATACTTTATTGGACTTAATATGTTAATGACAGATAACGATAATAAGTGCGTGATGTAATTGTACTTTTGTTTCAATTTATTGTTGAAATTTCGGACATGCTTTTCGAAATTAAAACCATGGAATACCGCAAATTTGGTTGTTTGTTGTAGTTTATTCGTTGTCTGGATTAGAGTAATCAAACTTAACGCGACAAGACATGAAAGGTGTTAAGTTACGTTACTCTAACTCCAGAACCAAGAATTTAGGGCCCGCACAGGGAGGATTAAGGGGGATTTGATTTGGTTCACTCGCTAGTGATAAAATAACTACTTTATTGGACTTAATATGTTAATGACAGATAACGATAATAAGTGCGTGATGTAATTGTACTTTTGTTTCAATTTATTGTTGAAATTTCGGACATGCTTTTCGAAATTAAAACCATGGAATACCGCAAATTTGGTTGTTTGTTGTAGTTTATTCGTTGTCTGGATTAGAGTAACAACAGTAGTGTTACTGTTGGTCGATCTGGCATATATCAACATAATATATTATCATAATTACCGTTGCGGTTACGTGTATTATACATGAATATAATACCATGTAGCGTTTGAACCGTGCGAAGCATTGGGCCTACGTTCATGCTTAAATCGGACTTTCAAACCAGACAGACCTATCCAGGGGCCGCGGAACCGGGGGGCTTAAACAAAAAAATACATAAGCATAACAATTTTTATAACAATTAAAATGTGGTCAGCCCCCTCACTTTCAAAACCTTTCCGCGGCCCCTGTTATCAACTATATTGTAAAGTGTAACCTATAAGTTGTGAATTGGTGAATGAATGTGTGCGTGCGTGCGGTCCTTTTTTTGCGTGTACATACATTTTGTGTCTTCCTTCTTGTTTAATCTTTTGTTTTTCTATAGCACCCGTGAAAAATGTCAAACCTGGGCCCCGATGCAGACAGAATAACAATTAGTTGTAAGTTTCAATTAATTGCAAGTCAGAAAAATGACGTATTTGAACTAATCAGATTTGCGCTTTTAGAAACATGATCTGACTGATTTAACTTTACAATCGATTGCACCTCATTCTGCAACGTGGCTCAGATCTGTTTAATATCCACACACCAATATATCGTGCATTTTTGTTTTATCCACAACGTATAATACGACCTACCTATGCTTGTCAATGTATTTCTGTTTCGAAGGTTTCCACTAAAAATATTGTTTGTACAAAAGTTCGCATTCGATTTGTTTACTACAAGTGCAACGGAGCATAAGATATACCATTCATGAAGCTTTTGTGTTGCATTTGACCTAGCTGCACCCAGGCAGTGCGTTGGTATGATTTTAGATGTATATCGATTGAAGCTCCTTGATCATACAATACTAGGTATAGTCTTTAGTCAAGGATCTACATGGCTGGGCATTTCACACGAACTTCTCTTGTTGTAGTTTAACTGTTGTAGGACATCAGGCACTTTAATAGCAGGATATGCTCGCTTCGTTCAAGTAGTTGTGCCACACATAGCACGAGCGCCTTGGCAAAAGGCTATACAAGGTACGGTTTGGCTGCTCTGTTGTCATGGTCGTACAATAACATGAACATTCGATCTACTTTGCATAGGTGTGTTTGCGTTCCCCAAAACATTGTGCGACATAATTAACTGAAAAGCATAATCCTTTTTTATTTACCCATTTATTTTGGACCAATTGAAAGTAGAAACATTACTCCATTCCTGCAGGCTATTGCAAACAACTTGTAGCAATTTTGACAAGAAGGAAGTGATTATCAATTAGTAGAAAGACTGTCAAAAAGTTTGAGCCCTACACGGAAATCGTCTTCGTGCTTCAACAAGCTCGGTGAGTTTTCTTTACTTTCTTTACTGAGTAGCCTAATGAACATGTTAAAATGAGGAACTACATTTCATATTTCTAAATACAGGCTAATTATAATAGTTTTGCTAGGAGTTGCATTCTCTGGAGTGCAGTTGTGTTGATCAACATTTCAACATTTAATATAGAACGTTCTTCTGGGGAGAAGGGCAAATATGATATTATTATGGATGATGATAATACTGTTCATATTTATATTAATTAAAACATATAGAGAAACTGACCAGATATATATAATGTGATTAAAAATGAGCAAAGAAAATGGAATTCCAACGGGATTCAAACCCGAGAACTCTGGATTGCTAGACCGGTGGGTGCTCTTACCGACTGAGCTATTATTTATATAATAGAAAACCCTATGACATATACACTGAAGTAATGTTTCCATATTATCTATGAAGAACATTTACCTAAATTCAAATAACACTCATGACATCTTCCTTCTTTATGTGCTCTATTTACAGAGCCATGGCGAGTGTAGATGCTTTAGTTACTCAAAGCTTGGAATGCTGTTTATGCTACGAACTATTCACCCAACCAAAACTCTTAGCCTGTGCACACACTTTCTGTAAAGAATGTTTGGTCAATCTCTACGAATGTCATCCCCGACAAAACCAGATCTCTTGTCCGATTTGTCGTCATATTACCATAATCAACAATGGAGACATTTCTAAACTGCAAACTAACATTTTGATTCATTCTATGGTTGAGGACATTAAATCCGCCGAAAGAAGCTGCACCATACATGCCATATGTGACCCGGAAGCTAAATCCCCCGCGTCTCAATACTGCGCACAGTGTGAGGAGTACATGTGTGACCCCTGCGCAGTGGCTCATGGGAAGTTCAAGAAAGTAAATCACGATGTGGTCAGCATGGATGACGTCAAGAAGGGAAAGGTCAAAGTGAATCGTTACTGTACCAAGCATCCAGAGGAAGAGAAGCTGTATGTCTGTATATCGTGTAACGTGTCCATCTGCTTTAGATGTCATGTGCTCGAACACACCAAACCGGATCACGATATCAAAGAGGTGTCTGACTACAAGAAAACTATCCAGGAGAATATCAAGTCCATTCAGACGAAAGCTGAAACCAGAATTGCGAAGATCGAGGCACATGAAGAGCTAGTAAAGGAACAGAAAACAGTTGTTGAGGTGGAACTAAGTCAGAATATAGCTCAGATCAACCAATCATATGAAGAAGCAGTGAAACATCTCACAAGGCAACGCAATGATCTCATCGACCGATGCAAGCAAGAAAAGGCTTCGCACATCGCACGACTTGAGAAGATCAAAGAATCTGATGACATAGAGATGTGTTGCATTCGAAATGCATCTGACCTAGTCGGCAAGGGTATCAAAGCATTACTAGAGGGGCAGACACTGGCTGTGCATAACACGATTTGTTGCGATTTGGAGAAAATGCTGGATGAATGTAATATTGATGCCACGCAGCCCAGATCCATAGCTGACCGTGCAAAGCAGTTGCAATTCATCAAGAGCAGTACTCCCTACATTCTGGGTGATTTGCGAATACCCGACTGGCAGCTTGAGAAGGTGAGCACATGTCCCCTCTCACATGAAAGCCCACATGATGCAGTGACTTTGCCTGATGGACGGGTGGCTGTTGCATATTGGGTTGGGGAGGCGATTGAGATGTTCACTGTTGATGGGCCACAGGAAACAGTGCTGAAGGGTGTGAAGGTACACTGTCTATCCGTCTTGTCTGATGGTCGCTACGTTGTAAGAGATTTAGATAACAATATTACACTGTACACACAGGCATTGGAGAAGTTCAATGTACAATTCAAAACACTCTCATTTAGTAGATTTTTGGGTGGCATGTGTGTAGACGGAGATGACAACATCTATGTTGGTTGTAGTGATACAGGGAAGATAGTTGTATTCCGACCAGAAGGTGGTCCGCCACTACGGGAGATTCCGTGCGACGGATATAAGCCTTGGGAAATCGATCACACAAATCACAGCCGAAGGCTTGTAGTGTGTGATTGGTCTACAAAGTCAGTCAGGGTCATTGATGACATGGATGAGGAAGGCATCGTCTTTCATGATATCCAGATGGTCAGTAGTGATACACGCATCGCTGTCCTGAAGGATGATAGCATACTGATTGCATGCAGGGAGGATGGTCTGCTGAGTATTGAGCACTACACAAAGGGCTTGGAGAAAATCAGAACAGTCATCAGGGACTTTCCACTGGCAGATAGCATATGTAAATTGGATGAATTGTCCACTGGAGAGATTGTTGTAGTATCAGAGGAGCAATTCATTGTCTTCCACAAAATCTAAACATCATTGGAAAAACTTTGTAAATCGTCATACCATTTTGACCAGTTCAGAACTGGTACCGAAAACGCATTTGTTTTAAAATACAATATTTCAATTAATAAGATTTGATTGCTTGCATTTTTCATGTTCTTAGCAACAAATAAAAGCAAATCAAAGAATGTACATCAAATCAATCATAATGAAAATGACAGAAGGACCCAGCGAGGCTTGTAAGGCTGGTCCCTACCCTTACCAAACAAAACTGCTTATTAAGCAGTCGCTAAACCTTCAAAGACATCAGACTGCTTCGCCCAATATTACAGAAGCAGACGTGGCCTTTGAAGACATTCTTGTAAGCAGTTCTGAATTGCGACTGCTTAAGTTATAGAAAAAAAGGCTGCTTAAGCAGTCGAAGAGTTGGTCTTAGTAGTCAAACGTTAGAAGGCCCAATTACACGAAGGTTTATGGCAGTTTAGTTACTAATAAACTAACTTGAATAAATAATTACAAGATTAAGCAGTCGAAGGCTTATACGGAAGCAGTCCGTACCTAATTTGCATATTAATTTGTCCGTAGGAAGCATTCGAAGACTTCCGTGGGAAGGCTTACGGATTTTTTTACGGACTGATAACCGACTGCTAACCGACAGCTTATAAGCCTTCGAAGGCTTCCGTGGGAAGGCTTATGGACTGATAAGCGACATCTTATAAGCCTTCGAAGACTTTGGAAGACCATTGACTACATAATGTGATACTGTGACCTGTGAGATAATTGAAGACTTGTGACTTCTTTTTGGAATGCTTAGTGAAGGTCTTCTGTTTGGTAAGGAAAATTTAGTTACATGGTTATGCTACATGTTGATTGCCATTTGGATCTGTTTTAAGACACATTCTCCATAGACTCCAGCCAATGTGTTGGGGGACCTGCTCAGGATGGGTTAAAACAAAACCACATAATCTTGAATGGAAACATGGGACATTTGTGTTTATTTGGTTTATTTGTGTGACAAACTTGTCAAATTGCCGTGTCTTTCATTTTACTCTGGATCAGCACCCTCAGCACGTTATAACTTCTAAGGTACTACTTCAGAGCTGAACCCCAAAAATAGAATACTGAGTCAAAGCTGTATTAGTAGCCACCTGCCTATTACAGCAAACCTGTCATTTATAGTCGCCACTAAACGTGTTCCCCTGCAGATGAAAACATTGTCAAAGAACCTTTATATAGAGGTCACATGTCTACATTGACCACTATTTTTGTTCACTTGGGTGGGCGTTATACACAGGTTTGGTTGTATTTACTCAAGATTTATTTGTGTGATGAAATTGTGAAATTGCTGTGTCTGTCACTTTACTATGAGTCATGAGGACCTATTTCAAAGCAGACAAACATATAACACTCCGAGTAAGTTAGTAGTGTCAATTACCCTGCTTGTCAACTGTACGCATTGTTGCATTTATATTGGATATTGAATATAAATTAAATGAGATCAGCATTTGGCAGTGTCAGGACAAATAATGATTTATATGAAAATCTTACATGATCATATTATATAATTGTATTGATAACTACTGTAATGTATCTTTTCCAGTGCGTGATACGAAACAAATATTTATCGTGTTATTCATCATCATGTACAAAGAGATTAGTAAATCTATCACGTTTCATATTTTCATGTACATCTCTCTGTCTTAATTATACAGCGTACTAGTTGTTTGCAAACATACCACATTTATGTTATAAATCGTTATCTCATATTTGCATCAAATGACATTATTTTATTCTGTACTTTTCTCTCTATAAGTGCTTTCTATGGAAACTTATTTCTTGACTAGTACTAATCATATTTTCATGCTGAATAAGAATATCAAAATTTTCTCTATTTGTAAAACAATTTGCCTGAAAGTTTATTTGTATTTAGAATGTATTGTATAGTGTATACTTGTTTACGCGGACACGTATACAATTTGATTAGTGACTGGAATATGAGATAATAATCATAATACATTGTTCTTTTTTAATTATCATGTTTTTTAAGTGTTCATTTGAAAACATACCACACTGTAATTGCCAAAAAAAATAATTACAAGTTATCATTTTGTATTACTTTTTGTAAAGTAAATATTGCAAGAAGAAAAATAGTTTGATGCTATAATATATATGTTATTATCACATATATTATGTTATTATCACGTATGCCTGACATAATCTGACTATTCATTCTTAACTGTATTGATAAACAAACATTTCCATAAGTATCTTATAAAACAAAAACATATCAACATGTATTATTATATTCACAAATATTTGTGTGTATACGCCTTATTCTATGGTGGTAAAACATGACTTTGTAGTGGCCAAAGTAAATTTTTGAAGGCCATCGGGACTTGGGCCACCGCTGTAGATAATAAGCCCTGTGATAGGTCCTGATATTATTTGATTGATACAGCCACCATGGACACAAGTTAATTTCTAGCCCTGCTGTAAACTTATGCCTTGTAAACTTGTTTGGTAACATACCAACATGAATGTAATAATAGATCATTAAATATAAAAAATAATACAATGATGAAGTGCATTATCTTTTCTTAAGCGATTGTTATCTTCAACTTTGGAGGAAAAAAAAGATGAAACGATGATACAGTTTGGTCTATATAATGAGACAATTTTTGTATACATTTGGAATAATAAATTCATTAGATGACCCAAATTTCTCTGTGCATTTTCCATTACTTTGTCTGGCATGTGTGTGTATGAGTGTGTGTGTGTGTGTTTGTGTGTGTGTTGGGGGTCTTCATTTGTGTGTATGTGTGTGCGTGCGAATGCGCTTGCGAATGTGTCGATGTGCTTGCCTGCACATGTGTTTGTATTGTTGCAGACAAAAAACATTTGCCAGAATTGTTTTCATAATTTAGTCAAATCATAAATTGTTGTCCTTTTTTGTGTCTCTTTGATTGAGAACAAGACAGTAGTCATGTAGAGGCCTTGTGCAAGGAGTTTGTCTGATTTGTTCCTTTAACATCTTTGATCGGGTGCGTATCTAATACAAAAAATTAACTTCTACATAAAATCAGCATTCATATATAAAATTGGATAGATTTATTACGTTTTAGTAGTCATAGAAGTCTTAAAGGGACTTAGTAACATTGTCCAAATCCTCAAAATAAAATTTTAATTCTAGTGGTTCCTTTATACCTTGTTGTATTCGTATTAACAATAAAATCATGGGACAGCTTTCGGTTTTTCAAATTTCCCTTTCATTACAAAGATATGTATGATTGAAGTATTCAGATAAGAAAATCTCCGGGCGAGATTTTCATCCCTGTACAAAGTGAATGCAGTGAGTTGGTGAATATCACCCAATATCACTTTGCATTTTCGCTCATTACTTGGCCATACATTGTCCATTTGACTTGAAATTTTCACACAATACCCTGTGGACATATGAGATAACAACAATATACATTGCATCAACCATTCATCAGTTTTTGCACATCTCAACAAAGTTACTAGATCCCTTTAAAGAGACCTTTAACATTGTCCAAGTCCTCAAAATCAAATTGGATTTCTAGCGATTCCCTCATACTTTGATATACTGTATTTGTATTAGCAATAAAAGTATGGGACAGGTTTCGTTATTTCCAGATTTGCATTACGTTCAAAAGATATTTGCGATTGATTTGTTTGGATATTAAATATATCTACGGGTCCAGACATTTTCAGCCGTGTACAAAGTAAGTGCAATGAGTAAGTGATTATCACATTGCATTTTCGCTCATTTCTCGACCAAATACAATCCAATTACCATTATTTTTTGGACATATCAGATCACAGCAGTATACGTTTTTATCACCACACATCACTTTTTGCACTTTCAACAAATTTACTAGATCCCTTTAAAGATATTGTCCTTTTTATGCAGGCATCTTCAAGATTAGTAAAACTATGGACCTTACATAGGGTCCATGGTATAAACATTCCATAAATCACTCCATGTTTGTGTAATTTGGAAGTTGATGCTGATAAAAGCTTCGATTGATGCCAGAAAAATCGCTTTGTAGTCTAAACTTTCAGGTTCAGGCTTATTGTACTTTTATTCTGAATCATAGATATGATGTCTTATGGATTATATTTCATCCGTTTCCCAAGTTGAACGTATTTTCACCCTGTTGCATCATAAATGTGATTGAGTCACTTTATACATTACATGTTTGTTGTGTACAGAAACGGGCATCTTATGAATGATCAAATGTAGGTTTTCTCGTCCATTTTAACACCTTTTTATTATGTGAAGACTATCACAAACAATTCAGAGCATTATTTTGACCTAGAACTAAAAAGTGGTTTTTGATGAGTAGAAAGACTGCAAAAAGTTTGAGCCCTACACTGAAGTTGTCTCTGTGCTTCAATACAAACTTGTACGTTTTCGGCTCTAAACTGCATTAGCGCCGAGTTTTCTTCATCTTAGTGAACATGTTACTATGAGGAACTAAATTAACATTTATGCTATTATAATATTCCTGCTTAGAAATGCGTGCTATCAGACAGTGGTCAAACATTAGTTTGTCGCGAAGTAAATTTCGGTTATGGTTATAGGAAGAAATAACAATATCTTACAAGGGGTTTCTTTCTATTATTCTGACTTCATCATTATTATTACTGTCGTTCAGTGGAGCCAGACGTCGTCTCAGTAGAACAGCCGTCGGAACAGAGACTAAATTGTTTGTGGCTATGTTATTCTTTGATCAAACCCGCCCATACCAAGCCCTCCGCACGCCTAATGCTATGCTTCAAAAGTACGGATTTCACACAATACATGTAATGCATTTGAAGCGGATGGCGCTATTCCATTGTAGATGAACAACACCTTGGGTGACATTTTTCCTTATTTGATTTGTTGTGTGTTTTTTTGTACCCCATATCAAATAAATGTATTTATCTGTAAATTGTTTATTTCATTAATTGCAAATATATCGTTTACTACATTGCTCTAGATTCATAATTATTATTTTTTTTATTTGTTATTTTGCTCCTACATTCTAATTTGGTGAGGATATTTTAAATGTAAAACTCTGATTTTCTTTTAAAAAGTGTATTCTATTAATGATAAAATAGAGAGCAATTTTGTTCGGGTTCAAAATTGTCATTCGTTCCACTTCTATCATCATCATCATCATCATAATCTTCATCATCATCATCATCACCATCAGTATCATTACCATCATCACCATCACCATCATCATCATCATCATCATCATTACCATCATCATCTCTATCTCAGCATCATCACCATCAGTATCATTACCATCATCATCACCATCATCATCATCTCAGCATCATCACCATCAGTATCATTACCATCATCACCATCACCATCATCATCATCACCATCATCATCATCGTCATCATCATCATATTGTCCTCATGCTATGCCTCCTAATTATTATCTGACACCAAAATCCAGAATATCCCTTTTATAATTGAACTCGTGTTTTGTGGCTACAAGCTTACTTTTTGTTTTCTATTCCATCTTAAAATTGAGTTGTTGTAAGCATATCATTGATTTATCAACCACATATTTGCATATATACTTGCAAAATTAACCATGTAATTATTTGTAATATTTGTGTTCTAAAGGTAGGTTGACAAAATGTTACTCTGTCGGTTTACTTTTAGATGCAGAACATTATAATAGATTCAGCTATGCATGCATATAGAGATGAATGTATACAGTTAAAACTGTTACCGGTCTATAGCTGCCAACCTGCCCATACATGCCATAGTATATAGTGGTCACCAAAATGTATCCCTTGCCAATAAAAAAAAAAGACAGTGTTATGGAACCGGACTACGGAGGTCATCTGTCTACAGTGGGGCAATTCCACGGTAACGGAAGGACATTCAGACACAATTTTGGAACTTCAATCAAATAATTCCAGGATCCTGCTTTTGATTTTTTATTCTAAATGGCATGTCTTTGATCCTTGTTGGGACACCTTTGATTTCCACTATTTGTAAAATTTTGACTGCTTTAGGAAAATTAGATATGGACACTAATGAGGCCGGTAACGGAAGGACGCCAAAATGGACATGGATTTTCAAGTTTTTTAGTTATGACCCAATCTCCGTGAAGTTACGAGGTTTATCATGTTAAGTTGGCTACTAGTCAATTTCCTTATGTTCACAGAGTATAACACCACCTTTTAAGAAAAATATCTACATTGGTATATTAATTATGATAAATTAATTACTCCAGTGTTCGGTAACGGAAGGACGGTAACGGAAGGACCTCTGAAAAGTCTATTGGAATTGTACAATAAAATTAATTTTGAAATTTAAAGACCATTTATGAGAAGGAAACATCTCTTTTGTGGTCTAAAATGAGTTTGTATCATAGCTAGCATATGGACATCACAAGCATTTACATTTCTATTTTTTTCTTAATATATTTCATGCGCCAATGGCTCTTATTCATGGTCAATCCATGGTAACGGAAGGACACTCGGACACAAATTGTCAACTTTAAGAAAGACATTTTTAAATACTTGTGTTGTTAATAGAACAGTCTATTTTGATAACAATACTTCCAAAACATACAGTTTTAAGGTCCCATATTTTTTTTTTTTTTTAATCTCCGCACAATATTGAATATGCATACAAATGAGGTCGGTAACGGAAGGACACTAAAATGGACAAGGTTTTGTTATCAAATCAGTTTTAACTAAAACTCTGTGATATTAAATAATACAAAATATTTTAAGGGTACACATTTCATTCTCTGAAGGGTTAAGAAGAATTTACTTGTTCTTTGATTAAAATTTGTCCGCAGATATTTGAGTTATTTCACACAAAGCGGACCAATGTTCGGTAACGGAAGGACATAATGGACTATAATGTATGATATGACACAGTAGGGTCATTCCATGTCAAATCACCTTTTAAAAAATTAAAAATTTTCATCGCAGCCCCCTTCAAATTTGCTAATATTTGGTATGTATGCTATTTCAACCTTTAAAAGCGCAAATATTTAAGTTTTAGCCCAATCCGCCCAATGGTTTTGGCGCTATGGTCGATTCTTATGGGGGAGTTTTGTAAGAAATGGCCGTGGGCACCATTTTTCAAATGGCCATTGTCCATTAACCGTTGGGTCAATTTATTTTGTAAAGGTGTCATTGGACTGGGGATGTTATGTGCAATCCATGTATGCCATTTGTGTTCATGCATGAGCGAGTTTGGATACGATAACCTTTGACCTTAGATTTTGACCTTCCGTTTTACCTCGTGGATCAAATAATTTTGAGAATTTTTTTTGCTTAAATCTTGGCTTGATATAATTTCTACAACATATGAAAGAATTGGAGATATGTTATTTCTTGCTTTTTCTACAGCCTTGTTTTTAGTTTGCAAATTTCATGTAAAATTTAATTATTTTAGACCTACACCCATGTCCAAGAATTCTATAGGGGTGTATTGTATACAAAAAAAGACCTATTCAAAGTCATGATCAGAGCCTATTCACACCCTGGCTCACCACAGTTAAATAGACCTACTAATCCCCATACAATAGAAATCCAGACAAATGGCATCATGGTACAAGGGCCCTGTTGCAGAAAGAGATAAAATCAATTGTGAGCCAGATCAAATGTTCTAAATGCACAAATCTGATTGGTTGAAACACAGAAAATTACTAGTCTGACCATGCTACGCCACTGATAGCTGGCCATTGCAGGTATTGTCTCATTATTTTGGGTTTTCATATATGAGAGACAAATTTTTGAACATAAATTTTGTCATAATATGTAATATGAGGTACCTTGTACATATGTTACCATGTGTATGGTAACGGAAGGACATTTTCTTTTGTTATTTATTAATTAACAAAGAAACAATGAGTAATACAATTGTTAGCAATGGGAAGGCCTACTTGAACTTGCTTTGCACTGAAGATTGGTCTGCTCTCTAACAATTATGTGAGCCACAATATTAAAAATATTGATTTTTCGGTAACGGAAGGACATTTTCATAGGCTGAAAATAAGAAGTCATTGAAGCATAACAAATCAAATAAATCATACAAATTTACTATTTTACGAAATGATCATATCTCAGGAGTCAGAATAATGGTTTTTAGGCTTAACTGGGGAAATATAAAACAAACACAGGATCAAAACATTTTTTCACAAAAATGTCAAATTTGTGGGGTTCAATTATGGTTATAAAGTTATTATAAAAAAACAACTAAAATTAAGTAAAACTAAAATTTTCTCATTGAATTCCAAAAATATAGAATTTAAGCTTTGATTTGATACCAAATTTGTATCATAAAAATGCTTGTAAATTTTTTGGTCAAATGTCCACTTTGGCGTGGAATTGCCCAGTGGCCACTTTTCTTGGGTTTTTCTTGGGTGGTCACTATATGCAGATTTGACTATAGGCCTATACCGTGCGTCCCAAAAAAAACTATACACTTTTGAAATGGCTGCCGAATAAAAAATATATGATTCTGGGGGAAAAATTGTATATGTATGGAAAGCTCATAAACTCAACTTTCATATGACACCAAAAAGTCCGAAAATAATTCATGCTTGGGTGAGCACTGCTCACTTTTGTAAAGGGTATGAAAATTAGGTTGCGCAGGAATTAGCCTTCCAATTTGTGAGAGGTAAATCCTTTGGAGCTTACGGAATTGAGGATGATATGACCAATGTACTGATGTATGATCAATTTTGATGAGTTTGGGTTTGCTGAGTGAAATTTGTGGTTTATGGGATTAACATTTTATGCATGAGTGAACAGGAATTGCATTTATTATTGTAGCATTGTAACTTTCCCTGGTAGACTCAGTGGTGTGTTCATGGGAGTCAGGACGGGGTGATGGTACATGGTGCAGGGGAGGTGAAATGTAGGGTAGGACTTTGTTGGGTAGATGGGATAAGGGTCAAGAGGACATGTATGCCCCTCCCCCCCCCCCCCCCCCCCCTCTCTCTTTCTCTCTCTCTTTTCCTGGGTGTGCTTGTGCATATCTCGACAATTCATATCCAGACCACCTTCCCTTATCCCGAATTCTACCTACATTTCCCAAATTGGACTGGTTGCTATTATCCATTGACACCTGAAATCAATCACAATCTATCAGTCAATCAATCAATACCGTGAGTTAGACAATCAACATTCAGCTATCAATCACTTAATCAACAATGTATCAGTCAATCGGTACATGTACATGTACCATCACCCCATCCTGACTCCCATGAACACACCACTGAGACTACCAGGGAAAGTTACAATGCTACAATAAAAAAATGCAATTCCTGCTCACTCATGCATAAAAGTTTGGTTTAATAAGCCATAAAATTCACTCAGCAAACCCAAACTGATCGCAATTGATCATGAATTTATCATATCACCCTCAATTTTGTAAGCTCCAAAGGACTTACCTCTCATACATTGGAAGGCTAATTCCTGCGCAACCTAATTGTCATACCCTTTACAAAAGTGAGCAGTGCTCACCCAAGCATGAATTAATTTCGGACTTTTTGGTGTCATATGAAAGTTGAGTCCAGAAGCTATCCATACATATAAACCTTTTCCCCCAGAATCATATATTTTGTATTCGGCAGCCATTTCAAAAGTGTATAGTTTTCAAAGGATTTACCTCTCACAAATTGGAAGGCTAATTCCTGCGCAACCTAATTTTCATACCCTTTACAAAAGTGAGCAGTGCTCACCCAAGCATGAATTATTTTCGGACTTTTTGGTGTCATATGAAAGTTGAGTTTATGAGCTTTCCATACATATAAAACTTTTCCCCCAGAATCATATATTTTTTATTCGGCAGCCATTTCAAAAGTGTATAGTTTTTTTTGGGACGCACGGTATACATTAACTAGATCGATAGATAGATTGAGCAAAGGAACACAACTTCCCATCAGCAGTTTATTGTACAGAACACACCCTCACAGCGAAAAAATGAATATTTTTATTTCGGGGCCTCCATTTTCGGGGGCTACTTTTCCAACTTTCAGGGGCTACCAATTTCCGGGCTCTTTTTCGAATTTCAGGGGCTACTAATAAGCTATAATGCTGTAAGTGATCATTTTATAAGCATTTGATCACAATCCAAACAGAAAAATCCCGAAAATCAAAAATAAATAAATAAATTTCGGGGCGAATTTTTTTTTTCGGGGGCGAATTTGGTCATTTCGGGGGCGAATTCGCCCGCCACCCCGTGTATTTTTTTCGCTGCACCCTCACACAATTCACAAACAGAATAAATATACACATTTATGATTTGCTGTCAAATTCGTGATTTAATAATAACATTTGCGGATGAAAAGTTTCAAGAAGAGCATTGTAAAGATATTACACATTTTATGATAAGGAAGAAATATGAAAATAAGCAACAAAATTCAACATTGCACAAATTGGTGTGTAAATCATATTTACACACCATACATCCATCAACATACTCTGTGAAATCAGAACATTTAATAGGCACTTTTTTGTAACAAAACATGTCCGCGATTCATAATTACAAATATCTCCGTACAAAGAAAGGTAATCCCTTGCTTACAGGAACCCGGTAAGGCTTGTTAAAAAACTATAGGGATTGCAACATCTAGGAGGGAACAGGTTAACACATTACATATAGGAACCTGTGGCCATATTCATAAAACCCCGATAAGCTAGTTGGTTGATCAAATTACGATTTCGATGTCCGCTAGGCTTAACTGGTATTCACAAAAGGCCGATAGGCTAAATTCACTATCGTAGTCAAGGCCTGGCCTAGCATGACAACCCATCTGTCTAAATTCCACAATCATTTGGTATTACACGACATTGTTAGTCGAAATGCGAATAATTACAACAATAGATCTGCGGTGCCGACTAAATGCATTGAAATCTATTTATGCGGGACGTTCTGAATAGAGCTCTGTTGGACTTACAACAAAGGCGTGAAGTCGAATGACGACCTAACACCCAGCTAATTTTTCTTATTCACCAAAGCCAGATAGGAAAAATTTTAGCGACACTGGACCAAAAATTTAGAGGTACTCTGATGTACCTCTAAATTGCTAGCAAGTTTGTGTGTATATGCGTGTGGCGCGATCGTGAACATGGCAAGGAGAAAAAAACCATCATTCCTACTCACGCTCATATCTACAGTAACACCCTTACGGAATTATAGCAAGCTTTTTGTTTTGGACACAAGTTACCGTTGTAGAACACATAACAAACTCAATAAGACGCTTTTATGATTGGAACAATAAGGAACAATTCGTTCATTCACACGTTCGAGTAAACTGCGCTTTTATGCGATGTCAAACAAACATGCAACAGATGGAATGTTACCATGACAGCCACGATGAATAAATTAGATCATCCGAGTTGTTAGCTTGTTATCGGTATGGTTTTAGCAGTGCTTCTTGAATTACGATTTAGCAACCCGCTACGAAGATTTTAAATGGCTATTGTATTACAGGGCTTAGACGCTCGTTGATTGGTCAATATGGTAAGGGCATAGACAGCGTGCAAAATCTACACACATTACTAAATACGTATCCATGCACGTGTGTGTTGTGCACTGGTTTGTGAAAACAAAGGTGATCACCCAAGCGAGTTTTGTGAGTTCCCCGCTAGTTATCGTCCAAAGTGGCATTTTGGCAAGGAGATAAGCCCTAGCTGACAGATAGGCTATCGGGCTTTTATGAATATGGCCACTGGTGGGTACTTTACAAATCTTGTGGTCACTTGTGTCACGTTCCTCTCTACAGTCAATGTTTGGCTCCATTTTACTATTTAATCGGAGAAAATACAAACTTAATTAAAACATGTAATGTAAACCTGGTAGGTAGGGAAAAGGATAAGGAATAACTTCAAAATATGTCTTGACTACTTTTATAATTATGAACACAGATTTAAATTCATATTATGACAAACAAGTGTATCTGATGAGGCTTTTCTGAATTCCTTTGTTTTACTAAGAAGTCACATATTGCACATAGATATAATGAAAATAAATACCAGAAACTACACTAATTTATACAAGACATATGATAATACATCAAAGTCATACAAAAAATGAATTCAAAATTCATTCATTCAGAGGGAGCATTATCTAAAAAAATATAAACAAATTCCTGCTGTGAAATTTGAAACATTCAGACAATTATTTAAAGAACTGTGCCAATTTCTATCTCGTTTCAAACATGGAGAAACTGATCAGAAATATATAATGTATACAGGGCTCAACACTCGCGCTGGCCCGCTGGCCCGGGACCAGTAAAATTGCACTTCGGGCCAACAAAAATGTAAAAAGTCATATCTTGGTGGCCCGATCGGGCAAGCAGATTGTAATCCCGACATTGGCAAAATTTGAAAATCTTGTTTTCTTCCATGTCATGCTTCATTTATAATCACTGGTTTGATCAGGCAAGAGTGATATTTGAATAGTAACTAACCCTAGTAAAAAGGTTATTCATGAAATTAAATTTTCGGGCCAGCAAATGTTCCTTTCGGACCACCAGAAAAGGCGTGTGATATTAAGAGATCAGCGTGAGAGCTTGAGAGAGGGGTGAAATGCGTGTGTCACACGCTCAATGCGTGAGACTTGGCAACCCTGGAGCTAAACAGGGTGTTTATAAAAAAGCGGAACCCAACTTCCACCCGCAATATTTTATTACATAAACATAATTATATTTATTGCAATATGTCATATCAAAGGTTAATTCATATTTTTCGTTTGATACCCAATATGTGGTGATAACGTCATGCATGATTGAATAAAACTTATTTTAAAAAGCTTATGTAAAAAGTACTTTGCGCACAAGAGTAGAAAGTAATTGTTAAATGCAGTGTAAAGAATGAAACAGTAGACAAATTCAAGTGACATTTCATGATGTTTCTTGATTCATAGTTTTACATTGTATTCAACTTTTTGAAGAGTTGAGGGTCCATAAGTATCCCCAAGGTCCTTCCACATGACCCCCATGTCTGTCCACACAGGTTTGTGCTCGTGTTAAGTGGTCAGTTGCATGGTCAGGCAAGGAACTGATTTAAAAAGTATCTCCGTGTTAAACTTTTTACGGAACAAAAGGATTACAAGACAAAAGAACACAAGGAGAGGTTTCCATGAATGACCATCACGCCGTGTTGATGAATAGATCTAAATCTTGTGCGCAAAGCAATTTTAACATTGCTCGTTTAAAATGCTTAATATGGTATAAAATGAAAGAATAATAAATTATCATTGCGATGATATATTGCAATAAACATAACTATGTTTAATACATAAGATATTCCTGGTGGAAGTTGGGTTCCGCTTTTTTGTAAACACTCTGTACATACCTCGACGTGATTCTACTAGTACTACACTAGTACTCGCAGGCGCGCCGGAAGCAGTTTTGGATTGGGGGGGGGGGGGGGGGGGGCAAAACCCAAAGGGGGCTCACGATTTATGTGTTTAGGGGCTCATGCATTTTGGGACTTGAATTTGTGCAATCTGTGGCCATATTCATAAAAGCCCGATAGCCTATCTGTCAGCTAGGCCTTATCTCCTTGCCAAAATGCCAGTTTGGACGATAATTAGCGGGGAACTCACAAGACTCGCTTGTGTGATCACCTTTGTTTTCACAAACCAGTGCACAACACACACGTGCATAGATATGTCTTTAGTAATGTGTGTAGATTTTGCACGCTGTCTATGCCCTTACCATATCGACCAATCAACGAGCGTCTAAGCCCTGTAATACAATAGCCATTTAAAATCTTCGTAGCGGGTTGCTAAATCGTAATTCAAGAAGCACTGCTAACCATACCGATAACAAGCTAACAACTCGGATGATCTAATTTATTCATCGTGGCTGTCATGGTAACATTCCATCTGTTGCATGTTTGTTTGACATCGCATAAAAGCGCAGTTTACTCGAACGTGTTTAATGAACGAATTGTTCCTTATTGTTCCAATCATAAAAGCGTCTTATTGAGTTTGTTATGTGTTCTACAACGTTATACAGTAAGGGCGGGTAGCACGGGCGTAGACATGACATTGATACCCATTCAAGTGGGGGGGGGGGGGGGGGGGATGAGCTATTCATTCATCGGATTACATCCCCCCCCAGTTGAATAGGTATTACGTAACTCGCTACGCCAGTGGCGGGTAGTAGAACATAATTGTCTTATCTGGGGTAAACGGGGGGGGGGGGGGGGGGGGGGGGGGGGGGAGGGCGGTAACTTGTGTCCAAAACAAAAAGCTTGCTATAATTCCTAAATGTAAGCATGGTAAGCGTGTTACTGTAGATGAGCGTGAGTAGGAATGATGTTTTTTTTTTCGGGGCGGGGGGGGGGGGGGGGGGGGGGAGGGATCACGCATAAGCACATGTTTTCATAGCCACCCCAATGAAGTAAAACCTCATTACGATCAAGCTCCGCCACGCTTATAATATGATAGCATGACAAGGGAAACTATTCAATTGCCGTGAAAACAGAAACGAAATTGCATTAAATAGTATTATATAGGTAGATTCATCAAAACAGAATTTAAATCACATAAAATCAATCCGAACTGCAAAAGTAAGCTAATATGTCACAAAGAGGACACATAAAGGCAAATTACTCTCCAGATAGAAACATGTAATTTAAGCTGATAAAAGATGTTATTGCTGAAGTACAAAGATGCTAGGACAAACACGGAAAAAGTATGTTACTTGGGGAACTATTTTGAACTAATATCACGCTATCATAAGAAAAAATCTCTAATATCCCTTATTCGAATATTCTCCTTGCCATGTTCACGATCGCTCCACACGCATATACACATAAAAAAACGGACAGATTGTTACTTGCTAGCAATTTAGAGGTACATCAGAGCACTGGCGTAAATCTGTTCGGAAAGCACAATGCATTGGGGGGTCGAGCAATTGTTCACAAACCGTTTGTGAACAATTGCTCGACCCCCCAATGCATTGTGTTTTCCGGACAGATTTTACGCCAGTGCATCAGAGTACCTCTAAATTGTTAGTCCAGTGTCGCTAAAAATTTGTCCTATCTGGCTTTGGTGAATAAGAAAAATTTAGCTGGTGTTAGGTCGTCATTCAACTTCACGCCTTTGTTGTAAGTCCAACAAAGCTCTATTCAGAACGTCCCGCATATATAGATTTCAATGCATTTAGTCGGCACCGCAGATCTATTGTTGTAATTGTTCACATTCGACTAACAATGTCGTGGAATACCAAATGCTTGTGAAATTTAGACAGATGGGTTGTCATGCTAGGCCAGGCCTTGACTACGATAGCGAATTTAGCCTATCGGCCTTTTGTGAATACCAGTTAAGCCTAGCGGACATCGAAATCGTAATTGATCAACCAACTAGCTTATCGGGGTTTTATGAATATGGCCACTGGTGCATAAAAACATTATCCAACAACATAGATTACAGCCAAAAATGAGTCCCGAGGGAGCGAAGCGACCGAAGGCTGTGGCAGAGCCAGAGGGGGAGGGTTTGGGAGGCTGGGGGGTATCCCCCTCCCACGGGGAAGATTTTGCATTTATATACTTGAAATGGTGCAATCGGGTGCATACAAACATATACCATATGCCACATTATGTATGATCCAACAACATAGCTTACAGCCAAAAATGAGTCCCGAGGGAGCGAAGCGACCGAGGGCTAGGGTAGAGCCAGAGGGGGAGGGTTTGGGAGGGGGTATCCCCCTCCCACGGGGAAAACTTTGCATTTATTTACTTGTAATGGTAAGATTTGGTGCACATCACACAAACATCAGAGCAATAACAGCCTACACAGGAACTACGTGGACCGGTACAGAAAACCCACCTCAGACGTAGGCCTACCTACCATACGCAAGTTACACAACAAACTGCGAAAAATTTAAATGGATGTATAAATCAGGTTATAAACGTTAGAATTAACAAGTATTGGCTGATACATTAAATATTTTCTATTCCTTTTCTTCTTTCTTTCTTTCTTTTTTCTTTCTTTTTCTTTTTTCTTTTGAGGGGGGGGGGGGGGGCTTTTTTTTGGGGGGGGGGGGGGTACTCGGCTTCTAATGTTGTGCCTAAACTAATGCCTGGGCCGATATGGGAGAAAAGGCCAAGGCAAAGGGCGCGCGGATGCCAACACTTGTATGGTATGGCAGTACAAGTGTTGGCATCCGCGCGCCCTTACAGGGGGTTGTATTACCGAACGGGTTGTATTGCCGGACATGCAAATTCCCATAGGAAAAACGTTCGAAATTTTAAAGTTGAATTTGACAGTTTTGCGTCGGGAAGAGGCTTCTTTTTTGGAAGGGTTTACAAGAAAGTTGATTTGGAGAAAAATAGGTAAATTCTTGAAGATATTTTACATCAAATGTGTTCTTTATGAGTTTATGCAGCTGCTCGTAAAATTTCCACTTTGATTTTATCCATCTAATGTTTGTTTTATGCTGTCAAACTAATGGTATCCGGTAATAGGACACGATACCATACATGCATTGGTCACGGGATAGTCTGCAGTAGTTTTTTTTTAATTATTATTAACGGGCTGTTAATGATTTACGACTTCCTTTTTGTGTTAGGTTAAGCTAGTTTGCAACATTATTAGTTCACGGATTACTTACCTTTTGTTTGAGGCGTCCCTTGTAATAATAATAATTAATTAGGTTCATCTTCAAATCAGACGGTGTGCGAATGATATCGATATTACTGCATTATCAGCTTATATCCTTACGTACATTAACACAGCCAAGCCTCGAGCTTACAGTACAATACACGCCCAAACTTCAAGATTACAGGCATATAAGATTTTTTTCTTATATTTAAGCCACCTATGAGGTGGCTTAAATTTAAGACAAAAATCTTACGCTGATATGTTTATGGAATACCAAAGCTCGTTTAAGCAAATTTGCTTAAGCAAATTTGCTTATAATAAGCAACAAATCTTAGCAAATTTGCTTACCGAAAACTGCGTCTAAAATGTAAGCAAATTTGCTTACGGGGGAATTTAAGCAAAAATGCTTAGATCTAAGCATTTTTGCTTATAATAAGCAACAATTCTAAGATTTCTTTCTTATATGTGTTTATGGAATACAGGCCCAGAGCGCATGCGATTTTTTGGGGTGCTTTTTACCATGTGTGTTGTTTCCTTATTCTTGTTTCCTTTTGGCCTTGCCTAACGGAAGCTATGTATGGTACTCGTGATGTTAGATATAAACATGCCAACTTCACCAGTAACTACTCTGCATGTGTCGTTATGTCTCATTGCAAACATTGTGAGGAAAATTGACATTTTAATTTTTGCAAAACCGGTCTGGACTTTGGAGAGTTTCAAAAGCTATGACATTACTTCTATTTACAAACAATTCTGAGCATCATTTTGACATAGAAGGAAGTGGTTTTCGTTGATTAGACAGACTGCAAAAAGTGTTAGTCCCACACCGAAGTTGTCTTTGAGCTTCGATAAGAAGGAATATGTGAGTTTTCTTTACCTTAGTGAACATGTTACTATGATGAACTTCATTTAATATTTCTACTTTTATAATATACCTCCTTAGACATGCGTGCTATTGACTCCAATAATCATCTTTGGCTAAATTTCTCATGTAATATCTTAACTTTCTTCTGATATGCTAATGCTAATAATTTATGACGATACAATTAATTATGATACTACTCTTCATATTATTTGAGTAATGTCTTCATTTGATACGAAGAAGATTCATATCAACCAATCAGTACTCGTGCCCGCTTTCCTTCAATCTGTATTTGCCTTATTTACAGAGCCATGGCGAGTACAGATGCTATCGTCACTCAAAGTTTGGAATGCTGTCTATGCTACGAGCTATTCACCCAACCAAAACTCTTAACCTGTGCCCACACTTTCTGTAAGGAATGTGTAGTCAATCTTTATGAATGTCATCCCCAGCAAAACCAGATCTCTTGTCCGATTTGTCGTAAGACTACCAAAATCAACGATGGAGACATTTCTAAACTGCAAACTAACATTTTGATTCATTCTATGGTTGAGGACATGAAATCCACCAAAAGAAGCTGCACCGTCTGTGACCAGGAAGCTAAATCTACCGCGGTACAATACTGCGCACAGTGTGACGAATACATGTGTGATCCCTGCACAGTCGCTCATGGAAAGTTTAAGAAGACCGCAAAACATGATGTGGTCAGCATGGATGACGTTAAGAGGGGAAAGGTCAAAGTGAAGCGTTTCTGTATCAAGCATCCAGAGGAAGAGAAGCTATATGTCTGTACATCATGTAACTTGTCCATCTGCTTCAGATGTCGCAGGCTAGACCACAGCAAACCGAAACACAAGATCAAAGAGGTGTCTGACTACAAGCAAACGATCCAGAAGCAAATCAAGTCCCTTCAGAAGAAAGCTGAAACGAAAATTACGAATATCGAGGCACACGAAGAGCTAGTTAAGGAACAGAAAGCAGTTGTTGAGGTAGAACTAGATCAGAAGATAGCCGAGATAAACCAATCATATGAAGAAGCAGTGCATCATCTCACTAGTCAACGCAATGATTTCATTGACCGATGTAAACAAGAAAAGGCTTCTCACATCGCACAACTTGAGAAGATCAAGGAATCTGATGACATAGAGATGTGTTGCATTCGAAGTGCATCTGAGCTAGTCGGCAATGGTATCAAGGCATTGCTAGAAGGGCAGACACTGGCTGTCCATAAAGCGATTTGTTGTGATTTGGAGAAAATGTTGGATGCAAATAATCCTGATGCCATGCAGCCCAAATCAATAGCTGACCGTGCAAAGCGGTTGAAATTCACCAAAAGCGGTGCTCCCATCAGTCTAGGTGAATTGCAACTAGCTGACTGGCAGCTTGAGAAGGTGAGCACATTCGCACTCTCACATAGCTGTCCATGTGATGCAGTGCCTTTGCCTGATGGACGGGTGGCTGTTGGTTATTGGGATGGGGAGGCGATTGAGATGTTCACTGTTGATGGGCCACAGGAAACAGTGCTGAGGGGTGTGCAGGTATGGTGTGTATCTGTATTGTCCGATGGTAGCTACGTTGTACGAGATACTGATAACAATATCACAATGTACACACAGGCATGGGAGAGGTTCAATGTTCAGTTCAACACACTCTCATGGATTGATGGAGGGCCAGGAGGCATGCGTGTAGACAGTGATGACAACATATACGTTGGTTATACTAATATAATGAAGATTGCTGTATTCCGACCAGAAGGGGATGCGCCATCTCGGGAGATTCCGTGCCACGGATATGTGCCTTGGGAAATGTGTCACATGAATCACAGTAAAAGGCTGGTAGTGCGTGATGGGTCAAAGTCAGTCAGGGTCACCGATGACATGGATGAGGAAGGCACCGTCCTTCGTCACATCCAGGTGGATAGTCATGATACACGCATTGCTGTCCTGAATGATGATAGCATACTGATTGCATGCTGGGAGGATGATCTGCTGAGTATTGAGCTCTACACAAAGAACCTGCAGAGAATCAAAACCGTCCTCAGGGATTTTCCACTGGTAGATAGCGTAACGAAATTGGTTGCATTGCCCACTGGAGAGATTGCTGTAGTATCAGAGGAGCAATTCATTGTCTTCCACAAAATCTAATATTGCAACAGAATGAATGTAATCAAATCCGAATAAACACATAATTGTCCTGTAGGATGATAGCATACTGAATGCATGCAGGGAGGATGGTTTGATGAGTATTGAGCTCTACTCAAATTACCTTAAGATAATTAGTTGTGTTGTTTTAATTTATTGGTATACATACAAAAATATCAACTCATTGCGCATAATTGCTAATTAAATGCATATTACAACGTGAATTGTATAAAGAATCAGTAACGTTGTACGGTACTTTCCACTGGCAAATTGAATATGGAGATTGGTTGAGTTGCCCACTTGGAGATTATTGTGGTATCAGAGAGGCAATTCTTTTATTCCACAAAATCGCAAATCACAAAAAAGATAAATAATTCCGTGTCTTACTGCTTTGTATCCACTTCATGTCTAGTACCCAAAATCATGTTAAATCCAATTAAAGATTTTAATTCATTTCATTTCATTGCAATGTATGTAACACAGCAAAGACCTAATTAATGTGATCCATTTGGCAAATTCAACCAAAAATGACTTTGAACTTTTACACTTCTCTTGCACCTTGTTTTTTTGTTTTATAAAACAGAAGAATGAAATTTAGCTTTTTCATATTTCTCCATAGTTATGGTATCCGAATGTGGATACTTCGATCGCTCATAGTATCCAAAGTCGGATACTTTGCGCGAACAATCGGGATACAAATTGACACCAAACTTCACTTTTCACTCAAAAGCAGCATTGTTCTCTTTCTATGAAAACGTCGCATATCATTCAGAAGAATCTTACAATGATATTGGGTTTTGATTGAGGTCTCAAATGTCACTTTTGGAACAACTTATACGCTACGTCAATGAATCACTTTTATAATGCATCGTATCACTCATAATGAACATGCAAGAGGGAACCAGCAAAGAATAGTTGTTGTTGTTTTGTTTTTTGGGCGTTCATTCAATATGAATATTTTCGCAATAATACTTTGTACCATTTATATTTAATCAATCATATAATAACATAATTGTATTAAACATACATGTAAATGGTCCTCCTACTAGATGCTGCCTGTTAATCTCTCAAATTCGACCTCACCAGCGAGGAAGCAAAGCTTGTAAATGTACATGGACCCTGGTACATGGCAGTGGCGTAGGTATGATTATTCTATCGGGGGGGGGGGGGGGGCACTGAGGGTGCGGCTTGAATTCTTATTCTTATGAGGGGCATCGGTTTTCAGCTGACAAGCAAACAAAAGAGGGTCCTCACCCATTTTGGTGACCGTAAATGCGCAAATTTACCTGAAAATGTCATAATGTGGGACGACAAGTGTTCTAGTAACATGAAACATTTCATATTTTTGTCATAAAACTAATTAAATAAGTAACGTTTCAAAGTGTTATACAAAATATGCTAAAAGTTTTATTTGAATCCCTCTGTATTGTACAGTGTATATAGCTGCTTGAAAACTTAAGACATTTATGATAGCAATCGTTGTCTCATATTTGCAACAAATTATAATTACATCGTCTTTTGTTATGTATTGTCATCTCCTTTGAAATGTTTCTCTTTGATTACTGCTTGCAAAATACAAAAAAAAATGCATAATGTATATCAATTTGTATAAGAATGTAAATATAATGTCTTATATCAATTCCTTACCTGTATACATTTATGACTCAAATAATATATGAAATTATTTCCCCATAAATAACATAATGTACTTGATTGTAAACAAGCACAATTATTTTGTATGAAAGGGGGGATATATTGCACGATAACAAACCAAACCAATAATGTATCCTATAAATGTTTTCACAATAATCTGTTTTCAAATAAGAAATAAATATAAGCACAATTCAATTTGTTCTATAAATATGTGTACCGAATAAGACACTATTACTAAGAATATGATAATATAAATCAATCCTGACTCTCAGCCGTATTAATCATACATGCACATTCCAACGTTATATTATTGATGAACAAAGTACACATTGTACTATACAGGGGCGGATCTAGCATTTTGCTAAGGGGGGGGGGGGGGGGGGGGGGGGTTGACCCGAGCGGCGAAGTCGGAGCCACGTAGCGGCGAGTGGGGGAGAGTCCGAGATAGGGGTATCTCCCCTCACGGCGATTTTATATGCTATTTTGAATTCCCCTTAGTGATGTTTTCCGGGCATCTACTAACACAATGGAGACCATACAAATCAGTGCAATTTTTTCTATGCACATCACATTTTCACTTGGCAGCCCAAGGGGGGGGGGGGGGGGGGGGGTGTTAAACCCCCTAACCCCCCCCCCCCCCCA
>JBAMJV010002566.1:0-76994 GCA_037951105.1 Echinarachnius parma | reverse complement strand
TTATGCAAATTTATGCAAAAATCCCCTTTTTGTCAATAAATCACTAAATATGGCTCAGAATATGCTAATTTTGTGCATGAATATTCTTTATGACCTAATTATCAGGTTTTCAACATTAAAAATTGCGACAGCCAAAAAATTCCTTATGTATTTCTTTGTTTTTTGAATTTCTTATGTATTTCTTTGTTTTTTTACTTTTGTTTTTTATTATTTTTTTTGATGGAATAAATTATTAACCATTATTCAACAACTTTTAGCCCAAAATTAAATGACTGCAGTGATTAGAATGAAAAATAATGAAGGTTTTGTCTATTATAGGAAAAAATCAATTTCCATAGGATTTGTACACAAATCACAACATTTGGCGATTTTCGGGCCGACGCTCACTTACAAAAGGTCACGTGACTTAGAACCGTATACCTGGTCGTCGCAAAATTTAGTCTCAAAAGTTGCGCAAGACTTCAATGAAAAAACTCATGAAGTCGCGCGGCAATACCTGTGTGCGTTGCGGAATTATCGCGCGAAAAGTCGAGGGGGGGGTGGATTCCACCACCCCCCCCCCCCCCCCCCCCCCCCCCCCCCCCCCCCCCCCCCCCCCCCCCCGGCCTGGTTAGGGTTAAGACCATCTTAGTGCTAAGATCAACTTATTAGGATCTCTGTGAAACACCCCCCTGGTTTCAGTAAATATTCTGGCTCTGGTCTATGGAGAATGCAGCCATGTTGTAGCAAAATAAAATCGTCTTTTCATGGGTTAATGGTAGTTTACCTTTATAGAGTCTTCGCATTCAAGCTGGCCCCTCTGTACGAGCGCCGAGACTTGGTTGAGGGATGGGAGAACTCCCGCAGTGACTGCTGCCTGATGCCCTTCATCCTTGGAGCTAGAGCTGTGGTACTCTTCTTCCAGAGTTGGATCCACGATAATCTCATCTCCAGATTGTCTCTAAAAACACAGAAAATATACACAATATTAAAGGTTTTTAACATGAATACTGGCAACAATTATAGTGTCATAGATGCACAAGACACTGATCAACCTTTAAAAAAGAGTGGAGAGACTTGAATGAGCGATGGGAGAACTCCTGCAGTGACCGACGCCTGATGCCCTTCATCCTTGGAGCTTGAGCTGTGGTACTCCTCTTCTAGAGTTGGATCCACGATGATGTCACCTCCTGCTTGTCTCTAAAAAAAATACAGAAAGTATACACAATAAGCTATTCACCTGCATACTGGCAACAGTTATAGACTCTTACATATGTACAAAACAATATTCAAGCTTCTAAAATCAAAGAGTTGGCTGAGTGATGATAGTACTCCTGCAGTGACAAATGCCAGATGCCCCTCATCCTTGGAGCTGACGCTGTGATACTCCTCCTCTACCTTGTCTCTAAGAAACACAGAAAATAATGTAATCCTTAAAAATGTATCTTAAACTTAAAGTGGTAGTTCAGTTTTGGTATAGAGGGCGCTGCACGAAATAATTTTTTTTTGGTGAGATAATGAAAAACTGAGTGCAAATTTTGAAAGAGCATACAATTTTAATGGCAGAATAAACTTTATTTATTTTCAAAAATGTTCAAAAGAGGTTTTTAAATAGTTGTTGATGATCTCTCTATTTAAAGGGATAGTTGAGTTCTGGTAAGGAGAGTACAGTTTTGGTGAAACTGAATTTTAGTAACCAAAACCTGCATCATTACATTACAAACTAATAGTTATAACTAGAAAGGAACACAAAATTACAAATGACGTAGTAAAGATCATGTTATCATTAAAAAAGAGCCGTTAAAAGGACAGATCCACTTTTACAAAACGTCTCAACAGCTTTCAGTTGACGGATGGGGATCAATGTAACACGCCAAAAAAAAATCAGAGCGAACAGCCCTCTAATTTGGATTCTACGAATGAAAAACGAATGCGTCCCTCCATTTAAACTATATATCGGTCAATAAAGGAGTTCAACTGATTTAGCATAGTATTACAACAATATAGTACTAATTCTCGTAAAGGTATTGTGAAGCCGACATTTGTTAACGTATGTCACGGAAAAAGATCTCAAAAAGAAAGAATATATAATTACATGTAGTCAGTTTAAGCGAAGTTTGGGTATTTTGCTTGGTAAACGCTCACACATTAGTACTTATGCGCGGCTCACGTAGCTAGCGGGGGTCACGTAGGGGTCATGCATTCCGATCTGGCACTCCGTGAAATCTATGTACGAACTTACTCACCGGCCAAAAATACGTATGTACATAATTAACCGACGTCCCTCAGTTTATTCAGTTTTAGGTCTATAAATCCACGAAGAAGAGATTTCAAGCCCTAATTTTTTCAGGCATGCTATTAAATGACATTTCCTTTCATATAAGACAATAACCTCGCAACTTTTGAATTTTGGCTTGCAAAAGTGGATCTCTCCCTTTAAAACGTAAGAGGGCGCTCTCTAAACACACATCGGTTTCAACCATTTTTAATAAAATATTGTGCATGTGATGTTTTGTTGAAATAGTGATTAGATAGAGAAATAACCAACAACTATTTAAATACCTATTTTGTAACTTTTTAAAAGAGGAAGCATTTTTTTGAATTTTTAACGCCTGGTTCAAAATTCTCTAATAAACCTGGGGCCCCAGCTTTATTACAAATTGTTATATTTATGGATATTTCAGCCATCTCTGAACCGATTTTGATCAAACAAAGATGATTTTATTATTTAAATATTATGCTCTTTCAAATTTTACACTCAGTTTTTCATTACCTCACAAACAAAAAAGTAGTCTAGCGCCCTCTCTACCAAAACTCAACTATCTCTTTAATTGCTATTTCAACAAAATATCACATGCATAGTTTTGTATGAAAAATGGTTGAAACAAATGCTTTTTTAGAGAGCGCCCTCTTGTGTTTTAATGGCTCTTTTTTAATGATAACCGGCTTTATACCTAGTCGTGTGTAATTTTCTATACCTTTCGAGCATGGTGGAATCAGTTTTGATTATATCTCCACCAAAATGCCTCAAAAAGTTTTTTTAGTAGTATTTTGTATATGTTACAGAATTACATATGAACTCACCACTGCACAACCAATGACGATGTCATACATCTCAATACCCGCATTAGCAACTGCAACAGATGCACATGTTATTGCGGCTGCTAAAGCTGGTCATTTCAAAGAAATCAGAACAAATAGAGGGAAATCATGTAGAAATCATAAGAATTCTGTTATTATGAAATTTATTTATTCAACTCACAAAAGCACAATATGTTATTTCTGCTGCTAAAACTTTTCATTACTAAACAATCAGAAGAAAATATCTATAGATAGAAATTATGTAAAAATTATTTTAAAAATACTGTCTTGTTCCTGAATTCCCTAATTCAACTTGCCACTGACTCGCATGTTAATTCTGCTGCCAAAACTGTTCCTTTTTAGGAAATCCACAGAAAATAGAGAATAATAAATTAGAAATAATATGACAATATTAGACTTGTGTTGTTGAGTCTTAATTCTCATATTTAATTTCAGACATTTTATTAGTACTGCTACCACAGATTGATATAAAAATGAAAGGACACTATACAGGGTGGCCCCCAAAAAATGGAACGGGGCACTTCCCAAAATAACGTACCAAAATATTTATGTCCATCTGATATGGTGTCTTTTCCAATAAAAAACGATACCAAGAACAGTCATTTTGGTTGTGTAGTTTTTGTTTTAGGTCGATGTGAGTGAGACCATGTCAGGTGCCTTGTTTTTGTCAATTTTTACCTAGTCAATGCCAGTTAAATCTCACTCCCTGCCTGTAATACCATTGAACGAACATGCCCATTCTCTCGGCACACGGCTGAGTGCACACTAACAATGGCGCGCCTTGTTCAATGCTATGAAAGACGGTACATGCGATGTATCAAGCACTGGCTCGGTAAAAATTGACAAAAAAGAGAACCTGACATGGTGTCACTCACAGCGCCCTAAAACAAAAACTACACGACCAAATTGACTGTTCTTGGTATCGTTGCTCATTTGAAAAGACACCCTATCCGTTTTTTGGGGGCCACCCTGTATAATCACTAAAATGCTGTTGTGTATATTTTTCTTTAATTTTCGACTGCTAATTAAACCCTATGATTTGTTTTGTTGCTGCAAAAGCTCTATTTCCAAAGACAATGGATTTAGAAAGACAAAAAAACCTACTAAATAACTCTGATCTAAACTGATTTCTCTTCATTTAGCAGAATATGACTGATTATTTGCATCCCATATTTAAAAAGGGAACTTGGTTTATGATATACTTTTATTAATACTCACCACTCCCATCATTTTCCAGTACCGTTATAAAAATGTCCACCTGGGATTTGGGGATCTTGTGCTAAATAGAAACAAACAAACAAAACAGTCTAAATTGCTTGGTACATCCATGCAAAATACAGCATTCGAACAAGTATTGATAAAAGATTGTATCTTGCTTTTTAATGAATTGTAAAATTAAATTTGTTTTCTTTTGATTGAATTGTGCTCAAATTTCTATTCCTCTTTCTCTCTCTGTTTCCTTTATTTGCACATTGATTTTGTAATACTCTGCTTCACAAGAATTGACTGTTGTTGTTGTTGATGATAATTATTGTTATTATGATGATGATAATGATGATTGTTATTATGATTATTATTATGATTATGATTATTAATATGATTATTATTATTATGATTAATATTATCATTATCATTATTATTATTATTATTATAATTATTATTACTGCTACAATGGAACCTCGTTATGGTTTGATGAAATAAAACCCTCTCATATCAAGTTACTTTTCCAGGTCCAAGGTTTCTTATGTTCTTTTGTTGTTTACCCTGATTTAGAGACCTGATACAACTTTTTCTCTTTTTATTCTTCACTTTTTCTTTTTTTTCACTTTTTCATTTGATTTTCATTTTTCATTCAATTTTCATTGTACCAAGGTTGTTGTTATTAACCCGTTCACTTTGAGACTATGAAATCCCAATAGACTTTGTACATAGCCCACCCGGTTCTCGTAAGCAACAGGTTAAACAGTTGCACTGTATATAGGAAGAGTGCTTACCAAGCACACTGCCGGTTCCAACGCCTGCTGCACCTGCAGTCTCAGCTCCCTCTAATTTATTACTAGTATTTGATCATGATCATGATCATCATCATCATCATCACCATCACCACCATCATCACCATTATAATCGTCATTATCAACTTACCAAGCACACTGCCGGTTCCAACGCCTGCTGAACTTGCAGTCCAAGCTCCCTCTCCGTGCTGTCAGTCATGTGACCCCGCCGAACGTGGCACGAGAAGGTCGCGAACTTGAACTCGCACCGGAGCTGACCGCTCATGGTGAACCCCTCCCGGCGGGGGACTTCCCGAGGCCCGTACACGGCACAGATCACCTTGGTGTTGCGCATCTCGATGTAGGCTGACCCCTTGGCCTGGCTGACCGCTCCTGCCTTCAAAACTGGTCAACAAACAAGCAAATAACAATTTATAGTTTGGGTAATATTTTATTCTACAATATTCTATGATACATATTGATCAGTATAATTTCTGAAGCCTTTTGGATGCAATCAAGCATGGAAGAAGGCAATACAAAACAAAATGTCATACCTTCCAAAATGCTAGTTACTTAAATCATTAGTTAGTCCAATTGTCACACTGACAACATTATTTTTGCGCCCTCTGCATTGCCCATCTAGTGAAACCGGATATTTTTTTCTAAATGCATTGTTCCATTCTGTTTGTTTTGTTTTGTTTGTTTGTTTGAATGCGAAGACTATAATGTGCGCAGAGCCAGAGCGCTCTGTGCAGAGCGAACGAATCATCCGGGATTCTATTGACGTACGCGTGAATAACATTGGCGCACTCGCAAATGCTTGGCCAGTATGGAACCAGGAAATAGCCGTGGTTCCGTAAGTGGTGCAAATTAATTGCTTTGTTTATGAATTACACAACCCTTTGCAAAATGTTGGGTATCTATTTGATATCACAAAACGGTACCAAAACATATAATAATGTGTTGTCCTTTGCCAGGTGGTCCCCTTTAACCATGGTTGAAATATCAAATATCAAAGGTCCATGTTTGTTTGTTTTTTACATTTCGGATAATTCCGAATTTTTAGTTTTAGTTTTTCAATATTTTTGTTTGATTTTTTATTTTTTATTATTTTTTTTTTACATTTCGGATAAATCAGATATCCGTCCGTTTTTAACTTGGCTCATATCGTTTAACTCAGCCCTTCTTATAATTCACTTATTCACTTGAAATTTGTGAATGAATCAAACAAAATCTATAAACATTTAAGAAGGAATGAATCTAGATTCTAGATCGAAAGTTTAAAAATCTTTTAGTACTTGTTTTATACTTTGGTTTCACAGTTGCACATAGCAAACGCACAACAGCTTGCTGTGCATGCATAGCCCCTAAACATTCGTACTAGTACTATAGAGATAACATTTTAGTCTGTGCTGTTGATGGTGATAACATTATTATAGGCACAAAAGCTTTCCCACTTACATATCGGGCGTATCTCCTGCACAGTTCTCCCATCCAAACGTTTTCCTTCAAGTGCACTCTAGAATGAGAAATAACAACAATATTGAGTAACATTCCAGACCTAAATTAGATAAATCAACCACAAAATTTCTTCAAAAGCTTTCTAGATTTTTTGCATAAAATATCTTACCCCACTGTGCTTATAATTAGTTGGGGGAGTATCAACTTTGATACAGGAAAAAATAATTGCATTTTAAAATTTTAAAATTAGTAAGCCGAAACATGCAAGTACTACTCGTAAAAAGAACGGATGCTCTCATCATGCCTGATCGGGATCGTTTCTGCCGATTTCCGATCATGCAGAAAAATCGGAAGATCGGATCGGCAAAAAAAAAAAAAAAAAAAAAAAAAAAAAAGTTTGTTTTTCTTTGGAAAATGATCCCAAAAAACATATTTTGGGAAAATAAATGAATACCAAAGCAACATATATCCATATGAATAAGCCCAAGGTAATCTTGTATGGGTATGCTTTCATTTCAAACTGATTACCTCTCCTTTTACAAAATTACTTGCAGCGATTCTGAAAGGTTACTAAGCTCAGTCCCATGTGATTAATTTGGCGTAACCTTTCAGAATCGCCGCAAGTAATTTTGTAAAAGGAGAGGTAATCAGTTTGAAATGAAAGCAAATCCATACAATCCATACAAATCCATAACCTTGGGCTTATTCATATGGATATATGTTGCTTTGTTATTAATTTTTTTTTTTTTTTAATATTTTTTTAATCCGATCCGATCCGATCTCCGATCCGATTTCTATCATTGATACAATTTTGCCGATCCGATCAACCGATCCGATCATCAATTCAAGGTCAGTTACAGCATTACAAAATTTTAATCTTGAAATTGAGGGAGAAATTGTACACCTAGCAGCTTCAACTGGATGGAACAAACATGGACAATTGACACACAAACAAAGTGCAGTCAACACTCAATGAATCAATCGAATCAAATTAAAAAATTAAAAATTAAATTTGTATTGTCACACATTCTTGGAATTCAGATGAAAGGCTCCCTTTTGATAGTAAACATGATGGCTATGTTGATTATTAAGTAATATTAACGAATAGATTAATCAAGCTTGAATTTCTTAACTATTTTGAAAGAGTTTCTCAATTTACAAATATCGTGACACGATAATCGACGTATGGGACTGTAGAGAAAAGACTTAACACAAAACTTCACGTGTGGGACTGGACATTTAAAAAAGTATACAAAACGTACTTACCGATTCAGATTTCTGCACGATCTCTCGATATAAATAGGCACTTTGTGACTCCTCTGGACCTTGAATTCTCATGGTGTCCTTCGGCATTTTGATTTGATTTTTAAAACCTCAATAGTATAGAATTCGGGAAATTATAATTTTGTTTTTTTAGAGCATGTCCTCCAATGCGTTTTTTTTCTCTAAGCTGTTGTTTGCTGCTCTCTATCGTTGGTTTAAATCTAATTTCATTTCATTTTTCAATTATGTTATTTTTTGTTTAGGCCTATATTCTAATAAATGAAGATAAATAAACTAATACGTATACAAATTAACAACTGATAGGTATTATGGATAGAAATTAACCCAACCCAATACCACCCCGCCCACCCAAAACAAACAAGAAGAAAAGAAATTTATACACACACAAAAACAAAAAACAAACAAATAAGTTCAATTTATTTAATATCGCTAAATGTAAATTATTATTTACATCTTTGGTGTGTCTGGCAAACTACCCCGACAAAATAACTTCCAAAAGGAATGTAGGCCACTAGCCTAGATAGAGACCACCATTATTTTGTTTTTCTTTAAAATGTTTGGAAGGTGTATTATGTACAGTTTGTATTTTATTGTTTTGCCTTGCATACTTTTTTTATGATGTACATACATTTTGTTGTTAATAAACTTCAAACTTCAAAGATGGTGCCCCGTCCCCCTCCCCCCCCCCCCCCCCCCCCACACACACACATACTGGTTTTCGCCTTCGAACGTGGACATCCATTTCAAACCATTCTCGTACTATGCAAACGTGGACACGTGTGTATGTATTTCACTGCACAACCGAGGACTATTGTGTATCAACCGAGGACTATTGTGTATGTGTATGTTTTCAACCGCACAACCGTGGACGTAGGGGGTGCACGTTAATTTTTCCGGTTTTTTGATGCGCGCGCATATGCATGGAAATCGCATTAGCAATCGTTTGCACTATCGTTTGAAAACGTGGACGTCCGCGATTCCTGGGTGTCCTCTATTTGAAGGTGTGTATTCTGGTGAAGGTCCACGATCGAAGGCATTTACACACGCACACGCACAAACACAACCATACACTCTTGCCCACACACCCATAAAGTCACGCATACATATGCACACACAATTAAACATGCAGGCGCACATGTACATCATAATGCAAACAGACACACACACACATACTGGTTTTCGCCTTCGAACGTGGACATCCATTTCAAACCATTCTCGTACTATGCAAACGTGGACACGTGTGTATGTATTTTACTGCACAACCGAGGACTATTGTGTATTAACCGAGGTCTATTGTGTGTGTGTATGTTTTCAACCGCACAACCGTGGACGTAGGGGGTGCACGTTAAATTTTCCGGTTTTTTGATGCGCGCGCATACGCATGGAAATCGCATTAGCAATCGTTAGCACTATCGTTTAAAAACGTGGACGTCCGCGATTCCTGGGTGTCCTCTATTTGAAGGTGTGTATTCTGGTGAAGGTCCACGATCGAAGGCATTTACAAACGCACCCACACACATGGACACGCACACATCCACAAAATATAGCTCTTCCAAACTGTTGTAAGAACAAAAAGGAACATACAGTTTGAAATGTAAAGTTGTTCAACAATTTTTTAATCAATACTCAACTTCCAAGAGCAAAATATATTCATATAAAACAGTGCTTTGGTATAATGAACACAGATATACATGTATAATGCTTTTAGTGTTAATGATAATTATATCGATTATTAAGCTTAGCATGACTTTTGGGCCTACTTGTATTGATGAGAATATAACTACTGTCACTTCTAGTCATATATTTAAAAGGAAATGTATAGGTATAATCTATGACGGTAATAAGCAATGCTGTTATGCCTAATAAAATGTAGACATTATTTTTGTTTGCCTTGTGCCCCAGTTGGGCAGGTAAAAACATGATTTGTAACATTCTAGTGGCTCAAAACCAGTACACAACTGGGGTTATGTATATGGCTCTTTGTATTCCTTCATTTATTTTATATTTGTTACCCTTTATTAAAGTGTTATTAATATGTTACTGTGTTGTTGTTTTTTGCCCCCTACAGCTCTGCTAATAGTGATGCCCAGGAAGAAATATTAACAATTTTGTCCATCAGTACCAGCAATACCACCAAGTGAGAAACAAAAACAGGATTTAGCTTTCCTTTAAATAATTATAAGTTAACCATCACCTCTACCCAGCAGTTTTACCATTTTACTTCACACTTTAATTAAATGGTTAAATATACTTGCTTCTTCGCCAAACCAAATTTTTACTCAATATATTCTTTGAGAAAAATGCTTAAAACACAGACATAACATATTTTTTTCCAGCACTGGTCCAATCAGGCAAGTCAATTTAGAAAAAAGTTGAAAATAGATGTCACTTAATCTTACTTATCTTACTTTATTTAACTCAGAAATAGTTTTCAGATTTGACTTGCAACTTCTTTACTATTTGTGACCGGCTATAGCAAAACCCTGCACTTGTTGGTAAAAATCAAAATGTAGATTTTCATACCATTAGAAAGGCTTCATCACAAGCTTTCAATTGATACTTTGTTCTAACAAATCGGTCAATAATTGGGGAAGATATGATTGTTTCAATTTTACAATCATAAGTCTTTTTTACACACATTATGTGAACTTAAAATGCCCATTTCTTCAAAACATGAATTACCGACAAGTGCAGGGTTTCGCTAAAGCCGGTCACATTTAACCCAAACTATTTGCTCCAATCCAAATTTGGAATCGGGCAAGTGAGAAAGAGAGTAGCACCATGTCTTGATGTCAGTTTACATAGCATAAGACTTGGAAAAAAGGACATCCCAAATAATGGGGAAAATACCATATATAACCTTGCACCACAAAACGACCAATAAGTCTGGAAAACTGATTTTGCTGCTTTTCCTAAAACATTAAAATAGAAGTCATTACCTTCAAAATGGTATATTATTCGTCATATTTGGATTAAGCAAACCCTCTCAAAACGAAGACCAAAGATTTGGAATATGGCTGAAGCAATTTTGAAATGGGGGAGAAACGGGCCATTTAAAAGATCAATTTACATTAAAGCACTGTATCAAGATCACATTTATTGGATGAAAAAATAATATTTAAACATGATTTCCGATGCTCAAAATGTTACGAAAGCTAGATTAAGATATGCGTATTCAGGAAATACCAAAATCCTAAATGTCATATTTTGAGGAAGATTTGACTATTTTAGCTAATAAAAGAGTAACTACCACAGCGACATAACGGTCGTTTTGTGGTGTAAGGTCACATATGTGACCTTACACCACAAAACGACCAATAAGTCTGGGAAAATGATTATGCTGATTTTCACATGTCATCAGAGTAGAATTCATTACCTTTAAAATGGTATATAAATTGTCATATTCACACAAGGCAAACCCTCTGAAAATGAGTGCCACAGATTTGGAAAATGGCTGAAGCAGTTTTAAAACAAGGGAGAAACGGGCCACTTCAAAGATCGGCGTCCTGTAATCTAATAATTTTTATTCGATGAAAAAACATACGTAAACATGATTTCTGACGATCAACATTTCATAGAAGGTAGATTAAGATACCTTCCTTCAGGAAATACAAAAATCATATATCTCATAGTTTTAACCAAATTTGACTATTTCAGCTAATAACAGAGAAACTATATCCGCGACATATTGGTCGTTTTGTGGTGTAAGGTCACATATGGAATAAAAACTAATGATGAAATAACAATACATAATATTTCTATTTCATTCTTAGAGATTGAAATTTCAAACAGGAAAAATGTCCATAATGTACTGTATATTTTGTCAGGCATAATTTTGTTATTTTAAATCTTTAAAAACATTCCAACATTACATTTCTCTTTCATTAAGGGTGACGCAAAAACTTCATGAACATTTAATCATTACCTACATGAACAGTAGTATATATTTATTACTAAAAATATTTTAATATTACTAATGGATATTTGCAATAAATAGTACATTACTTTCATCATACATAATACATGAAGCAAATATCGGCGATGTTAATGAAAAGCAGATACAGCTGGACAAATTTTGCAATCTTTATAACAGTATTTATGAAGATCACATTGTAGATAATTCTATCATAAATACAGTGGAACCTCGTTTGAAGAGCTCTCTGGTATAACAAAATCACCTTATAACTAGATAATTCTGATGGTCCAAACTATTAATATCCTTTTGTTTGTAACCTGATGTAACAAGATGCATGATATAACAATGTAATTCTCATGGTCGCCAAGGAACTTGTTATACTGTGAGGTTCCACTGTATCACAAAGACCATCAGCACAACATAAACTGAACGAGCCAATCTTGAAGGCATTAATCATTCTTCGGAATGTCTCAATCATGCCATAATTATATAATATAAGATACAAACAAATAAATAATGCATTTAAGAGCATGTTCCTATTTAAAGGGATCTAGTAACTTTGTTGACATGTGCAAAAAGTGATGAAGTGTTGATGCAATGTATATTGTTGTTATCTCATATGTCCACAGGGTATTGTGTGAAAATGGACATTGCATGGCCAAGTAATGAGCGAAAATGCAAAGTGATAATCACTGATATTCACTAACTCACTGCACTCACTTTGTACACGGTAAGAAAAACTCCGGGGGAGTTTTTCTTATCTGAATACTTCAATCGTACATATCTTTGTAATGAAAGGGAAATTTGAAAAACCGAAACCGGTCCCATGATTTTATTGTTAATACGAATACAACAAGGTATGATGGAACCGCTAGAATTAAAATTTTATTTTGAGGATTTGGACAATGTTACTAAGTCCCTTTAATATTCTAATTTTGTTTTCTGCATTAACCCATTCGGGCACGTAAGATACAAACAAAATTTAAATTTCACTTGCCTCAATATAAAATGTACTTGCGCCCTTACTTCTAGATGAGATTTACACATGTAAAATTACATTGTTCTCTCATACTTGGAACAATTATTATCGGGCAAGCAAACTAGACAATTTATCAAACGTTACTTGCCCGACATCATTGTTACTTGCTCTGGGCAAGCGGGCAAGTGCTAGTGCCGAGCCCTGGCTTACACAAGTACAACAACACATGAAGTCAAGTATGTTAATTACTGTTAATATCATTTTGAAATAAATACACTTCCACCAGTCAATTCACATATCAATATCAATGCTTTATAAAAAAAAATAACTAATTTTTTCCTTCAAGAACAAAATCATAATCAAGCAAAATAGAGACAGTTGTCTCTGGAACAAGAAAAGTTATAAATAAAGAGGTTAGTTTATAGGTAAAGGTTCTCATGGGTGTAATAATAATAATAATTAAAGTCATTTTTGCTAGCCTCTGAAGAAGATCCGGCTAGGATCGAAAATTTAGGCCCTATATGTGACCTCACACCACAAAACGACCAATAAGTCGGGGAAAATGATTGTGCTAATTTTTATATGACAGTAAAGTAGAAGTCAATACCTTTAAAATGGTATATAATTTGTCGTATTCGGACTAAGCGAACCCTCTCAAAATGAGCAGCCAAGATTTGGAACATGGCTGAATCAGTTTTAAAGTTAGGGAGAAAACAGGCCGTTTCAAAGATCGTCGTCCATTCAAGCACTGTAATCTGATCATATTTATTTGATTAAAAATCATATTTAAACATGATTTCTGACGCTCAAAATTTCACAAAAGATAGATAATGATATCCTCATTCAGGAAATACCAAAATCCTGAATTTCATATTTTAAACAAAATTTGGCTATATCAGCTAATAACAGACAAACTACCACGGCGACATAACGGTCGTTTTGTGGTGTAAGGTCACATATTGACTCTCAATAACAATAATCATAATAGGTTAAATATAATAGTGCTTCATATGAAACTGTATCATCTCAAAGCGCTTCACACAATTATTACCCCAGTCACAGGATACAACGCCAGCCAGCACACATAGTGTACAACATCTCCACTCCCTGGGGAGCACTCCTTCCAACCGGCTCATGGGCATTGAGGAAATAATTCATACAAAGGTGTTAACCTCCTACTGAGTCCTATTTATACACATCGGGGTAGATCAGCCATAGTGGATTAATCGTCTTGCAGAAGAATAAACATAATAGGCATAGACTGATTTCAAACTGGGTATCCCATGATTGGAGAGTACCCAAGCTCTACCAATCTTGCCACACCACGTCCATAGCCTAATAGTCATAGAGGCAACCGGGGTAAGAGTCATAAGAGTATGTATATAAGAGTACAGCATATGAGAGGCCAAGCAAATCTAAAATCCTTTTGCTCCTAATATAAACTTCAAGCATTTTTGTATTTGGGGTGAAATGTACATATTCGATGAGTGATAAATAAGTTGTGAAACAATGGAAGGAATTTTAATTATCATGAATGAAATAGGAGGTTCTCTCTCAAATGAACTTGAAACACTTCCATTTGTCATGCAGGATCCTTGTCTTAAAGAGCACAGAGTCGACCTTGTAACGCGTGCAGAACAGCGGGGTATAACTATATAGCTTGGTGAAGAATTGAATACACTTTCATGGACATAAAGGAACTATCTGGAGAAAAAAGGCTGGTTATTTATTTAATAAACTTGAAGCACTTTTGCTTATCGTGGGGGATCCTTGTCTTAAAGTACTGCGTGTAGAGAAGCGGGGTGTAGCCATACAGCTTGGTAAAGAATTTAATGCACTTGTGACATTCATTGGCGTACAGGAATTATCTAGAGAAAAGGGCTGGTTATCTATCAAATAAACTTAAAGCACTTCTGTTTGTCATGTGGGATCCTTGTTTTAAAGAGCACAGAGTCAACCCTGTACTGTGTGAAGAGAAGCGGGGTGTAGCCATACAGCTTGGTAAAGAATTGAATGCACATGAGACGCTGAAGAACGTACAGGAACTATCTAGAGAAAAAGTATGGTTCTCTCTAAATGAACTTAAAACACTTCTGTTTGTCGTGCGGGATCCTGGTTTTAAAAAGCACAGAGTCGACCCTGTACTGCGTGTAGAGAAGCGGGGTGTAACCATACAGCTTGGTAAAGAATTGAATGCACTTGTGACGTTCGTGGAAGTGGGATTCGTCCATGGAGAGGGCCTCGGGGCATCCGGCGCAACGGAACGTCCACCGAGAGGTCACCTGGATAACGAGAAGGGAGACAACAAATTGTATAACAATGAGATATCATATCAGGCACCGTTTGAAGGGATGAGTAAAGTTCTGGTTTAGAGGGTGCTCAAACAATTAAGTACCTTGCGAGGTAAGGGAAAACTTGGTGTAGGAATTGCAAAACACACAATTTTCCAATCAAAACAGATGCTTGAAGATCTTTTTGAAGAAACAGAAATCATCTACATAAACCAGGGGATCAATTATTGTATTCTCCAATGCAGGGCTCAAATATTTGCTCATGACAATTAACCTGAGCTTCAGGGCTCCAAATTTAACTTATGGTAAATAACTAGACTCAGATTTCAGGCCAATTAATTAAAACTGTGCCCAAAGAAAAGAAGTTAACTTCTAGCATAGTCAAATGAAATTGACAATAAACTAAATTCAAACAAAGATAAAAAACGGGCAGGAAATATATTCATTAAATGAAAATGAGCAAAGAAAACTGGACCAGAGAAATGAGAACTTCTAGGTCGGTGCTCTTACCATTGATGCTACCCATTGATTGCTTAATGATTAGAGCACCGGTATAGCAATCTGAAGGTCTTGGGTTCAATTCCCGGCAAAGATAAATTTGTTTTGCTCATTTATGTATTGAAAATATTTGATCAGTTATTTTGATGCCATGTTGCAACCTCCACCCCCCTCAAGGCAACCATCCACTCAAGCTCTGCTTGTGATGGTTGGTTTTCTGCATTTATTTATGTAACTTTCACGGACAATTTGTCAAATAGACTCATGCAATTGCTTTGAATTGGTTTCTATTGTAATAGTTTTTTTACTTTGATAATTTATTATCTTATATTTGTGTACATTTGTATTCTCAGTTTTTTGTAATAAATCCAGAAATTAATTTGCTTTAAAAAACTACTTGCCTTGATAGGTGGCTTGCGTGTGACATGCGAGACCAGGAAGTTCATTGCAATGTCCTCGCAGTTCATGTATTCATCCACCTTGTCTCTGATTGGCTGCGGCATCGTGTGGGTGTATAGGTAGGTGTAGTACTGCAGGGGGTTAAGACAATATTTAGTATCATTTTTATTTGTCATCAAAATCATACAGTATAAGTTCTACATCCTTATCAGAGTCATCAACATCATCATCATCATTATAATTTTATACCAACATAATAATCAATATTATTTCTAATCATTGTCATCATCTATAGGCATTATTTCAATAAACCACTACCTCACTAACAACACCATCACTATCATCTTCTTCATAATTTGTTTAATCATCATCATCAGCATCATTGTTATTGTTTGGCTGTTGTTAATATCATCATCATAATCGTTTTCACATTGCATCATTAGCATCATCATCATCTTCACCACCACCATCATCATCATCATCATCATCATCATCATCATCATCATCATCATCATCATCATCATCATCATCATCATCATCATCATCATCATCATCATCATCATCATCATCATAATCACCACAACCACCACCAGTGACCATCACCATCATCATCATCATCACGATTGTCTTTACCTTGTGAAAGAAGGCAGCACCAGTGAGAACCATGGAGAGCTCACAGGAGTAGTTAGCACTATAAAGAAACACATCATCATCTTCATCAACATCACAATCATCACCATCATCACCACCACCACCACCACCATTACTGTCTTTACCTTGTGAAAGAAGGCAGCACCAGTGAAAACCATAGAGAGCTCAAAGGAGTAGTTAGCACTGTAAAGAAACACATCAACATCATCATCACAACCATCAACCCAGTCACAACCACCACCACCACATCACCATCACTATCATCATCACCATCATCATCACAATCTTTGTACCGTGTGAAAGAAGGCAGCACCAGTGAGAACCATGGAGAGCTCACAGGAGTAGTTAGCACTGTAAAGAAAGCGATAATCTCCTCATCATCATCATCCTCATCATCATTATCACCATCATCAACATTATCATCACCATCACCACCACCAACACCACCGCCACCTCCACCATCACCTTCATCGTCGTCTTACCTTGTGAAAGAAGGCAGCACCAGTGAGAACCATAGAGAGCTCACAGGAGTAGTTAGCACTGTAGAGGAAGCCGTTCCTGTAGTTGAGGTCCCAGGCGTGGTAGCGGCCGGGAAACCCCACGACCCTGTCCCTCGACTCTCTCCAAACCCTACAACAACAAAATACACATCATTTTACCATTTGACTATTTAAAAGGAATATAGCTGTTGTCATGTCTGAGATCCAAATCATTATCTAGCCACTGGGTGGTCTCTGTCTAAATCTGGCCAGGGGTATAAGAATAGTGCATACTCTGACAATAACATACAAGTATACCAGTGATAACTTTGGTACTAAGCTATATACATGTTTGGCGCTAACTCTAATACTAATCTAATTGTTAGGCCCTATCTCTGCTTCTAACCAATGTTAGGTACTTTATCTGATACTAAGTTACACGTTTGACGCTAACTCTAATACTATCCAACATGATACTAACTTACATGTTTGATACTAACTTTAATACCAAATCACATGTATGGCGCTAACTTTGATACTAACCTGAACCCAAAGAGGATCTCATCGTGTCTGAGGTGTGCATCGTCATCCAGTGATAGGATGGCCTCCGTCTCGATCTCATTGTAAGGCAAGAAACGGTTGTTGAGACTGTTGGCTTTAGTCTTAATGACCTAAAATTATCAAGAAAGAGGGAAAAGAATTGTTATTACTGTTATCTTAATTGTTTCAAACTGTTGGTTCAATCAAAGCGACAGCGAGAGTGTATCTTGTCACGGTACGGGTAATAGGGCATAGATACAATTTAAAATAGTTGACAGAGAATATGACAATATTGACTTCTTCTAAAGCAACCTAATTTTCTTACATAATTCCTGATCATACTGACTGCAGTGTTATTTGGGATTTTTACTGTGGCCCACTACTCTGGATGTAACTCTCTGCTAAATCTAATTACAAGATTTCACTAGACCCACTTCAATAGCAAAAGTTACACGAATAGCTCCCCCCCCCCCCCTCCCCCACCCATTCATTTACAATAACTGTAAGCTTTGAAACCAGTCAGGTGTGCATACATTTCATTTCGCATTCCTTTATTGTATGCATTTATGAATAGAACAAACCAACAGCAGAGCTACCAACATTGAAATTCACATTCCGGAAGATTTAGGGGAATTTCATTAGAAATCAGGAAGATGTCTATAAAATGCACACAACCTAATGACAATAACTTTTCTTAAAAAATAGGAAGATTGGCTATCCGATGCAGTAATCTTGGTCTATTTTCAGAAAGTCTTCTGCAAAATCAGGAAGACTTGGCAGCTCTGCAACAGTTCTGATTTGATTGTATTGTATTGTGACTAGTACCAAGTAGCGTGATTACCTTTATGGGCACATGTATTTCAGGCCAGACCAGATCAGATGGTGGAGGTTCTGGGGAGTTCCACACAACTAGCACCTGGAATGGAAACACAAAAAATATTAGTATAATATATAAAATGAAAACACTGAAATGTAAAATATAATGACGTTGCCATGTTAGATTTTCTTTTAGCCCATATTCTTCCACTTAAAGCTGAATTATAACTGTTTTAGAAATTGCCCAAAACAAAAAATTTATAAATAACTGCTTTTATCCCTGACACTGTGAGTGAAAATCACAAATTATCTGTAAATGTAAAGACTTGACAAAATACTACCTTGAAATTGACAATTTTTAGCAATCAATAACTAATTTATTCTTAGGTTTCATAATGAGGATATCAAACATTCTTGAGTATTCTTTGGTTGCAGCATTTACAAAATATGTTGGGCAAACAAATTTGTGCCTTTGGTCTGTAAAGCAGTTTCAAGTCTGTCATCTTGAGACTTAAAGAAGGGTTCAAGGATCAGTAGAACTATTTATAGAAACCAAACCTTATGTTCAATACATACCCTCCTTTAATGACCCTTTCCCTCGACATTATAGACTCACCTTGTTCAAGAAAGGAAGACCCATGAGCCTCTGGAGAGAGTTCATCAGCACCGCTTCCCTCTCGTAGGTCAGCATCACGATGGTGAACTGTTCCCTGGGAACATTGCCTCCAAGGGACTCCTGGAACTCCTTCCCCGTGCCTCCAGCCCCTCCACCCACGGGGCGGAAACCCAGCGATGACCCCAGGAACTTGGCATCTGAGGGGACGACAGGATCGAAGGGTGTGTGAGGGAAGAGGTACTGGGCTCCAGGAGGGTTGTTCCAGACGGAATGGGTGTCCATGGCTGTGATGGTGAAGTTGCGGAGGAATTTGGGGGAGGGGAACGGGAGCTCCGGCGAGGGGAAGACATCGTCCGACTCCGGGTACATCTGCTCTGCCCGCTGCGTCTTCTGAGGGTTGTCCTCTGAGAACATGTCTATGGCTTTCGCTTCGGGCACGACGTTTGCTGGGATGCCCAATCGAGTCCTCACGTTGGCAAGAATCCCGTTGACAACGGCAGTGGTCGTTGACAGGTAGGTTGTCCAGAGGAACCAACCCTGCCTCCTGAGCTTCAGGATATCATTGTCCTGGACTGTCTTCAGGTAAAAGTACAGTTCTGTGATGCGAGCGCGGGGAAGAACAATGGCCGCTTCCTTCCAGGAGACAAACTCACTGAATGGCAACTGCATATGCTCGCCTACTATTACGGGTATTGCACCTGTTTGAAGCGCTTCAAAGAAGCGCGAGTAAAAGGTTGTGGAAGATACTATGTGGTCTCCAGGACCAATAATAAGAGCATATGTTGACTGTTTTAAAAGCTTTAAGCGCTCTGTCTTGCTATTGCATAGCTTCCAGTCTGAGGCATCAATGCCATCCAAAGCTTTATAACTTTTACATGCAAAATCAAGGTGTACTCTATCATCTGTAAGAGATTTTAACTTATCCAACTCTAAAATTAGAACATCTTCAACAGATCTAGTCCTATCTACATCTTTCAGTCTTCTACTTAGAGGCGCAGTATCTCTGTCTACATATTCAACCGGAATCATTGTCTGCGTAGGTTTAGATCCCTGATACGTGATAAGGTATCTCCTCCGTGCCGGAAACTGAAGAGGCACATCCTTCCAATCTGTCCCGGAGCTCACCCCGATCAGCATAGGCGCAGCGACGTCGAACCCTTCGCGGAACTGCGAGTCGGCAAAGGGAGTCTGCACCACTATGGCACGACCCGTATTCACATTCTGCAGAATGTTCCTCGTGGAGAGGCTACGCACAAGGTGGAAGAGGAGATGGTTCCGGCCATCGTTCCTCCAGTACGGCAGCTTATGCAGTCTGGTCTCCAACTCCTGGCTGCTGGTGGACACACCCTGGTCCTCCAGCTCGCCCACTAGCACCACGTAAACACACGCTATGTTTGCATCGCGAGTCAGATACGAGCTCCTGCCCAGCGCGTTTGTAACCGTGAGCTTTATGGTCTGATCCAGCTTACCGCCGTCCGACCAGAGGTCCTCAGAACCGTAGACGTACACAGGGAAGCGGGATGTCAGCGAGCAACGGGAGTAGTCGAAGCAAGTGTGCTGACGACAGCGGGATGGAGAATTAGGCGGCTCAATATCTGCGGCATCTTCAAGGCTTGGCAGGATCTGATAAGGGGCAGAGATGTGCTGCAAGCTGCGCTCCACGATCTCGCCCTGGTCACGGATGGTCTGCTGGATCTGGTCTTTGATGCGGTTCCGCTCCGTCATGGCACTGCGCACCTCGGACTGCACCTGCTCCATCTGCTGAGACAGCCGTGTCACCTAGTGATATGATAAAGTACAATTTAAAATACAATTTAAAATAATTTCTTAATATTGTTCCTGCAAATAAAATAACACAATTAGCAATAATAATTGAACAATGCTTAAAGCCTCTCTCCCTGCGGCTTCCTGGCATGAAACACATCGCAACTTTAGATCTCCAGTGTTGGAACAAATAGTTAAATCAAGTGAAAGATCTCAGTCCCAATCACTTAAAAACTCTTTAAAGGGCAGAGACTGCAAGTCCACATTTTGGACCTGCACAAGAGGCCAGTTGCAGCTTGTCTCGTGGAATCTCAGTCACAACTTGTCACAAGCTTTGAGTCTCATTGTGGGATTCGGCCTTCATATTTCCAAGGGAAACTTTATTTCAAATAATGCTTTTGTCAGATTCTGAATGGACAGCTGAGAATTACAAACAAAATCTTCATGGATAGGATGTCAAGCAAACAAACAAACCTGCAGATTCCATTTCTCTTCCAGTTGCCGCAGCTCCATCTGCACCAAGCCCTTGATCCGGTACTCACCGGAGCTCACCGGGTTATAATACCCACTGAAGGGAAAACTTAAATTCAGTAACAATTCTTCATGAATAATATGTAAAGCATAGAAACAAACCTGTGCCTGAAGTAGTTTCCGTTTCTCTTCCAGTTGCCGCAGCTCTGTCTGCACCGACCCCTTGATCCGGTACAGCTCCACGAGGTGCGTCTTCAACTCGCCGGGTTTCAGGGCCTTCATCTCCTCCGCACTCATCACGAAGCCACGCTGATCCGGCGAATCCAGGTCAGAGTTGCTAAGGTAGTAGTGCGTGAGCAAGGGCAGCATGATCAGGATGACGAGCAGGACCATGATCAACCGCGTCAGGTGGCCGCTCCGCTGGAGCCACTTGGCGAACGTCGCGTTGTTCGACGACGGCGACGACGCACTGGTCGATGACGGTGACCGCGGAGCGAATGACGTCTCCTTCTTGCTAGGATGGTCGTAGTCGTAATCCATGGCAGGCTGCTGCGGCCCCCACGGCGGGTACGGATCGCTGAAGGACATTCTCGCAGACGCCACTTCACCTTTCGTCCAATAGATGCCTGAAATGTCTTCTCATGTTGTTTCTCAGTACAGGTTTCACTTTGATGGCAGGCATATTCCAAATATTTTGTCTTCACATACTGTGTCCTTTGGTTCTGAATGTCGGCCTCATTTCCTGTATAAAGATAAAATAGTAAATAAATTCATTTTTAATTCATGGCATTATGAGAGATCAGACAAAATTAATCGGCGTATTGTCAAAGTAGATTGAAGATGCAAAAAAAATATATTTTCTTTGGGCTATATCAATGTCTCTATCCAAGATAAGTTATTCTTTCCTTCAAATAATGATCTGTCTAAAAGTTTTGATAAACATGTAAATTAGGAAAGGAAGTGCAATATTTCTGCCTATTTCAACTTCACCCGTTCACTACGAGATTCGGAAATCCTTCTAGACTTTGGACATAGCCCACCCGGTTCCCGTAAGCAACGGGTAACACCTAGGCCAAAACATGTTAACCCATAGCAGATAAATAGATTTTTTGCATAAAATAAACTCTTTACACCAGTGCCTGGTTCTCAATTTGTTTAACCCATTCAGGACTGGTCCAGAAAATTACTGGGCCGGGGTCTATGGAGAATGCATGTTATAACAAAATCAAATAGTCTTGCACTGGATAATATTATAGTAGAGGTCAGACAGAGCTGTTAGGTGCAGTGTGAAAACAGATTGAAGCCGAGGCTCATGTGATATTTTTTCTTTAGGCTATGGATGGAAGTCAACACCTCCTAGCTTACCAAAGTCCCCCTGAGTGTTCAATTATTCTGCCCTGGCTAAAAAAAAACACTGGTGGAAGCAATTTGCGTGCTCAATACAAATTGTGTGTGGCTGGACCTCCTTGCCATAGTATACCTCCTTGGCTGGACAATCGTTCAGCTTATGGTTACTCTTTAAATAATGTTAAGGCACAGTGAAGTAAAAGTATCATGCATCTTTTATCAACTTTAATAACACTTTCTCACCTAACAAACATCCCTTGTTTGTTCAATTATTCTGCCCTGGGTAAAACAAAAACTTGGCAAAAGTAATCTCCCTGCTCCATACAAATGTAGTGTGGCTGAACCAAGATGTTATTACAACAATCTTTCAGTTTATGGTTTCTCTTTATATAATGTCAAGGCAGTGTCTCATGCATCAAAGCAAAAAGTATCATGCATCTTTTATCAACTTTAATAACACTTTCTCACCTTACAAGCATCCCCTCGTTTGTTCAATTATTCTGCCCTGACTAAAAAACTTGGCAAAAGTAATCTCCCTGCTCCATACAAATGTAGTGTGGCTGAACCAAGGTGGTATTACAACAATCCTTCAGTTTATGGTTACTCTTTATACAATGTTGAGGCATAGTGTCTATCTCATGCATCATTTAAGTAAAAGTATCATGCATCTTTTATCAACTTCAATAACACTTTCTCACCTTACAAACATCCCCTCGTTTGTTCAATTATTCTGCCCTGGCTAAAAGAATTGGCAAAAGTAATCTGCCTGCTCAATAAAAAAACAAATTGGGTCAGGCTGGATAATCTATAAGCTCATGCAAGCCTTCACAATAAAGTTTTGTTCTACTTCTCTCTTGGGGCAACTAAGTTCTTGAATTGTCAAATTGTACTTGTCCGCAAAAGACAACGTGAAACATAAGAAAAATATGGCACAAAAATTGTTGGTAAGGTTAGTACATGTAGGTGTCGTATCTCATTCAAAAACAAATTTGTGTGCGGTACATGTAGTGCCCAATTTCTTGTTTATTTCAAGATGAGATTTACACGTAAGGCCGTAAGGAATCACATTTTTCTCTCTCTCAGGCAACCATATTAGACCAACTATAAAATATGACTTGCCTAAGGTCAATTTTAACTTGCCCTGGGCAATGGGGAATGTAGCCCCAAAAAACAAATATTTGTTTCCCCCCTGTGTCAGGCCTATATATATGGTGACTCTTTTCACAATGTTGAGGTGCAGTAATTTTAAATGGAAGTAACGGTACAGTGCATGTTTTCTTTAGGTTATCAAGTTCACACCTTCTAAGCCTTCCAATATCCCCCTGTGTGTTCAATTATTCTGCCCGGACTACTGGGCGTTGAAAGTAATAGGCTTGCTCAATAAAACATTTGGGAGGCTGGACAATCGCTCATCTTATCGTTATTCTTTTCAAAATTTGGAGGCGCAGTGTCTAAATAGATTGGAGAATTTAATAGGCTATCAATCTTTAATAACACCTCTAAAGAGCTTTAAAACCAATATCCTCTTATAAATGTGTTTAATTATTCTGCCCTGGCTACATGTAGGCGTTGAAAGTAATAGGGTTGCACAATATAAATTCAGTGCCAGTGGACAATCTTTCATCTAAGGACTCTCTTCAAATTTTCAGGTCCAGTGAAATCATGCATCATACAGTGGATTTTCTTTAGGCTATTGAGTTAACACCACCCTCTGTGAGACTGTGGGTTAACCTGTTCAGGACTCTTCCCAAAAATACTCTTGAAAGTTAAGGTCTATGGAAATCAACTAGACTCACATGTGTTAAATTATTCCTAACTTGTAGGAGATGAAAGTAATGCTTTTTAAAGGGATCTAGTAACTTTGTTGACATGTGCAAAAAGTGATGAATGGTTGGTGCCATGTAATGTATATTGTTGTTATCTGATATGTCCACAGGGTATTGTGTGAAAATTTCAAGTCAAATGAACGTTGCATGGCCGAATAATGAGCAAAAATGCAAAGTGATATTCACTAACTCACTGCACTCACTTTGTACACGGTTTCAAAATCCAACAGATATTTTATTATCTGAACATTTCAATCGTACATATCTTTGTAACGAAAGGGAAATCTGAAAACCGAAACCTGTCCCATGATTTTATTGTTAATACCAATACAACAAGGTATGAGGGAACCGCTAGAATTCAAATTGGATTTTGAGGATTTGGACAAAGTTACGAAGTCCCTTTAACAAGTTAGTATTCATACAGACCTAATAATTCACATTTGCAGGTAGACGTGCAATTACCTAGGGTTCCACACTAACTTTTGAACTGCTTGGGGCATCCCATTTGATACGATTCGCATAAATTATTAACCCTTGCTTGCTGTATGAACATGCAATATTCCACTGACCTGCAGGCTCAATATATAAATTTAGTGAGGGTAGATGAAATTGACACCCAATCTTCCATCAACACTTCAGCAATACCTGCTGGTAGTCATTTGAGTAGATTTGGGGGTGAGGGAGAAATGGTGGCAATCATCTCTACCCTCCCCCCACCTTCTACCAAAAGGAAAGTTTTAACCCTTATTGCCCTCGGTATGAAAGGAAATCATAAATTCATGATATATAGAATGGCTAAACCCGTCTCCAAGGACCACTCCAAGGAGATATAAAAGTATGGTCTTGATTTTATAAGCAGGTGGTCAAAGAAACGTTCAGGAATACACACACATTCAAACCTAGTTAATTGTACAAATGTAAACGACATACAAAAACTATTTTATTTTTGGCATTAATTGCCACCTCGATCCCCCACAGAAGGCACGGATGAGACAGATTGCCCAATATCAACCCCCCCCCCCCCCCCCCCCACCCCGCCCCACCTGCAATGACCCTGGTAATGCTTATCCTTTGCTGGCCTTTGCTGGCAGTTTAATATCGGGTAGAGTAAGCCCCCCTGGATATTGCTAAATTGCAATATTGTAGGCTTATTACACTTCACTGAGCTTTATTATCGTCATTGTCGTTCCCTTCACTCACTCCTTTGCCAGAATGTATACGTGACAATATCAGGTAATACACATTACGCGTAATATTAATATAAACAGCATACAAGTTACAAATTTTAATTCACAATTGAATACTTCTTGCATAGTTTGTTTTCTTTGCAGTCTTTTATAAGAGAAGATTTTTTGATACAATTTGTTTTAATTTAGAAAAAACAATCTTCCTATTAAAGTTGAATGTAACATTTCCACTACTAGTACTACAATATGTTTTAGTATGGTGTCGGTGCAATAATGGGAATTGGCTAGTGTTACATTTTTAAAAGGGTCTATAAAAGTTTGGGGGCAAGATTATTTGAACATACATACATCTTTATATGTAGTGTGATCAAGTAGAAGTGTACATGTATACTATCTATAGGAGCTTGATGCTTTAGATCGAAGCAGTGTTTTAGGATGGGAAGGAATGCCTGCCAGATGATTTCACTGACTTGCGGGCTGCCAATACCAGGGGCGAGGTAAATCGCTCAATCCTTTGAAAAAAAAAGAAGTATGCCGGCTAATAACTGACCTAGCAAACAAATCACAACACATCCATCAAGCCTAATTCCTCTAATCATTTCTCAGTGACAAAGAATTACGGAGGGGTAACAAATGTAAGGAAAGATCTTACGTATACGTTTTATAGGGCTTCTTTCCTCTTGTCTCTTTGTTCATGGTCTGTGCATTTAACATCATGAATATAGGGGTCTTTTGATTTGTTGTTTTTTTATTATTGTTTTGTTATTTTTGTTTCTATTTATTAATCAATTCATTCATTTACATTATTTAATATTATTATTATTTTTTTTTTATTATTATTATTATTTTTTTTTCTTACCGGTATTATTATTTTTTTTTTGGGGGGGGGGGGGGGGGGTGGGGGGTGGGGCTCTTTAAAATACATACTGAGCCCCCATGCAATTTATTCACTGATGTTAATTACTGGAAACACCATCACCATCTACAATTAGGGCAGAGAGGTTGCCATCTTTGAACTCGTATGATCAGCAGAATTCAAGTCTTGTCACTGGGAGAAGGGAGAAGGGAGAAGGGAGAAGGGAGAAGGGAGAAGGGAGAAGGGAGAAGGATCCTTTGAACAATCCTTTGTTCAAGAAAAATCTGCCTGCTAATAAACTGACCGAGCAAACCAATCACAATACATCCATCAAATGATCAAGCCCATCCCTTCTAATCACATCTCAATGGCAAAGAATTAAGGAAGTGTACAGCATTCTCTACCAAATGGGGTAACCTTTCAAGGGGTACGCCACTACACCTGTTTAAGGGGTACGATGTTTTAATAGTCATGTTCATGTTACCACACATTTAATAATAATAAATAATAAATTCCATTTTTATAGCGCATTATAACGCACAATACATTCCCTATGCGCTTTTCTTATTTCTTATTTCACATTTCTTACGTTTGTGAAGGAAATTTTTACCTTTTAAATGGGTAAGCCTGTTCTAAAAAGGGGTAAAATGGTCTTTTTAAAGCCTACCAAATTAAGCCAAGACTGTGCTGCACCATCATACAAGTTTCAGGAGAAAATCTTTGATTTTCCACAGTTATTTCCCAAATGTTCTGGTATTGAACGCTGTAAAACAATAACAATAGGTTATTATTTTGGTTGCCAAATCAAGCTTGCAAGTAAAAGTTGGCAGAACTTCAAATGAGAAATCTGGTGACCCATTTAAAGCTAATTTGTAATGCTTCCCCACCCCAACCTGGACAGCGAGCCAGTGCTAATGACTGTTGAGCCCTACCAAAGGCAATTGAGATTTTTCAATCACGTGCCATACTCCAATGTGGTTAAATCCTTTGACAAAAACCTGCTGGCTACAATAACCGACCTAGCAAACAAATCACAATGCATCCATCAAGCCTAACTCGTCTAATAGCTTCTTGGTGGAGTAGAATTAGGAAGTGATATCAACATCAGAAGTCCATGGATGTGAATGACTAGATGCAGTATAGGCCACTGGTGTTGGGACAAGCGGTTTCCATCTTTGAATTTGAAGAATGTAACCATTCAGAATGATTTGTATAGAATCAGTATTGCAATCTTGTTTGACTAAGATTTAGGTCTTTTAATTGAGTGCTACTCGGTGTTAATTTGTTTTTAAAGCAATAAAACATGTCCGTTTGATGGATTCTTACTGTTCATAAAGTATACCCAATCCATTTCTTTGTATCAATGCATATTGCAGGGCCCTCTTGTTAAGCAACATAAGAATCAATACAGTAACCATTCTTGATTGGAACGAAACGAGGCGCCTTACTCCAAAGACCTTCAGTAGGTATGGTCTCCCTCACCTCAGAACAAACTGAGAAAAACAAACTAATTATCATGGTGGATAAAACTTCTCAAATAGACATGTTGTCATCCAGTAATTTATATCAATGGGCATTTGGACAGGACCCTCACATGAGAATGGACAACAGTCTTCCTAACCATACTTGATTGGAAAGGAGTGAGGCCTAACTCATGCGGACCAGGGAAAAAATACACTGGGCGGCGGGCGAATTCGCTTCCGCAATGCCCAAAATAGCCCCCCCCCCCCCCCCCAAAAAAAAATTAACAAAATAAAAATAAATAAATAAATAAATAAATAAAATAAAAATTCTCCAGATTTTTCTGCATGATCGGAAATCGGCATGATCGGGATCGTGATGGAATGCCGATCCGATGATCACACGCATTAGAGCTAAATAGTAGCCCTTGAAATTCGAAAAAAAGAGCCCCAGAAATTTGTAGCCCCCGAACTAAAAAAGTAGCCCCAGAAAGTTGGAAAAGTAGCCCCTGAAAACTTCCATAAAATTAGATAGGGAGCCCCCGAAATAAAAAATATTAATTTATTCCCTGATCCCGACCTTGAATGGTTATGCTCTCCCTCAACTATTCTATTTCATCTCAAAACAGTCTGGGGAAAAAAACACTCATCATCGAGGAAAAAAACCCAACTAATTATCATGGTGGATAAAACTATTCACAGAGACATGCATCAATAAGCCATCCACTAAATCACATCAATGGGCACTTGGATAGTTGGATATGACCCTCCGTCATATGAATATCAACAATAGTCGTGCCAAATGCTAAGCATACTTGATTGGAAAGAAATGAGGCCTTACTCAAAGGACCTTCAGTGATTATGCTCTCCCTCACCTATTAAAGCTTTCTCACCTCAGAACAAACTGAGAAAAACAAGATCTCATATTATGGTGGATAATTGGAGAGGGGCCCATATTCATGAAAGCCCGCTAGCTTAGTTCCTTGCTAAGTATATTTTGGATGGTTTAGGCCACAAATTAAATGCAAGAGATTTTAGTTTCTAACTAGGGTTAACTTTAGTAGAGGGTAACTAAGGCTTACCCAGGTGACCCTAGTTGGGGACTAGGAAAATTGTTTGTTGCTCAATAAACTGCACATTTAAAATACACTTAGCAAGGAACTAAGCCAGCAGGGTTTCATGAATATGGGGCCTGCCTTCTGAATCTCACCTCCCAACATGACAAAAGATGTACACATCTCCTTGAGTTGCCTATCTCACTTGCACACCAAACGAGAATATGTAACCAACCATATATGTTGTGCCTCCTAATCTAGGACACTAGAGCCTTCTATCACAGTGGCATTAAAGGGATCTAGTAACTTTGTTGAGATGTGCAAAAACTGATGAATGGTTGATGCAATGTATACTGTTGTTATCTCATATGTCCTCAGGGTATTGTGTGAAAATTTCAGGTCAAATGGACAATGTATGGCCAAGTAATGAGCGAAAATGCAAAGTGATATTGGGTGATATTCACCAACTCACTGCATTCACTTTGTACAGGGATGAAAATCTCGCCCGGAGATTTTCTTATCTAAATACTTCAATCATACATATCTTTGTAATGAAAGGGAAATTTGAAAAACCGAAAACTGTCCCATGATTTTATTGTTAATACGAATACAACAAGGTATAAAGGAACCGCTAGAATTACAATTTTATTTTGAGGATTTGGACAATGTTACTAAGTCCCTTTAAAGATAAAATGTTTCCAGGGGCAGGGCAAGGTGGGGGGGGGGGGGGGGGGGGGGGTGTTTGCACATTTGTTACGTCTTTCTAGTTGTGCTTGATGTGGAAAGAATTGGGGCCTGCCCTTAGAGGACCTTCAGCAGTGGGTTATCGTGCCTTCCAACATAATACAACATTTACACGTCTCCTTGAGTTGATGATCTCACTTTCACACAAAACAGGAGTATTGTATCAACTATTCCCCAAATCAAGTATATGTACATTGTACCTTGGAATAACAGGGTTGTAATTCTGAGTGTCTTATTTTTGCCAAATGCTATGGCTATGCCCTAGAATAACTGGTGCTGTGCTGCTGTCAAGCAAGCATGAAGAAACAGAAATGAACAATAATACGTGTGGTTTACGGGTACACCATGTGAGATGAGTGGATTGGTAAGCCCTGAAAAGGACTATGGTAGTCCTAGAAAGGACTGTACATAGTTCTGAAAAGAACTGTTGGTATTCTTTCTAGGAGAGTTCTAAAAAGAACTGTTGGTAGTCCTAGAAAGGACTGTTGGTAGTCCTATAAAGGACTGTTGGGATAGTCCTGAAAAAGACTGTTGGTATTCTTTCTAGGAGAGTCCTAAAAAGGACAATTGGTAGTCCTAGAAAGGACTGTTGTTAGTCCTAGAAAGGACTGTTGGGATAGTCCTGAAAAGGACTGTTGGTATTCTTTCTAGGAGAGTCCTAAAAAGGACAGTTGGTAGTCCTAGAAAGGACTGTTGATAGTCCTAGAAAGGACTGTTGGTATTGCGAGGAGAGGGTGGATGGTAGGAGGGACTCGACGTTTCGAATAGGTTGACTATCCGTCGTCAGGAGTGGGGATCTGTTGGCGTGCGCGGCTATAAGGCTACGGGTTGCGGACGCGGGTGACGTACTATCGATTAGGAGCGTCCTTTCTAGGACTACCATAGTCCTTTTCAGGGCTTACCAATCCACTCATCTCACATGGTGTACCCGTAAACCACACGTATTATATACACCACCATGGAAACCGATACTTACAAGCAACATTTTTCTAAAAAGCTTAGAAATGAACAAGTTATTGTCAACAAATGATCATGGAAAATTTGACTTCTGGAAAATTCTTCATGAGATACGACTCCATGCCTAATCTTGACATTGCATACATGTGCATAAAATGACATACATGAGCCAGACCTTAAGCTACATTTCAATGTATTCTATGTCGCATTCCATGTTCACAGTTTGGGTAATTATTGTGCAGCAGGAGAGATTTGAAGACTTGACTTATCAAGGGAAATTTCTCACATGTGGTTTGGTAGTCCTACATTTGAGCAAGACTATAACTTGTAAGCTAAATTAAGTACACATGGAGAAAGAGCATGAATTTCTCTATTGTTTGAGTCCTGTTTTGTTACTGTACCATACCTGTTTTCATTATTTTAAAATGATTTAGAAGTGCATAGATCGCTATAATTTAGGAAAATCCTTAAATTGGCAATGCATTTTCAAATTTGTAATTCATATTTCGCTGTTGGCAGCATCATGGCAAACCAGTAAATGTTTTTCTGAAATTTCAATAAACTAAATATTTTCCACCTATTTCGATTTCATTCAAGTAGCAACAAATTAAGAGTTAACAATTTGATGAGGGAAATAACATTGAATAAATGTTGCCTTTAAATGAATAGCTCTTGTCAATAAAAACCACTACTCCATCAATTCTGCCTTGAAAAATTATGAAATACTATGAAGATCTTTCACTCATTTTGGCATTCAGCCAGTTAATTACGCGATAGATTGTATGTTAATGAAACTTTTAAAACATATTCACGATGTACATTCCACAGCAGCGCAAAAAATGCCCCCGTAGCCTTTGAAATCGCCCCCGTGAGCCAAATCACGGGGACGAAAAAAAAAGAGATTTTCAACAAAATCGCCCTCGCTATCATGTACATATCACATTTTTGTTTAGTCTCATGCATGCGAAATGTTCTTTTTATTGGACTGAGAATGCTTGTCTTCAGTATACTGTGGGATGGTTATAATCCATTATTACAATGTCTGAGAAAAATTAATAAAAAATGAAAACAAAGCAAATAACTACAAGATAAAAAAATGCCCCTGTGAGCCCAGAAATAGCCCAAGTTGTGAACATTTATACGGGCTGATTTTTCTTTCTAAATTAATAAAAATAGCCCTCGTGAAATAAAAAGTATTTTTTGGGTTGTTCCACAGTCACAGCTTTGGTAATTAGTATCACTGCAGTACAACAATTAGAGCTAATAAAACCACTGCTGCTTCTGATTACTTCAATTTTGATATACATGCTACAGTGTACATTCCACAGTCACAGCTTTGGTAATTAGCAGCACTGCAGCAAGAAAATTAGAACTAATAAAACCCGCTGCCGCTGCTTCTGGTTATGATGATAACACTCCCTGGAAATTTGACTACCATGAAAACAGCGATAGATCTAACTTTGTACTAAGTTGCAGCACAATAACTGATCAGCAATGAAACACTGTACAAGATATGTTCCTATAGCTGAGCACTATAATACCAAAACCCAAGGCTCGACACTCGCACTGGCCCGCTGGCCCAGGGCCAGTGAAAGTGCACTTGGGGCCAGCAAAATGTATAAAAGTCATATTTTGGTGGCCCGATCGGGCAAGCAGATTTTTAACCTGACATTGACAAATTAAAAAAATCTTGTTCTCTTTTATGTCATGCTTCACGACAGGTTTGATAAGCAAAGAGTGATATTTTGAATAGTAAAAAAGCTCATGAAATACAATTTTGGGCCAGTAAATTTTCTTTAGGGCCACCAGAATAGGGGAAAAAAACTATTTCACTGGCCCGACTGGGCCACTGACTGAAAAGGTGTGGAGCCCTGCAAAACCCATTCAGGACTAGTTACACATTTATATACTTGAGCTTGTGGGGCCAAAAGCAGAATGTAAGATGGCAAATAATTGTCCAAGACGTCCATTGTGCTTAAAAATATAAAGTTAGTAGTTTACAAGAAGTAAAAATGGCTTAAAATATGAACTATAATTACATGCTAATTGATTAATTTTTGTTAATATATAAAATTCTTTCTAGGGATACTCGGATAGGCTTGTAAAACTGCATCTCTTGAGAAACAAATTCAACTAAGGCAGATTCTAAGATGACAGGATAAAGGCTGGTAAAATACACCGTGTCCCAGAAAAAACGAAACCGGGTTTCATGGCAGAAATGTTATGTTATAATGAATAATTTCCTTGATGATATATATATGTCTGAAAAGCTACGTGTCTCTTCTTTTATTTGATATACAACTTATGGCACATAATTCACGCATGACTGAATTAGAACGATAGAAAGTGGTGTTACCAAAATTCAATTTGCGCGCAGAAATTGCAAGTTTGGGTGAGGTTTTGGGGAGAGTTTTAAGAGTAGTAAACGTACTTATTTTGAAAAAGGACAGACACCGCATGAAAATTCATAATTTTATCTTTTATATGACACCTCATGATTAAAAAATAAATTATATATGCCAGAGAACGAATACAATGAAAACATGCTTGATTCCAGCCCAAATGAGTAAATTTCCTGATCTAGCCTGTTTCCTGATCCCCATGTTTGTGTAAATTCACTCATGCATCAACGTCCATTGTCAGGAAAGCTGAGCGACTTCTTACTCAACTTTCACTCATTCGGGCAGAAATCAGGCATGTTTTCATTGTACTCGTTCTCTGGCATAAATCATTAATTTTTTTAGCATGAGGTGTCATGTAAAAGATAAAAATATGAACTTTTATGTGGTGTTTGTCCTTTTTAAAAATAAGTACGTTTACAACTCTTAAAACTCACCCAAACTTAAAATTTATGCGTGCAAATTGAATATTGGTAACACCACTTTCCATTGTTCTAATTCAGTCATGCTTGAAGTATGTGCCATAAGTTGCACATCAAATGAAAGAAGAGACACAGAGCTTTCCAGGCATATATATATCATCAATTAAATTATTCATTATGATAGAAAATTTCTGCCATGAAACCCGGTTTCGTTTTTTCTGGGACACGGTGTAAATATCCTGGATATCAAAATGTAATTGTCTTAAACGGGGTATGGGTTATTTGAGTCGCAGTATTTTCACAGTTAATTAGTCTCCTACCTTGCCCAAAAAATGTCTCGGCAAAAAAAAAATGGAGTGATATCTCGTCTTTAAAACTGGCAAAAAAGGCATATTTCCTCACCTACTTTTTGCGATAAGAACCAAATGATGCATGCTTTGATATGTCACAGCGCCAATTAATCACTGTCAGGCAGACGCTTGAAAGTAATCTGGAAAACCACCCACATAATCCTTCTCTCTTCCCACTGTTTTTATCTTCTGACTGGTGCATGAGCATAACAATTTCATAACTCTTTTTTTTTGTTTTAGAAATCAGACTAACACTGGACCACATATTGACCAAGTGCTCTCTTTCCACTGTACATATCTTCCTTCCCTCGTGTAGTGTATCACAATTTTGAAAAGTTCTCTTGAATAGAATTCAAACTAAAGTGATTGACAATGGATTTGAAGGATATTTGAGCCTCACTATTTGTCTACAGTACTTTCAGAACATGTTCACAATTCAAATCTCCTACTATTTACACACACAAATTACACACACAAAAAAGGTCCTTGGCAAAGTACAAGCAAAACAAGAACAAATCTTGCCTTTAAAATTGGCAAAAGGAATATGATATCACTTGTCTCCTCACCTCTACTCTTGTACACATGATAAGAAACAAATGATGCAGGCTTTTAGCATGTCACAGAGCCTATTTATCACTGTCCAGGCTAACATCGAAGTGATCTGGGAAATCATTTAACATGACCCCTCTCTCTTTCTAAGTTTTCACCGGACTGTTGTATCACAAAATTGTCATTACAAAAAAAGTATCTTGTTAAGAATAAAATTCATGCCAATATCAGGGCTCGGCACTCACACTGGCCCGCTGGCCCGGGGCCAGTGAAATTGCACTTTGGGCCAGCAAAAATGTATAAAAGTAATATTTTGGTGGCCCGATCGGGCAAGCAGATTTTCAACCTGACATTGACAAATTAAGAACAATCTTGTTTTCTTCTATGTCATGCTTCATCTATAATCAAAGGGAATAAGAAAGAGTGATATATATTGAATAGTAAAATATTTACTCATTAAATAACATTGTTGGGGCCAGTAATTTTTCTTTCAGGCCACCAGAATAGGGGAATAAGTTATTGTACTGGCCCGATCAGGCCACTGAGAAAAAAGTTGAGTGTGGAGCCCTGCCAATATGCAATAAACAATTCATTTGAAGGCTATATCTAAGCCTGCAATAAATGTAAAGTTTCACAGACTTTCATATATTTATTTTAAAAACTTACGATTCAGTAGGAGCCTAAGCTTTCAATCCCAGCAGGGCAAAAGTGATGAAAAAAGTTACCAAAGATGCCTAAACAATCTTAACAAAGAAATCTTGCCTTTAAAATTGGCAAAAGGAATTTATATATATCACAATTCTCCTCACCTTTACTTGTGTTGATAAGAACCAAATGACGAGCACAGGCTTTCACGTGTCACAGGGCCCATTAATCACTGTCGAGGCAGACGCATCCATGTGATCTAGAAAACTGTCTGGGACCTCACTGTGTCTCTCGGACTGTCTGGGGACAGGCTTGTGTATTTAACATAGAAAGGCCACTTCTTCTTCTGCATCTAGTCTGTTGAAAGATATTAAAGGGAAACTTTAGTTGCGTTGTGCTTTAGACAAGTCTTAAGAAAAATGTATTAATATGACTGGATATAGCAAAACTCTGCACTTCACTTGTCAGTAATTGATATTTGTAGAAATGGGCAACATAAATTCAAATAATGTATGTAAAAGACTTACATGTATGTCAGAAAAATTGAAACAATCATATCTTTGCCAAATATTGTGCATTTTTGTACAAAAAGGCATCAAATGAAAGTTTGTGATGAGGCCTTTGTAATGGCTTGATTTTTAATTTAGATTTTTACTGACTAGTATAGGGTTTTGCTTTAACCAGTCAAATATAATTTCATGAACGTTCAAATGAAATAAATATATATTGTTAAAAATCAAAATTAAAGAAAAATCATCAAGTGATACCACCTACTGAGCAACCTGCACTTCACATAGTCAAGAAATGAACTCTGTATAATTTGACATGTCATTTTATTCAACAAGGGTACTAATGCATGCTGATCAATTTCAGGCTTCATTTGTTCTAAATAGGATTATTATGGCAACTTGGCAATCATTTCTCGCTTCTTGAAAAAATAGGAAGTGTGTGTGCCACCATTGCCATGCCAATTTTATAAACATCTTTTATCATTTATTTGCGAGCATACCAGCAAAAAAACATATATGAGCCGATTTAACCCAACCAAATGCCAAAAAGAGCCACTTTGGAAGTCAATTTTAATTTAACAAGCCTATACTCCGCACTAACTTTTTCTGTACTGGCCGGTTCAGGCAAGTAAAATCATAAATTTTCAAATTTTACTTGCCCCGATATAACTTTTACTTGCCCTCTTATTTCCAGATGAAAAATTATTTAGTTGCCTGATTGGGCAAGCAAACTAGACAATTTATGAAATTGTACTTGCCCCGGGCAAGCGGGCAAGTGCTAGTGTCGGAGCCCTGCATAAAGGAGCCATCATCGAATTAAATGCAAAGCAAATTTTAGTGCTGTTTTACAGCTGCTATAGCTTGCTGAAGGAAAAAGATGCCAGGAATAGGAAGACTCTAACCCAAGTCCTCTCACTGAAAGATGAGATCGAGCCCGCCCCAATCCACTACACAATTTATACAAAATATGACATTATTGAACATATATTCGTTGATTAAGTACAGTATACTTTGAGAATGTACATTAATTATACTGTGACATATGATTTCATGTTGACATATTGTGTACACAAAATGAATACATTTCCATTTTTAGACAATAAATGAAATAAATGAAAATCTAAAAATCAAATTCAAGTTTAAACCATGATGCTTCCACAGAAATTTGATTTGCTCAAGATAACACTGACACACAAAGCCCTCGTACTTCATACGGTGTACAGTAATGGGTTAACCATTAGTATCCAAAAACATATGTTTTAGCGGTACTGATTACTTGCCTTGGGGAATGACAATTAGATTACAGTTATCTAATTACAGATCTAGCAGGTCTTATTAATCTTTAAATTTGATTAATAATACAAAATGAACTCTGGTAGAGAACAATCAAGGCAGGAAGACAGAGGAGTCTTGCACTTTGTAAATTAACATACTGTAATACGCCATATATTTTGCGTACATAGATTTCAGAAAATTTGAATATTCCGATTAAATCGGAACAGTTGGCAGGTATGCAAGTTGTTTCAGTGATATCATCTCTGAATCAAACTGATATCAGTGGTAACTATTCCACTTGACATTGATCCTGTAACTTCCCTCATGAAACTAAAAGGTAATTGATTTTGCTCTCCCTCTCTCTCCTCATTCTGTGAATAACTGCGAATAAACTTTGGCCCCTCCGTTTTACCTTTATAGGAACTTAGTAACATTGTCCAAATCCTCGAAATACCTTGTTGTATTCGTATTAACAATAAAATCATGGGACCGGTTTCGGTTTTTCAAATTTCCTTTTCGTTACAAAGATATGTACGATTGAAGTATTCAGATAAGAAAAACTCAGGTGGAGTTTTGAAACCGTGTACAAAGTGAGTGCAGTGAGTTAGGGAATATCACTTTGCATTTTCGCTCATTACTTGGCCATGCAATGTCCATTTGACTTGAAATTTTCACACAATACCCTGTGGACATATGAGATAACATCAATATACATTGCATCAACCCTTCATCACTTTTTGCACATGTCAACAAAGTTACTAGATCCCTTTAACCCTTTCCTTTTTATATCATCGTTCATCTTCCTCCTTCCCATCTCTCCCCCCATCATTCTCTACCTACATTGTACATCACGACTCCCTCCTCTCTCTTTCTTTCTTTTCCTCGTTCATTGCTTTCCTCTTTTCTGCAGTCTCCTTTCCCTTTTTGGCTTTCTCTCACCTTCCTCCCCCTCTCTCTAGACTATCCCTCAATGTGATTTCTCATTTGTGTATCCTCCAACGATAGAGCACCCCCCCCCCCCCCCCCCCCTCTTTCTGTGTCTATCTTTCCCTGTGTTTCCATCTTTCTCCTCCTTTCTCTCTTTATTTCAGTCTCTCTATTTGTATTTTTTATTTTTATTCCTTCCTTCCCAGTTGCTACCCAAAATAGGGACAGACCGTGCGACAAAGCTCTCCAATCTAATAACACTAGCCGGCACCAATTGCCGAACCCCATTCGCTAAATGGTACATGCTTGTACCGTGTACAGACGAATCGTTACGGCATTGCAGATCGGCTTTCTCGAAAGCTTTCAACCTCTTGAAATGAGTATTTGAATAGTTCCGTCGAAAGCAGGTTGATAAAACATATGGTCGAGATGTGAATCAGTGAATAACAGCACATTCCTCGTATGATTTAAAGGTCAAGACTAGTAATGAATTTGGCATTTCACAGCGCAGCACAATTTTGTTTTTCAATAATATAGCAAATTGCAAACTCATAAAAATGTATTTCTGGATAAATTTTGCAAGTACAGTACCACCATTACTTATCAATAACAGACTTTGCAGCTCAATGGTTTACTAATAGAGCACTGGTCTAGCAATCTGGAGGTCTATACCACAAGCCTCCACCCTAACTTTTGTGTGTGTCATAAATCATAAATGTTCAAATTTTACTTGGCCTAACAGAAAATGTACTTGCCATGAAAAACAATATGAAAACAAAATAATTGCTTGGTAGCTCGATCTGCTTGGCAAATTTCTCTCTTGTTTCTAAATGAGATTTGAACGTAAGAAATTACACTTATCTCTCATAATTAAACAGAAAATGTAGTTGGGGGCCATCTACAAAGTAAGTATGCACAAGAGGGGGGGGGGGGGGTTCACGCTGATGTGTATGCTGCATTCAACCACATGCAAAAAAAAGTGCATACAGGGGGGGAAGGGGGGTCAATTTCGGACAAAAAATTGCGTACGTACTTTGTAGATGGCCCCTTGCAGGTTTGGGCTATTTTGTCAAGTTTGTGTGCCCGATCGGGCAACGAGCAAGTAAATTTGATATTCTTGGCAAGCAAAATTTCAACATTTTTAATTTAACTGCCTAAATGGGCAAGTACAGACAAAAAAAGTTTAGTGTGGAGTCTTGCATGATAGACAATTTACAGATTATTCAGGCATACGGTCTACGTTTATGATACATACATGTACCAATCCTATCAAGACTATCATGCTCACTCACGCTCTCAAATTAAAATTGATTTAAGAGGCTTCCCGCCGGTTGATGGGTCGTATCAAGCTGGGCTCTCTCAGCGTAATCGGGGGATGAGATCCTAATGACTACCAAGCACCAATATAGAATACCAGTGATAAAATACATGGTGTCTCTGGGTAATTTAGCCCCTCAAAATTACAAAAAGATCCCCCCCCCCCCCCCCCAAATCATAAAAAGAGCCTCCATATTTTGCATTATAGAGTTCGATGCAAAACACATTTTTTAGAGCGCTTTTTTCATGCAGCCGAGCTTGAAAAGAAATCCCTGGAAAACAAATCTGAATCTTTTTACCTGTAACGATACTTGGTATCTTAATGGGCTATCATTTAGTAGATTAGTAGCTTTCAATAAGTCTACAATATTTATTATTTTGTTATTTATTGGGATCAGCCAAAATTAAATACCAATACATTAAAAAAAAAATTGAAAAAACATACATTCGTTTATCTAATGGAGATATGAAACTGGTATGTTGCCTTTAAGTTGAAAATATTAAGTAATTAAGTTTCATTAATAAGGACTAAAAATAATTTGTTGATCCTTTATACCTACAGATTATGTTCACTGAAGCAACCAAATTAAAATTGATTTCATAGGTCTCCAGCAGATTGATGTAATCGCGGGATGAGATCGTAATGACTATCAAGCACCAATATGATACGCTATAAAATACTTTGTACAATATTTTATGTTTCTCTCAATTAATAGTATGTACATGCGAATGACTTTTGTATTTTTTTAGGATTAGCTAGTAATTTGCTATTCTTAGAAATTGTTGTGCCCCATCCTCCGATATTCGGATATCGGAGTATTCGTCCCGAGCCTAGTAGCTTCCCTACTGGTACTATTTATGGTAAATTAGTGAGGCACTGCTATTTCAAAATAATGATTTACATTACAGTGTGTATTATGCACTAAGTTTGTTACATCAAGAGCAAATACACACACTGTACACATATGCGCATATCTGAGGGAGATATGAAACCAGTGATGCCTGTTGACAAATAATAATACATTAAGGGTGGAATTCTCATCAACGGGTTAAATTTAGCCTGGGTTAAATATAACCCACTACTGTATGGAGCGCCACATGGCAAACATTGCGCGATGATTTCTAAATGCGAGCCTGTTGCTAGATGCGCGCTCATCCTTCACAAACACCACACAAAACCTATGAATAAGCCATGCGCCTGATGCTTATTTTTTACGCTAAACTGGCAGGAAGAGTGTAGGAAAAAGTATGAAGAAACTTGACAATTATCGTCGATTTTGCTAGATTTATTTGACTTTTCATCTATATGATTTGGACTCATCTTGCGAGGAAATCTCTATACCTCCGCTGTCGAAACCTGAGTGTAGAAAGCGATAATTGAATGAAGAAAAAAAATAAGATAAATGCCAAGGAAGACCATGGTGGCAAAGCGTTAATTACCCGGCTTTCCATAAAACAGTGGGTTAAATTTAACCTACTTCTGACGTAAAACGACCCGAATGACGCGTTTTAGCACCGTGCTAAATTTAACCTTTTGATGAGAATTCCACCCTAACAGAAATGACGAGTCAAGTTGACTTCAAATTCATTTGTATTCATTCAAAATGATTAAAAAGGCCCCCTGCAGATTATCTGATCACTATGTGAATATGAAAATAATCATAATTTTACAGAATATACAGAGTAAAGCCAACTTTAAATTCATTATTATTCATGAAGAAAAATCATGTTCACACTGAAACATCAATTTATGTATCTAAATTGATTTAAAAGGTCCATTGTGGATTGATTGCACTCATCAAGCAGCGCTCATCATCTACATGGACTTAATGTCTAGGTAATCACAGAATGAGATCTTAATGACTTCCAAGTAAGTGGCCCTTAGGGAACTCCATCTACATGTATGATAAATATTTATTTGTATTTAATCCTATAGATATCTTTGATCTTACCCTAACTTTTGTCCTTTACAACTTTTCTCCTGAATAAGTTTTGTATTAAAGCACTGTTTCCTTTTTTATACTGTATAAAAGATTTATGTTACCAAGTTTTCTACATAAAGAGCAAATATTTATCAGAAGGAGATATAAAAAAAGAAAAATTATAATGCATAAAGGCGACACCAAATGAGATCTTAATGACTGCCTAGCACTATAGGGTACCCCATATGGCATGCCTGAATTGAAATGTTAACACTGTACAGTACTTACAGGGTTTTGTGTTTCTCTTTTCAGTTTTAAGTTCGAGAATTTGGACAATGTAGTACTAGATACCTTTAATAGTGCAAGACAAGTAACATGTATCATCCCACGTGTTTGATTACTCTCACTTCACTCTAAGTAATTGATGAATATATGCCTTCCGGGGGAAACAATTTGAGAGCTCTAGAAATTAATGGACAAATGAGGCTAACCTTAATGGAGCCATATGGAAAACTTTCCATCCAAAACGCGCATAAGATTAACACAAGCAGATGACACAATTCAAACATATATGCATTACAACGTGCAACCAAACGGCATTTAATATACTTTGTAGATGGACTATGTACCTAGACAATGCCAGTGCGCTACACGCACTGCGCAGCAACGTATCTCCTTCTCGCGTGCGCGTGTCCGTGTGTCCGTGCAGTACGAGTGCATGCAAAGTATCAAACATGGCTAAAAGTTGAAAAATCAAGTTGTCAAGAAATACAAAAAAGGCCCTATTTTCCCCTATAATAATAAAAATGTTTCTTACATTAGAAGAAAGGTAATTTTATCCTCTTTATTTTGGTATGCAAGGCAGTATGAAAACGTAACAGGGTAAAATTATACGATCGGCTGAATGAGCGAGAGTTGGTACAAATTCGCCAAATTTATTGTATTCGGCATAGAGAAGAGGTCGTTCTGTCAAATTTTACCGAAAATTAAACGACAAAGGGCCACCTTTTCTGAGTAACGAAACGAGACATAATTGGTACCATTCAAAAGGAAATTTATCACTGATTGATATTCCAGCCGAGATGGTATATATTGTTTAAACGACTTTAAGCTATGGGAGTTTTATTTCACACAGCGCACGAAAATGGGGCTAAATTCTGCTCATTCCCCGTGTTGTAGCGCGCCGTGCGAAATGTGTGGAGCAAATGAACAAAAGTTTTCCATATGGGGATGAGAGTACATGTATAACATCTGGGTCCGGTTGCAGAAAGAGATACAATGGATTGTAAGTTAAAATTGATTGTAAGTCAGAAACTTTGCACGTTTCAATCAGATTCATGCATTTAGAACACATGATCTGACTTACAATTAATTGTAACTTTAACAATCGATTGTATCTCTTTCTGCAACAGGGCCCAGGGCCCATATCAACCACTCTAATTAAGTTGAAATGTAAATATATAATCTAGATGAAAGCGCTTGATAAACAACACAAATTGTTCTTAGTAACTAACTTCAATGGTTATCTGGTTACTAACTCTAGCTGACAAGTATTTAAAGGAGTGGCTAAGCTACAGGGGATCATGTGCCCCCCCCCCCCAATCATGTATGCGCCCCCAATGAGTCCGACCACACTACCCCACTAATTACTAATTTAAAGGTTTTCTTGTTGCACTCTAGCTCTATCATCTGAAATAGACTAAAAATTAATCTGTAAGCTAGTGCAATTTTTATGGACCCTTTTTCTATCTCGAGTATGAAAGCTGAGAGCATGCCCAGAATAAAATGCGGGTTTTGCAATCTATTTTTCTCACTTCTTTAATTATACAACATGACAAGTAGCATGAAACGTCCTTGTGTTCAAGTGCTAATTGCTATAACTTCACTCTGATTAATTGCTCATCACTCTCCTTGCTGGAGAATCAATTGAGCTAGGCAGCTACATGTAGCTTAGACCAGCCGAGTTGAAGGTCTATATGATAAAAGAGGCACTTCTGTTTTCATTATTTGTAAGAGTGAAGAGACAAGAGAGTCAGTATGTCTAGATTTAAAACAAAACGTGTATTACAAAGTACATTTGTAATGTAGATATTGCTATATTCTCCCCAAATTAATTGTATAATTCCAACATTATGAGCTATATTTCTTCTAATACTCATAGTAAAGATGGAAAGTAAAAAACAATAATTTATTTACATTGCAGTACAGCTGTACGTTCGACCTTATACCCTACTCAAACTTACAATGTACATTTAGTTTCAAGGACAGACTAAAAAAGGTATTTTCTAGTTCCAATTACTATCAATTGTTCTATCATCCTCATAAAGGTATAGTACAATCTAATTTTATCAAGAAAAAATCTTTTTCTGCAGTCTCCATGGACTCAAACAAAATTAAATGTAGAAAGAAATCAAATATTATAAACTTTGTATTTGGAAATTATAACTGAAATACATACATTGCAGTACAGCAATCCAGGAATTAATTTTTAATTTTAGGGGGCTACTTTTACAATCTGATGGATACCTAGACATTTTTCACATAATACCCTATGGTAATTTTTGGGGCTACCTACTGATTTCAGGGGGCTATTTTGAAAATTAGGGGGCAAAATCGCCCCGTATATTTCCTACCCTGCAGTACAGTTTATTTAAAAGACTCACATTTCCTAAATATTGTTCACTGTACATGATGTAAATGACTTTTTTCATCCATGATGTAATACATGTACGTACATACGTACATGTATGTGGCTGGGTCACGGCCAAATGTGTGATGACAGAATGGGTCTCTCAAAAGTTCACATATACATGTACGTCAAACGGCAAAAGATGAGCATGACAGGTTTGTAGGCCATTACCATTCAAGTATCTCCTCTATCTAGCCTTGTTTACTCTTCGCAGCTCTCTTACATGGTATTTTAATGGTAGCCCCAGATTATAGTGCATGGGGCAGTTAAGATGAATGTTGATGTTGTCGTTCATGAATTCTGGGGGTGTTTCCACAAATATGTTAAAGTTGAACTTAAACTTACTAAAGGAGAATTTAATCGCCTATTTCTCTTCTTTTCATCGTCTATTCTATCGGCTTTTTCTCCTCTGTAGCATTCATGCTGGCCGTTTCATCGGATGCGTCCGGACGCATCCGATGAAAAGTCAGCGAGCATGAAAACGACATAGGTCAAACCTAGACATTCATGTTGTAATGTGGCTGGTTCACAGCCAAATGCGCGACTTGTAACAGAATGGGTCCTATCAATGTTCACATGTATACATCATATGGCAAGAGATGGAGGCAGTTTGTATGATGTTGATGAAAGTTGTTCATAAACTCTGGGGGTGTTTCACCAAGATTCTAAGTAAAGACTTCGACATTCATATTGTAATAATGTGGCTGGGTCAGGGCCAAATATGAGCCAACAGTTCTATGTACATCCCATCAATGTCCACAGACGTCATATGGCAATAGATGAGCACGACAGGTTTGTAGGCCATTATCAATGTCAAGTACCTCCTCTATCTAGCCTTGTTTACTGCAGCACTCCTACATGGTATTTTAATGATAGCCCCAGATAGTGCAGGGGCAGTTTTGATGATGATGATGATGTTGTTGTTCGTGAATTTAGGTATCTACATGTATCTCTCCCAGTGTGGTCGGACTGATTTCGGGGGCAAACTTTGTGCATTCCTTTTTTTTATAAAGAATTGTCCCTCTGTGTTTTTTGTCAAATTATCAGGGGGGGAGGGGGGGAGGGCACTGGGCACCTCCCCCCCCCCCCCCCCCCCCATCCTCCCACCTTGTACAAAAGTGAGTTTGTGACCTTCTTTCTTCAGTGTAATGTACTTGGTGTAATACATTTTTGATTGTATTTCATGACCCAGTACAGTAATAGGAGGGTAATCCACTATGTGTTTACACCAATTATGGCATTTTAATGATAACCCCAGATACCAGCACAGTGGGCATTTGTGAAATGATTTTGTTCATGTTTTTAACCCTGTTAATATAAAGACATGTATGGGCACAGCATTAGGAAAACATACATGTATACTTCACTTGAGGAGCAATTGAAGGGAAACGTGGTACATGTATTTAAGGTTGTCCACCAATAACTTGGACTGATGATATAAAGATGGGGTCTGGAGAAGGAATGAAGGGTACAACACACTTGTCATAAGATAGAGTTACATTGTACACGGCGTGCTCTCGTGAATACCACAGCAGCGCTCTATGCAAATTTACCAGCCCTGGGGGATGTTTCAAAAAGATCCTAAGTTGGACTTAAAAAGTATATGGTAAGCCATTTGTAGCCTTGGAATAGAATATATTCAAAAGCAAATATGCAAGTATTTTAAGACTTTTCATGAATTTTACATGAAGAACATGAAACCTCTTGATAATAGAAAAATATGAATTATTTGAAATAACATTTTATGCCTTTTAAAAGGACTTTTACAATTTGTTTTCAAATAAACTAATGGCTTTCCATACAAGTCCAACTTAGAGTTAAGTTCAACTTAGGATCTTTGTGAAACACCTTTCTCACAATTTACAAATGTGTAATTCTTACCTCATGTATGTCAGTCCGAGTGAACAGTGACATGTTGTTTCAACAAATTAAAACAATAATTAGCTGAATGAACATTCACACATAAAAAAATTAACTTTTATGGCAAATTATTAAAAAAAATAATGTTTACTTCTCAATTTGTATAGATTGATTGATAGATAGATCTATAGATAGATAGATAGATAGATAGATAGATAGATACAGTATACGTCAAAATAAACTAACCCCCCTAACGCGAGTAACGTTTTCAAAACGTTAATTATATTTCTAACGTTTTGAAAACGTTACTCGCGTTAGGATGATTCCTAACGCGTTAGAAAAATCCCTAACGCGTTAGGAAGTTCCCTAACGCGTTAGGAAGATCCCTAACGCGTTAGGAAGTTACCTAACGCGTTAGAAAAATCCCTAACGCGTTAGAAAGTTTCCTAACGCGTTATAATTTTTCCGAGTGCGCCAGCAATGTCCCAAACGGTAATTTAAATAAAGACAATGTTTCAGATTGATTCTAAGTCATTTTTTCAGTTTGATCAGTTTGATTGCATGTTCTTATTTTGCAATGATGAACGCAATGTTTGAGATTTATTTTGTGTCATTTTCTCGTAGCGCACATTGTTACTTTGTCCGCTAATATTGAGATCTATTCATTACCTTTTCCAGACAAGTTTAGTTTAGTTTTCATCAGCAATTAGTTTGATTGCGTGTTCTTATTTTTAACGCGATGTTTGAGATTTATTTTGTGTCATTTTCTCGTAGCGCACATTGTTACTTTGTCCGCTAATATTAAGATCTATTCATTACCTTTTCCAGAGAAGTTTCGTTTCGTTTTCATCAGCAATTAGTTTGATTGCGTGTTCTTATTTTTAACGCGATGTTTCTGATTTATTTTGTGTCATTTTCTCGTAGCGCACATTGTTACTTTGTCCGCTAATATTAAGATCTATTCATTACCTTTTCCAGACAAGTTTCGTTTCGTTTTCATCAGCAATTAGTTTGTTTGCGTGTTCTTATTTTTAACGCGATGTTTCTGATTTATTTTGTGTCATTTTCTCGTAGCGCACATTGTTACTTTGTCCGCTAATATTGAGATCTATTCATTACCTTTTCCAGACAAGTTTCTTTTCGTTTTCATCAGCAATTAGTTTGATTGCGTGTTCTTATTTTTAACGCGATGTTTCTGATTTATTTTGTGTCATTTTCTCGTAGCGCACATTGTTTCTTTGTCCGCTTATATTGAGATCTATTCAGTACCTTTTCCAGACAAGTTTTTTCGTTTCGTTTTCATCAGCAATTAGTTTGTTTGCGTGTTCTTATTTTTAACGCGATGTTTGAGATTTATTTTGTGTCATTTTCTCGTAGCGCACATTGTTACTTTGTCCGCTAATATTAAGATCTATTTAATTACCTTTTCCAGACAAATTTCTTTTCGTTTTCATCAGCAATTAGTTTGATTGCGTGTTCTTATTTTTAACGCGATGTTTGAGATTTATTTTGTGTCATTTTATCGTAGCGCACATTGTTACTTTGTCCGCTAATATTGATAAGATCTATTCATTACCTTTTCCAGACAAATTTCGTTTAGTTTTCATCAGCAATTAGTTTGATTGCGTCTTCTTATTTTTAACGCGATGTTTGAGATTTATTTTGTGTCATTTTCTCGTAGCGCACATTGTTACTTTGTCCGCTAATATTAAGATCTATTCATTACCTTTTCCAGACAAGTTTCGTTTCGTTTTCATCAGCAATTAGTTTGTTTGCGTGTTCTTATTTTTAACGCGATGTTTGAGATTTATTTTGTGTCATTTTCTCGTAGCGCACATTGTTACTTTGTCCGCTAATATTAAGATCTATTTAATTACCTTTTCCAGACAAATTTCTTTTCGTTTTCATCAGCAATTAGTTTGATTGCGTGTTCTTATTTTTAACGCGATGTTTGAGATTTATTTTGTGTCATTTTCTCGTAGCGCACATTGTTACTTTGTCCGCTTATTTTGAGATCTATTCATTACCTTTTCCAGACAAGTTTCGTTTCGTTTTCATCAGCAATTAGTTTGTTTGCGTGTTCTTATTTTTAACGCGATGTTTGAGATTTATTTTGTGTCATTTTCTCGTAGCGCACATTGTTACTTTGTCCGCTAATATTAAGATCTATTTAATTACCTTTTCCAGACAAATTTCTTTTCGTTTTCATCAGCAATTAGTTTGATTGCGTGTTCTTATTTTTAACGCGATGTTTGAGATTTATTTTGTGTCATTTTATCGTAGCGCACATTGTTACTTTGTCCGCTAATATTGATAAGATCTATTCATTACCTTTTCCAGACAAATTTCGTTTAGTTTTCATCAGCAATTAGTTTGATTGCGTCTTCTTATTTTTAACGCGATGTTTGAGATTTATTTTGTGTCATTTTCTCGTAGCGCACATTGTTACTTTGTCCGCTAATATTAAGATCTATTCATTACCTTTTCCAGACAAGTTTCGTTTCGTTTTCATCAGCAATTAGTTTGATTGCGTCTTCTTATTTTGCAATGATAAAACGTGAAGTTTGAGATTTATTTTGTGTCATTTTCTCGTAGCGCACATTGTTACTTTGTCCGCTAATATTAAGATCTATTTAATTACCTTTCCCAGACAAGTTTCTTTTCGTTTTCATCAGCAATTAGTTTGATTGCGTGTTCTTATTTTTAACGCGATGTTTGAGATTTATTTTGTGTCTTTTTATCGTAGCGCACATTGTTACTTTGTCCGCTAATATTGATAAGATCTATTCATTACCTTTTCCAGACAAATTTCGTTTAGTTTTCATCAGCAATTAGTTTGATTGCGTCTTCTTATTTTTAACGCGATGTTTGAGATTTATGTTGTGTCATTTTCTCGTAGCGCACATTGTTACTTTGTCCGCTAATATTAAGATCTATTCATTACCTTTTCCAGACAAGTTTCGTTTCGTTTTCATCAGCAATTAGTTTGATTGCGTCTTCTTATTTTGCAATGATAAAACGTGAAGTTTGAGATTTATTTTGTGTCATTTTCCCGTAGCGCACATTGTTACTTTGTCCGCTAATATTAAGATCTATTTAATTACCTTTTCCAGACAAGTTTCTTTTCGTTTTCATCAGCAATTAGTTTGATTGCGTGTTCTTATTTTTAACGCGATGTTTGAGATTTATTTTGTGTCTTTTTATCGTAGCGCACATTGTTACTTTGTCCGCTAATATTGATAAGATCTATTCATTACCTTTTCCAGACAAATTTTGTTTAGTTTTCATCAGCAATTAGTTTGATTGCGTGTTCTTATTTTTAACGCAATGTTTGAGATTTATTTTGTGTCATTTTATCGTAGCACACATTGTTACTTTGTCCGCTAATATTGAGATCTATTCATTACCTTTTCCAGACAAGTTTCGTTTCGTTTTCATCAGCAATTAGTTTGTTTGCGTGTTCTTATTTTTAACGCGATGTTTGAGTTTTATTTTGTGTCATTTTCTCGTAGCGCACATTGTTACTTTGTCCGCCAATATTAAGATCTATTTAATTACCTTTTCCAGACAAATTTCTTTTCGTTTTCATCAGCAATTAGTTTGATTGCGTGTTCTTATTTTTAACGCGATGTTTGAGATTTATTTTGTGTCATTTTCTCGTAGCGCACATTGTTACTTTGTCCGCTAATATTGAGATCTATTCATTACCTTTTCCAGACAAATTTCGTTTAGTTTTCATCAGCAATTAGTTTGATTGCGTGTTCTTATTTTTAACGCGATGTTTGAGATTTATTTTGTGTCATTTTCTCGTAGCGCATATTGTTTTCTTGCCAGTCATTTATAGAACGGAGAAGGCAAAACTATTACCAAAGGAGCTTTCGCCACATAGACGTGTGGCCTAGGAGCTAGGCTAATGAATCAGAGATAGGCATTGCCTTATATGCCAACATTCGCACGGGAAGGACTTTACTTCTTTCCATTTTTACAAACTATACTGTTTTTAAATGTATCTTTTACAAGACTCCGTTTCGATATAGTCTTTCAGTTTCTTGTGCTCATATGTTTTGTTGTGCAACGCTATGAATATAATTTTGTGATTGATGAAATATGTAACGCATTGATTGTAATAACTGACAACGTTTTGAATAATCACACTGCACTGAATTAAATGAATATAAATATGCCATTTTTAATTATATTGATTTTACCGTGAATATGAAACAATCATGTTGATTAATTTATTTCGCTACATACTTTGTGTTATATACTGAATGATGCAAACAATGCCATGCATTCTCAAGTAATTATATGAACCCACCCCCCCCCCCCCCCCCCACTATCTTCAGGATGTTACGCAACACTACAATGTAGGCCTACATCGCGGCGTCCGATAATCTCTGGCTATTGTTCTCATTGTGCGATGAAGTGGCTACTCTCCATTCACGGGAGAAGGGGTGCGGGCGCATCAATGAATGGCCTGCTACTTATATTCTCTATGGAAAACTCTTTGACGTGTACCGTATTCAATTTTCAGCCCATATACCGACTTTTCCTCAAAATGACCTAAATTGCAATCGACGAACAAAATAATGTTAGCAAGCTAAGTAAACATTTTCGCTACAAGAACATGACACGAAATAAATCTGAAATGATGATTATAGTCTTTCATTTTCTTGTGCATACGATTCGTTTTGCAACGCTATGAATATAATTTGGTGATCTATGACTCCACTCTAACTTTTTTCACTTGCCCAGTCGGGCAAGTAAAATCAGGTTTTTTTAAATTTTACTTGCCCGAATTGATAACTTTCTTGCCCGAAAATGAAAAACAAAAAAATAACATAACACATCTTCTTACAAATATATGATAATTTCGTGTTATAAGCATTTTTTTCTATGGTCTCCAGACCGGACCGGAACACGGCCCGGTAAAATCACGCAATCGCGCAAAGTCGCAAACATTGGCAAAATGCAGTGTTTAGGGCTGACATTGCTCTTATTATATGCCAATAATATTACACATATTGACGCCGATAGATGTACATATTAATATTTACGGGGAAATAGTTCCAGACTATTCAGAATTAACTCAGTTTCTTGCGAAAAGCCCATAATATGGATCGGGCGGGAAGCACGCTAAGGAAGGGCGGCCAGTGGCGCTGGCGTGCTGCGGCGCTGGCCGCCAAGCCAATTGGCCTAGGCGCGCGCTCCGAGTCGCCGAGCACCTTGCATAATCGCATGCACGTGGCTTTACGTCCGCACGCGCGGGAAAACCATCGATGGGGAAACCCGTAATGTAATATTACTGTCGTATTATGATCGGAGGAAATCACATAATATCACTCTGAATCATATTCATAATAATAACGTGAATACTTGTTATAATATAATCTAACATGTTTTATTTGTTTTCATTTAGAGACGATCAAAGGGATCCCAATGACGGACATGGCGACATGACAGATCATGAAATAATTTAATAATATACGACAAAATAAAGACCAAAAAAAGGCGATGACAAACTGGGGACATTTTGGTCCGACTTTTGTTATGAGAAGTACGCAAATTATTGTGTCCCCCCCCCCCCCCCCCCCTCCAAAAAACAAAAAACAAAACACGTCAGTGCAGTCCCGACTATCTGGTCAAAGCCAAACTAGAAGCCTTTGGCTTTACCAAACGGATTCAACTCTGCCCGTAAACTACTAGGTTTCTCAGAACAAATATCACAATCGTCGTAACTTTGTCAAGTCCATGATAGATATTAAATTATTTTCCAATAAACTACCTTTACATAGTGGCGTAGCGTGGTCGGACGGATTGGGGGGGGGGGGGGGGGGGGCGCACACCTTATGTATTTCTATGTTTGTTCAAATAATGTCCCCTGCTTATGTTTTCTATTGCTTTTCAATTTTTTTTTTTTTGGGGGGGGGGGGGGGGCGGGGCCGTGCCCGTCGCTACACCACTGTTCACATCTCAAGAAAGACAGCACAACGATAAATTTTGCGATACAACTTTAAATTGCGAGCTTATTCATGACTCATTTGCGGCTGCATGATTCGTTTCGTGTTTCAAAAATACTGTGTTTTCTCTCGAAGCATGACTCTATTCGCGGTACGAAGTAATTATTATCAAACATGTACCAACAATGATTCGGCGATTATTAGTTTTACGTGAGGAACGTAACTAAAAGTAATCACAGTTGAGCTTGCAATACAATGAACGATCGAACCCGTAATATAATGCGGCATGAAGCAGGCAGGGGCCGCGGGAGCGGGGGGTGGGGCTGCAGCCCCCACACTTTTTTTGGCTTAAACAATAAAATACATAAGCATTAAATAACACTTAAAATGTGGTCAGTCCCCCACCTTTCCGCGGCCCCTGTGAAGTTGGAACTGGTTGGCGACTTGTTTACCATTATTCCTCACTCTACAGCGCGCACGCGTACTGTCTTTCTTGGAAACAACTGCCGCATTCTCACGGTCGGATTAGCTCGGTCTACACCAATGCACAATACACATACTTTTGTTCACGGCCTGTATAATGAAATTATAATATTCATACAACTTTACTAGCAGATTACCTACCTGGCATGCTTACCTCGGATATACTCGAGCGTCATGCAGCCTTGATGGTTCCCGATATCGTCCAGCCTCCATGATTATTTTTGTATTTACATGCTTTTATTTAGTCATCACTGTCAGTCATAATCATCAACAACTGATCGGTATATAGTTAGACAAATACAACCACCATCAACAAAGTCATGATAATACATACATCGTCACATGATATGACAACATAAAATTATCAAGCGGGTTATACGTTTTTGTAAGATTGTATTTACTCTATCGAAAACGGCCCCTTCCAGGTTGCGTATATATATATATATTTTTACACGAGAGTATAAACTTATTTTCAATCCAGCTTTCCCCTGAATCCCAGCTTGCTGGCGACTATAGATCAACAAATCTATCGTTTTCATGTTCTCTTCTACATTTAACTGCGATCTTTAACAGTCGGCCGATAGTAAAAGACTGAGGATATGAAAACGATAATTTTGTTGATCTAGCTTGCGACACATTTTGTATTGATGAATAGATCTCAATATTAGCGGACAAAGTAACAATGTGCGCTACGAGAAAATGACACAAATTAAATCTCAAACATCGCGTTAAAAATAAGAACACGCAATCAAACTAATTGCTGATGAAAACGAAACGAAAGTTGTCTGGAAAAGGTAATGAATAGATCTTAATATTAGCGGACAAAGTAACAATGTGCGCTACGAGAAAATGACACAAAATAAATCTCAAACATCGCGTTAAAAATAAGAACACGCAATCAAACTAATTGCTGATGAAAACGAAACGAAACTTGTCTGGAAAAGGTAATGAATAGATCTCAATATTAGCGGACAAAGTAACAATGTGCGCTACGAGAAAATGACACAAACTAAATCTCAAACATCGCGTTAAAAATAAGAACACGCAAACAAACTAATTGCTGATGAAAACGAAACTTGTCTGGAAAAGGTAATGAATAGATCTTAATATTAGCGGACAAAGTAACAATGTGCGCTACGAGAAAATGACACAAAATAAATCTCAAACATCGCGTTAAAAATAAGAAGACGCAATCAAACTAATTGCTGATGAAAACGAAACGAAAGTTGTCTGGAAAAGGTAATGAATAGATCTCAATATTAGCGGACAAAGAAACAATGTGCGCTACGAGAAAATGACACAAAATAAATATCAAACATCGCGTTAAAAATAAGAACACGCAATCAAACTAATTGCTGATGAAAACGAAACGAAACTTGTCTGGAAAAGGTAATGAATAGATCTTAATATTAGCGGACAAAGTAACAATGTGCGCTACGAGAAAATGACACAAAATAAATCTCAAACATCGCGTTAAAAATAAGAACACGCAATCAAATTAATTGCTGATGAAAACGAAACGAAACTTGTCTGGAAAAGGTAATGAATAGATCTTAATATTAGCGGACAAAGTAACAATGTGCGCTACGAGAAAATGACACAAAATAAATCTCAAACATCGCGTTAAAAATAAGAACACGCAATCAAACTAATTGCTGATGAAAACGAAACGAAACTTGTCTGGAAAAGGTAATGAATAGATCTCAATATTAGCGGACAAAGTAACAATGTGCGCTACGAGAAAATGACACAAAATAAATCTCAAACATCGCGTTAAAAATAAGAACACGCAATCAAACTAATTGCTGATGAAAACGAAACGAAACTTGCCTGGAAAAGGTAATGAATAGATCTTAATATTAGCGGACAAAGTAACAATGTGCGCTACGAGAAAATGACTCAAAATAAATCTCAAACATCGCGTTAAAAATAAGAAGACGCAATCAAACTAATTGCTGATGAAAACGAAACGAAACTTGTCTGGAAAAGGTAATGAATAGATCTCAATATTAGCGGACAAAGTAACAATGTGCGCTACGAGAAAATGACACAAAATAAATCTCAAACATCGCGTTAAAAATAAGAACACGCAAACAAACTAATTGCTGATGAAAACGAAACGAAACTTGTCTGGGAAAGGTAATGAATAGATCTTAATATTAGCGGACAAAGTAACAATGTGCGCTACGAGAAAATGACTCAAAATAAATCTCAAACATCGCGTTAAAAATAAGAACACGCAATCAAACTAATTGCTGATGAAAACGAAACGAAAGTTGTCTGGAAAAGGTAATGAATAGATCTCAATATTAGCGGACAAAGAAACAATGTGCGCTACGAGAAAATGACACAAAATAAATATCAAACATCGCGTTAAAAATAAGAACACGCAATCAAACTAATTGCTGATGAAAACGAAACGAAACTTGTCTGGAAAAGGTAATGAATAGATCTTAATATTAGCGGACAAAGTAACAATGTGCGCTACGAGAAAATGACACAAAATAAATCTCAAACATCGCGTTAAAAATAAGAACACGCAATCAAACTAATTGCTGATGAAAACGAAACGAAACTTGTCTGGAAAAGGTAATGAATAGATCTCAATATTAGCGGACAAAGTAACAATGTGCGCTACGAGAAAATGACACAAAATAAATCTCAAACATCGCGTTAAAAATAAGAACACGCAATCAAACTAATTGCTGATGAAAACGAAACGAAACTTGTCTGGAAAAGGTAATGAATAGATCTTAATATTAGCGGACAAAGTAACAATGTGCGCTACGAGAAAATGACTCAAAATAAATCTCAAACATCGCGTTAAAAATAAGAACACGCAATCAAACTAATTGCTGATGAAAACGAAACGAAACTTGTCTGGAAAAGGTAATGAATAGATCTCAATATTAGCGGACAAAGTAACAATGTGCGCTACGAGAAAATGACACAAAATAAATCTCAAACATCGCGTTAAAAATAAGAACACGCAAACAAACTAATTGCTGATGAAAACGAAACGAAACTTGTCTGGAAAAGGTAATGAATAGATCTTAATATTAGCGGACAAAGTAACAATGTGCGCTACGAGAAAATGACTCAAAATAAATCTCAAACATCGCGTTAAAAATAAGAACACGCAATCAAACTAATTGCTGATGAAAACGAAACGAAAGTTGTCTGGAAAAGGTAATGAATAGATCTCAATATTAGCGGACAAAGAAACAATGTGCGGTACGAGAAAATGACACAAAATAAATATCAAACATCGCGTTAAAAATAAGAACACGCAATCAAACTAATTGCTGATGAAAACGAAACGAAACTTGTCTGGAAAAGGTAATGAATAGATCTTAATATTAGCGGACAAAGTAACAATGTGCGCTACGAGAAAATGACACAAAATAAATCTCAAACATCGCGTTAAAAATAAGAACACGCAATCAAACTAATTGCTGATGAAAACGAAACGAAACTTGTCTGGAAAAGGTAATGAATAGATCTCAATATTAGCGGACAAAGTAACAATGTGCGCTACGAGAAAATGACACAAAATAAATCTCAAACATCGCGTTAAAAATAAGAACACGCAATCAAACTAATTGCTGATGAAAACGAAACGAAACTTGTCTGGAAAAGGTAATGAATAGATCTCAATATTAGCGGACAAAGTAACAATGTGCGCTACGAGAAAATGACACAAAATAAATCTCAAACATCGCGTTAAAAATAAGAACACGCAATCAAACTAATTGCTGATGAAAACGAAACGAAACTTGTCTTCCAAACGCGTTAGGGAACTTCCTAACGCGTTAGGGACCTTCCTAACGCGTTAGGGATCTTCCTAACGCGTTAGGGATCTTCCTAACGCGTTAGGGATCTTCCTAACGCGTTAGGGAAATTCCTAACGCGTTAGGGAAATTCCTAACGCGTTAGGAAACTTCTAACGCGTTAGAGATTTCTAACGCGTTACTAACGCGTTATTTATTTAGCTAACAGTAAACGCGTTAAATCGGTTAGTTTATTTTGACGGATACTGTAGATAGATTGATTTAGATAGATAGATAGATAGATAGATAGATTGAGATAGATAGAAAGATAGATCAGTAGATAGATAAGTAGATAGATTGATAGATAGATCTAGACGAGCACTATACAAGTGTATCAGACAGTGAAAATTACATGTCTGTACAAGGCTATAATTTCAAATTCACTTAGAAGGGAAGGCCAAGAAAGCCCAGAAGGCCATGAGATCTGCATTTGAAATGAACATTGGTTGCTTTTTTTTGTCATGAAACAGAAAAAAGGTAATAATATCAATTTGAAACAAATAAGAAAATTTGCTTCGAAGGGAAGGCCAAGACAGCGTGGTCAGGTTTCAACCGCTCATCTTTGCAAATATTGATCTTCTGCCAGGAATACCCACCCCTCCTTCCCACACGAACGTTAATAAAATGCTACCAATCACAGAATTTGTAGGGAAATTGATGTACCACGGGCTCCAATGTACTTGTATAGATCTATTATGTACATTGAGAGTGATCTAAAAATGCATTAAATTTGGAGTAGCCCCTTCATAGGAAAAGTGCATATTTATAGCCATACTTTCAGTGCAGTATGCCTGTTACAAATCCATGTACATACGTAGTCCTGAATGAAGTTGCTTAATTAATGTATTTAGATGCAATTTCATTAGACTTTGAGTCTGGCATTTGTAAAGTTAACATTGCTTGCTCAAAATAAACAAATGGGAAAATTCACTTAGCAGGGAAGGCCAAGTAAGCGCGGTCAGGTTTCAACCGCTCATCTTCACAAATATTGATCTTCTGCCAGACTTACCCGCCCCTCCTTCCCACACGAACGTCAATAATTGGCTACCAATCACACAATTTGTGGGGGAATTATTCTGCGCGCTATGCACGAATGTAGGAACATACGTTTACCTGTACGTGAGAGATTAAATTTTGAGTAGCCCCCTTCATAGAAAAAGTGCGTATTATAGCCATACTTTCAATGCAGTTTGCCGGTTGGGAAGTATTTAGATGTAATTTCATTAGAGTACTATGAAAGCACTATGAGTAAAATGAAGATCTTTTTTGTCATGAAACATAAACAAATTATACAATGTATATCATTTAACAAATGAAAAAATCCACTTAGAAGGGAAAGCCAAGCAAAGGTGGTCAGATTTCAACCGCTCATGTTCACAAAATTATATTGATCTTCTGCCAGGGTTACCCACCCCTCCTTCCAAAACAAATGTCAATAATTTGCTACAAATCACAGAATTTGTAGGGAAATTATTATATGCGCTCTATGCCCAAATGTAGGAACATGTTTACCTGTATACTTGTAAGAAATCTATTCAATTTTGAGTAGCCCCTTCATAGGAAAAGTGCATGTTTTCAATGCAGTATTCCCATTAAAAATTCAGGTATGAAGGAGTGACTGTTATTGAGCAAATTATACCAAAAATATCAAAATATACCAGAAACCTGTACATCCAGATGCATATTTGCAGTTATGGGACTATGAGTCATCTGAAATGCACATTGATTTCTCTCCTCCGTTTTCTTGTTATAAAATACCAAATTTAGCAATGACTAATTATTAGTCAATTCTGGTCAAGTTATGAGAAAGTACAATGTATGCTGCTGGGTACCTACATTACCTATTAGATGTCAGGTCTGTGGTGCTTCAGCGTTCAAAGATGTAACAATTGTTTCCGTATTGATGAAAATATTTATTTGTTTTAATAAGAAAAGCAAGTCTATGGTATCCAGCATACACAGATGTAATAATTATTTTGGTGAATTTTTTTCTCAAATTGATACAAACATACATTGTAATTAGATCCTTGGGCATGGCAAGAGTGTCACCAATATTTTCCTGGAGAATGCAATGCATAGCAACATATGTGACAGACATGAGCTGGTCATAATATTAGAAATAGATTCCCCACTCACCATCAAGATGAAGCGAAAAGATAAGGTCTAAGAACATATCATCCATGTTCACAGATGGAATAATTGTTCCTCCTTTGATTTACAGCATTCACAGATTTCTAATGAAAGTTTTTCTTTCTCAGAGTGTGAAAAAAGGGTAGATCCAAAGCAAGAGAGTGTGACCAGAATCGTGCTGGGAGGATTAATGTATGACAGACAATAACTTGGTAGTATTGGTATGATCTACTCTCACCATTACAATATGAAGTGATATGATGAGGGCCAAGAACATAATATTGTTCAAATTTTCACAGATTAAATAATTGTTTGTCCTTTGGTTTTCAGCATTCACAGATTTGTAATAAACATTCTTTTCAAAGTGGTAAAATCATAGAATCAAAGAAAAAAGAGCGTCACCAAGATTTTGCCGGGAGAATCACAGCCTGTACGATTGACAGAAACAAGCTTGTGTATATAAGTATCCACTATCACCATCACAGGATGAAGTGTTAAGATGAGGTCCAAGAAATAATATTTGTCCAATGTTCACCGATTAAATAATAATTGTCCCTCCTTTGATTTTCAGCATTCACAGATTTGTACTGAATATTTTCCTTTCTCAAAGTGATAAAAACATGAACAGATAGAGATCCAAGGCATGGCACGAGTGTCACCAGTATTGTGCCTGAAGTGAATGGTACATACGAGACAGACATTCAGAGCTGGTTATTAACTAGTGTATCCGCTATCACCATCAAGACGAAGTGATACGATGAGGTCCAAGAACATGATATTTTTCAAATTTTCAGATGAAATAATTGTTCGTACTTAGGGTTTTCAGCATTCACAGATTTGTAATGAACATTCTCTTTCTCAGTGTTAAAAGCATAGAATCGAAGGCTAGACTGTCACCCGCATTGAGCCTGAAGTGTTGGTACATACGTGACAGACATTCAGAGCTGGTTATTAACTAGTGTATCCGCTATCACCATCAAGACGAAGTGATACGATGAGGTCCAAGAACATGATATTTTTCAAATTTTCAGATGAAATAATTGTTCGTACTTAGGGTTTTCAGCATTCACAGATTTGTAATGAACATTCTCTTTCTCAGTGTTAAAACCATAGAATCTAAGGCTAGACTGTCACCCGCATTGAGCCTGAAGTGTTGCCACATACGTGACAGAGATTCAGAGTTGGTTATTAACTAGTGTATCCGCTATCACCATCACACCATCACCATCGCACGATGAAGTGAGCAGGAATAAGGTTTGCTCCCATGATGCCATCTGGAATCGTCTCCCCAGGCGAGCAATAAAGGCAAGCAATCTTGAGAGATTGATAATAAAAACCCTTCCTCTCCTTCTCTCACTCACTCTCCCCCTCTAGACACCCTCGCTTATTTCACTCTTTATCCCTCGCACCATCACGTCAGTCTCCCCCTCCCCTCACCCCCCCCACCCCCACCGCCCCTGACTCCACACCAACCTCCCTCTCCCCTATACAGGGTGGCCCAGAAATAACGGAATGGGGTGCTTGCTATAATGAAGACACATGATGCCCGTCATAGCAACTAGTAACGTTCAATGCGTGCGCCATTGTTAGTACCCCTTCTTCTCTATACACAGCTGAACGCACACTCACAATGGCGCACGGTTGATCGTTACTCGATGCAGTATGGCGGGCATCATGAGTCTTTAGTATGGCAAGTACCCCGTTCCGTTATTTGTGGGCCACCCTGTATATGAGGATCATTTTATTTCATGTTTACTTGCAATAAAACAGTACTACATGTATAACAATTTGTATGCCTAAATTACCATTTGTTTGGGGGGCTATTTTAACCAAGCCCCCTCCCCCCCCCCCCGTACATTTTTTGCAATGATTATTACATGACCAAGGCAAGACCAGATAAAAATGTTTAGAGAAAGTTCTAAGTTAGTTACCCCTTCTCCTCCCATAATGGCATCTAGAATTGTCTCTCCAGGCGAGCAGTAAAGCCCAGTAATCTTGAGAGATTGATAATCAAACCCTTCCTCTCCTGCTCTCACTTACTCTCCATCTCCAGTATCTCACCCTCTGTCAGTATCCTTTCTCACCCCAATCCCCCCTACCCCCACGAGCATCCCAACAACCTCTAGGGGGGAGGGGTAATCATTGATGTTTGTAAGTATCCCTTCTCACCTCAACCCCCTATCGGCTATATCCTCTACCTCCACCTCATTAAAATAGCACTATGATTTGTTTTGCATAAATTACAGGGGGCTTTCATGGAATTTCTTTGGGTGGGTGTGGGGGAGAGGGGAGAGGGCTTTATCACCCAAGCCCCCATTTGTTGTATCTCCCCTCCGAGTTAGATCCATGACAAGGTAAGATGAACTGAACAAGGAACGTTTTAGTAAGTTTGCCCAAATGATCCCAAGCGGACTTGTCTCCCGAGGCGTGAGCAATCTTGAGAGATTGATAATAAAAACTCATCCTCCAGTTCCTTCTCTTTCCTTTCCTTTCTAAGTCTCTCCCATTTTCTTTTATTCTAGCTTCCCCCCCCCCCTCTCTCTTTCATTTTCTGTCCGTCCATCTCCACCCCCTCCCTTTCTTTCTCAACCTGTCCTTTTTGCTCTTCTTTTCTAGATCATCTTCTCTCCCTGTATCATTCACTGTTTGTCAATCTCTCTCCTTCCTTCCTTTCTCATATAATTTCTCTCGTATCTCTGTCTTTCTATCTCGGTCTCTATCCATGTTCCTCCCCCTCCAGTCCTCCCTTCTTTTTTCAGTCTCTCCATCATTTTTTTATCTTCCACTCTCCCTCTCTCACACTGTATTTGCCCATCTCTCTCTCTGTATTGTTGGTGGTTCCATGACGAATCATGCCATCATTCATTACTGCAGTAAATTACACAATGAATAAAAAAAGCGTTTTAAGATGTGTACATCTGGTATAGAGCAAAAGTAACTTATCCCGTTGAGGGATAGCTCCAAAGATCCATGAAAAGGGGATCATCTTTGACAAAATCAACATTAATTATCATCTTTGACAGGTCCAGAGTAATTGATATAAACATACCCTCAATGCATCGATGAGAACGTGTTGGTGGCTCCACGAAGATGCATCAATCATTCCCACAAGCAGCTCTAAGTTCTGCAGAAAAGAAAAATAGATGGAAAGGGTTTTTTTAATTACACATCTAAATAAGAACAATTAACCGATTGAAGACTTAATTACTAATTTGAATGTCAAATCATCTCCGGCAGGTTGAGATAAATAATGAATAACCAACCATCAAATTTATTGCAGGGAGCTCTTCATTCTGCAGAAAATGAAACAATATATAAAAAGCCCTTTTTGAATTTCACATCTAAGACTTAAGAACTATTACAGATTTGAAAAAAAGAAACGTCTTCCCGAGGTTGAGTGATAATTAGAAGAAAAAAAAACATCAATGTATTCATAGAGAGCCTGCTGGTAGCTACACGATGCATCATTCATCTCCGCAGGGAGCTCGCTTCTCTACCACAAATGCATGAATGAAAAGCACTTATAAATCGAGTATCATTAGATGAATTGTCTCCAACTGGTTCAGAATGATAATAAACAAACCATCAATGTATTCATAGAAAAGAGTGTGTGTCGGTAGCTCCACGATACATTATTCATTTTTGCAGGGAGCTCTTGTTCTACAGAATATTAAACAATGAATGAAAAATCTTTTTGAATTTCACATCGAAGACTAAATAACAATTAAAGATTTGAAAAAAATGAAACGTCTTCCCGATGTTGAGTGATAATTAGAGAAAATCCATCAATGTATTCATAGAGAGCGTGCTGGTAGCTCCACGATGCATCATTCATCTCCACTGGGAGCTCCCTCTTCTGCAGGAAAGCACCCACTGAATGAAAAGCCTTTTTGAATTTCACATCCGAAGAACAATTAAACCCAATATGGACCTCATCAAAGATTTGGAATGAATTGATGATAAATAACTCATCAATGTGTTTACAGAGAGCGTGTCGGCAGCTCCACGATGCATCATTCATCTCCGCAGGGAGCTTGCAGCTCTACCGCAAATGCATGAATGAAAAGCACTTATAAATCGAGTATCATTAAAGATGAATTGTCTCCAACTGGTTCAGAATGATAATAAACAAACCATCAATGTATGTATTCGTAGAAAAGAGCGTGTGCTGGTAGCACAACGATGCATCATTTATTTCCACTGGGAGCTCGCAGCTCTGCATACATGCATGATGAATGTAGAATAATTTTGAATACCATCCCTTACATGTATCAATTCCAGTTGCACCAAAGATACACAAATCAAATTGTATTGTAGATTCCACAAAATTCACATAAATTATATTCATGACTTTATTATAAATTTAAAAGCAAACCCTCAATTAATTCATCTATACTATATCAAGAATATGTTGGTAGCTCCACGATGCATCATTCATTTCCCCAGTTAGCTTGCAGCTTGTATGTACAAAGCGAATATTTCGAGAACTTATGAATAGTGAATACCATAACTTTTAGACAAAGTAATGGTATACATTCCTGTTGCAGCACCAAAGATATTAAATCAAATTGTATCCACAGATACAATAGATCTACTGATATTAAAGAAACTGACACCTTCCATGCATGAATGTGCATGTGTTGGTGGCTCTAAGACGCATCATTTATTTCATTCATTTATTTCCCAAAGGAACTCACAGTGCTGCATTTGTACGGGATAAATGAGAAGCACTTTTGAAAATGGCAACTTTTTGGTTCAGTCACAGAAAGAAAAATTGACTCCAAGGACTCGCAATAGATTTAGAGTAATGATAAACAAATCCTTGACTCAATGCATGGATGTTCGGGGCTCTAGGATGCATTATTTATTTTCCTCATTCATTTGATGGAGACCTCTCAGCTTAGCAGTAAATACATGTACACGCATTCAATGCAAACTTTGAAAAGCCCTCTCGAATATCACATCTTTCACAGAATAAGTATCAACCATGTTTATGTGTTGTTGGCTCCATGATGTATCATTCGATTCCCAAGGGAGCATACTCTGGTGCTGCAGTAAATTACACAATGAATGAAAAGCATTTTTTGAATTTCAAATCTGTAGCATAAAAGTTTAATTTCCATTGAGGACTGAAGCCAAGAATGGATAATCTAATTCTTCCTATTATGCGGTAGGTTCATCTGGGTGAAAATAAACAAACCCTGTAGATATATGTTTACTTCATCCACAGTGCGTGCTGGTGGCAGCTCCACAATGCATCAACCATTTCCCTAGGGAGCATTGCAGCTCTGGGTCTCCAGATAATTACACAATAAACGAAAATCCTTTTTGAATTTGGCATCCATATTACAAAATTAAAAGAACTTCCGTTTAGAACTCGGCCCAAAATTGGACAATCCACAGTAATTGTTTCTAACCTCTATGTTCATCCAAGTGAAAATAAACAAACCCTATAGATATTTATTTCGTCCACGGAGCGTGTCGGTGGTGGCTGCACGATGCATCATTCATTTCCGTAGGGAGCTGGCACCAGTTGGCGGCTGAATGATGCTTGGATTTTGACAATAAAAAAAAAAGGATGAAACACTTTCTTATTCAAAGATCGTTTGAAAATGGAATAATGATCACATCCTAAAAGCATCAATGGCAGCGCGGAAGCATGTTGGTGGCTCCACAATGCATCATTCATTTCCTCAGGGAGTTAAGCTCCTTAACTTGCCACCATCTGGCTGAATGATCCTTGGCTATGAAAAGCTACTTTTACATCTACGGACAATGGTTTGGGCAATAATAAAAGACGATGCATGAAAAATCCTTTCAAATATCACATCTTTAAATTGAGAGCAAAAATATGAACTTGGCAGAGGAACGACCGAGTCTTTAATATTTGAAAATCAAATAATGATCACACCCTCAAAGATACAATCGCAGCATGTTGGCGGCTCCACGATGCATCATTCATTTCCTCAGGGATTTCACAGCTCCTTAACTTGCCACGTTCTGTTCGGTGGCTGAATGACGCTTGGGTGGCAATGAAAAACCAATTGATGTATTTGAAAAGGTTTTACATTAAACATTTGTGGTCTGTTTCCCTATCTGTTTGAAATTTTTAAAAAGACAATGAATGAAAACCCTTTCAAATATCACATCTTTAAGACAAAAATATGAACCCGCCGAGGGCTTACATGTACCTTAGCTGTGAAGATTTGAAAAATCAAGTAATGATTGTACACCTTCAAAGGTTCAATGACATGTTGGTGGCTTCACAATGCATAATTGATTTCCTTTGGGAGTTCGCAGCTCACCTCCTTTAACAATCGCAGGTTGAATGATACTACTCGTGGTTTGCGGTTGCACCATGTGAGAGGGGAGGATTGGTGAGTCCTGAAAAGGACTATGGAGAGTCCTGAAAAGGACTATGGTAGTCCTAGAAAGGACTGTTGGTGTAGTCCTAAAAAGGACTGTTGGTGTAGTTGAATAATGCTTGGCTATCGACATCAAACTCAAAGAACAAACAACAAAGTTGAAATCATACCTACATAGTCCATGTGAATGTAAAAACCCTAAAATATGTAATTCAAAGATCATTTGAAAATCAAATTTATGATCACACCCTAAAATATTAAATGTCAGCGTGTTGATGGCTCCACAATGCATCATTCATTTCCGCAGGGAGTTGGCATCTCCATAACTTGCCACCAGTTGGCGGGCGGGCGGGCGGCTGAACAACACTTGGCAGTAAATAAAAGAGTGCATAATGTATGATCCTCCTAAAGGTCTATGTTCTCTTGGTTTACACCCGTCTGGTCTACATGTACATCTCATTCTATCATCTCCTGGGCCCGTTGCAGAAAGAGATACAATCGATTGTAAGTTACGATTGATCGTAAGTCAGCAAATTTACGCGTTTCAACCAATCAGATTTGCGCATCTAGAACACGTGATCTGACCTCCGATTAATTGCAACTTACAATCGATTGTATCTCTTTCTGCAACGGGTCCCAGGGATGTCTTATTTGGTCTACTACATGATGTGTGTAACTTCCATTTCCCCTTCTCCAAACTTGCCCCCAAAATCCAAACCCTAAACCTTACCCTAACGCTAATCCGGTCTCCTAACTCTAATGATCAAATCAGTGAAAAAAATACTCGGGGGGGGGGGGGGGGGGGGCTCAGGACGAATTCGCCCCTGAAATGCCAAAAAGAGCCCCTGAAAATCATAAAAGATCCCTATAAACTTGCATCTAGGTTCAATGCCAAACAAATTTTAAAGTGGCAAGCTTGAAATGTAGCCCCCCGAAAAATGTATTTTAACTTTTTCTCTGGATCTAATCCCAATCCCTAATGCTACGTCTTTTAATTCTGATATTACTAGCAGACAAAACGTGAGTTGATGAAATGTGTGTGAACCAAGGCAGCGGCAAGTTACCCAATTTACCTTCCGGGCTTTGTAAAACACATGCAAGAAGAAAAAAGATGTGTGCTCCAGCTAGCAAAGAAAAAAATGTGTACTCCAGCTAGCTGAGAACAGAAAATGTGTTAAACCAGTCACAGCAGTACTCTCCTTTTCTCACATTGGCAACATATGCCGCTGGGCCAATATCCAATTCCAATTCTGCCTCACTCCAGAGGTGTTGAGATGTTGCAAACAAATTGAGCTATATTATGTGCTACATGTGGGAGGTACATGTATTACTTTATCAAAGTTGTTGTTTTAATATTTCTATTTGAAGTGGAGGTACAATACATTGTAAAGTGATGGCGACGAAGGATGGTGTTAGTTATGGATAGGCCTAGTAGTAGTACTATCCATGGTTATAGCTCTAGGATAAAGTGACACTGTTGTCAAAATTCAGGAAGCTGTGTCTAGACAAAACCAGGCAATATTAGGACCAGTAACACCAACAATGTGCAGTATTCTTACATTAATTAGGTTTTTAATTACATTTCTCAATGAAAATCACAGAAAATACATAAAGTGTATTTAAACTACCATTGATAGCAACTTTAAGTTTGTGTTACACGTGTTCAAGCAGTGGCATAGCTAGTAGGACTGATTGGTGACACGCACATTATTGGGGGTACACTCTTTGCATAATTCCTTTAAAGCCCAAGTCCAGTTTCTGGAAAGTAGCCGAATACATGATCTATATTGATCAATATTGTTGAATATGTATTGAAATAGGGCTTGTGTGGTAAAATCCGAACCTAAGCATCGTTAAATACAGAAATATCGGAAGAAATCCAATATCCGCCTGTGAAATTCATAAATCCACCGCCCGTTCAGACCTGTCAGCGCCGCTAGCGCTGGGGGAGATATCGACAAGCTAGGGACAAGCCCGTATAGCGCGAGACCTCGTGTACACCTCGTGGTCGTAATACACGTAGCGTATGAGCGATTCCGCGTTGGCGATATCTATCTGGCCCTAGATCAATTTATAATTTTGCAAATTTATCAATTAGTAGGCGGTTTCTTGGCCAAATTTGTATAATCCTATATTAGTACAATTATATTCTTTCACATTATTGGTAATAAGAGCTTCCATTAAATTTTTTTGAGAGGGGGGCGTTTCCAAAACTGGCCTTTACCTTTAATTTATAAGATTATCAACCATATATTTGTTATTGTTTCGGCTCAATTATTGGGGGTAGGTGCCCCCCCCCCCCCTGTGCCCCGACCCCCTTTAGCTATATGACACTGTGTTAAAATTTCCTTTCATGAAAAGTGCATTATAAATTTGTCAGTGAAAAAACCCAATTTCCTATGCAGTGCAAAGGTTAAACTAAAAGCTTGAGTGTGGGTGAATACCAATAAATACAAGCATTGTGTCATACAATTGGAGTAAAGTCTGCATCAATTGAAGAAAGCTATGAAAAGGATTCAAATAGACAAGAAAAGCATTATTTACATACCTCTTTTCATAGCTGATAAGTGATCAATTTTATGAAGACAGTGTCCTTGTAAAAAATACATACGGTCATGTGTCATGAACTCGCCTCCAAATAGGGTGGCGCCGTTACATTTTGAGTTTTTTTGCTACCATTTTCTTAATTTTTTTCAAAGCCTGAAAACCTTTCTTCACAAATTTGGTATCATTTTAAAGAGCTTTCAGAATGCTATCTATCTACAAAGTTTGAAAGGTATACCTCTTCCCAAAGTGGAGATACAGCTATTTAAAGGTTGGAGCAAGAGGGTGGCGCAGGAAGCGGCGCCGCAGGAAGCGGCGCCCCTGTACAAAGTCTATGGGAAAATGCCTCTCAAAGTGCAATTTTTCTTGAAACGTTAATAACTTTGTCAAAACTAGATGTATAGCAACAATGTTGGTATCAAATGAAAGCTAAAGAATTGAACTTTAATGTCAAATGATTGGAAAGTGTTTTTTCCACATCAAATTTTAATTAAATCAACATAAACATAGAAAATTGGGGGTTTCCTGTACAGACTCTATGGGGGCAAAATTTTGACCGATACATTTTGTGAACTCTTGGTAAAAACGTTAATATTTTCAAAAATAAAAGGTTTCAGAATACAAATTTGGTATCAAATTAAAGCTTACTTATCAAACTGTATTATGGCTCATCATATTTAGGCTTTACTCTATATTCCATTCATCTAGTGACTCCTACTTAGTGAAAATTATTGATTATTTAAAATTTTAAAATTCCTGAAGTATGAATGAAAAAAAAAAAAACAATAATTTACCCCATACAATATTATATTGCTGTAAAGGTCTAAGTCTGCTCTACAAGAAAACATTATAATTTCTTGTCTAGAGCTACTTTATAAAAAGTTATCAGGAAAATATTGACCTCTAAATCTGTAAACAAATTTCATGTTTTGGTTAATGTGAACAATTAACTGTACACCTAGTGTTATTTCTGAGTGGATATTTGGGTTCCTTGGGTAATTTCCTTTCAGAAAATATATAGTTTTGATAGGGTAGGGGGTCTTCCTCAGAAAATATTTGCTCTCAACTGTAACATTGTCCCGCAGGAGCCCAAAACGGCATGTAACGCAAAAGGAGGCGACCTCACGACGCATGACCATACAGGTCATGGCATCAATCATTGCCATAGTTATGAACCCTTTTAAAATCTAATCAGGACTGCATGGTCCCAAAAATCCATCAGTCCTGAACTGGATATTACTGTGTTCATGGGTGTACCTAGGGGGGGGGGGGGGGGGGGGGGGGGGTTAAACACCCCCCTTTAGCGAAAAAAATTACTGTATTACATGTAGGTATACAAACACACCCCAACTACGCCACTAAATGAAGCTAAAACACCCCCTTGACAAAATCTTGGGTACGATTATGACTGAACATGCATGGTACATGTACAAAATGTAATGCAATGCCACTATGGCAAAGCTGAACACTATTCTGGCCTGGTGCCAGTCAAAATTTTACTTCTAAAGGGCCAGCACAAATTTAAAGTCATACAATTTGATTGGCTCATGTAAATTGACGATGGCATAATTTTAAAAAAGCATCATCCATCATCTTAGCTTAGAACAATAAAGGGAGTGACATTTTGAATTACAAAGTTCACAAATGGGGTAATTTGGGGGGGGGGGGGCCTAGATGAATTTTTGGTTCAGTGAATGTTTCTTTTTACCACAAACTGAGAGGAAATAATTGCACTGACAAGAAGCAGGAAAGGTAATAGTTTGGACATGTTTCATGGTTTGGAGCTCTCACTGGGGTATGGTAATGTATAACCCAGGGCTCGACACTCGCACTGGCCCGCTGTCCCGGGGCCAGTGAAATTACACTTCGGGCCAGTAAAAATGTACAAAAGTCATATTTTGGTGGCCCGATCGGGCAAGCAGTTTTCAACCCAACATTGACAAAATTAGAAAAAAATCTTATTTTCTCCCATGTCATGCTATAATCACAAGTTTGACCGGCAAGAGTGATATTCTGAATAGTAAAGAGTTTACTCGTGAAATAACCATTTTAGGCCCAGTAAATTTTTCTTTCGGTCCACCAGAAAGGGGAAAGAAACTATTTCACTGGCCCGACCAGGCCACTGACAAAAAGGTAAGTGTTGAGCCCTGTATAACCCACTTTGTGTGACCATGATAATAGAATAAGTTGGGTTTTAGAGAAATTGGATCAATGCTACCATCACCTGTCAAAATATTGAGAGGTGACCTCTTAATTTTTTTTGAAATGAATAAAGTGCTGGTATTTATTTTTCAAAGGGCCTCATAAATCATTCCAGGGGCCAATATTCCATCTCTGGCGGTTGTTGACATTGCCATAGAAATATTATCATCTTGTCTTATTTTGCACAATGTTTTGTACGAACTTACATGTAGGTTTTGTTAATGCACTGAGGTGAATGTCAATACTTGTGAATGAATTGACATTGCAATACAGAAATATTATCATCCTGTCTTTTGCACCGATTTTGTACAAAGGTTTTGTTGATACGCTGGGGTGAATGTCAATCGTTGTGTCTATTTCAGTTTACAACTGAAAGGGAATGAAAGGCAGTGACCTAGGCTATTGTGGTCTATTGCGGTCGTTGACATTGAAGCAGAAAAATTACCTCGTCTTCTTTTGCACAAGTTTTGCACATTAAAAGGTTCGTTGATAAGCTGTTCAAGGTCGATCTTTGTGTCTTTTACAGTTAGTACTGATAATTGAAAGGCAATTAACTTTACACTTTAACATACTTTTTTTCTATTGCATCTATAGGCAGGGTTCATCAAGTGCTAGACTTGCTAGACTAGACTTGCTGTCCCTTCCACCCCCCCCCCCCCCCAAACCAGTACAATGTTGGGAGCAGTGACAAAAAATACTGTGGCTCAGGGCAATTTAGCCCCCCCCCCCCCCCAGCCCCACTCCCCCCCCCCCCCCCCCCCCCCCCAAATGCCCAAAAAAGCCTAGAAAATCATAAATCATAAATAGAGTTCAATGTAAAACACATTTTAGAGTGCTATTTTTATACTGGTGAGCTTGAAAAGCAACCGCCGAAAAATATTTATTTTTTCCCCCTGGTTCAGAGCCAATAAAATGTTAGGTACAAATGTGGCGGGTGGGGGTGGGGTGTGGGGGGGGGGGGAACATTCAATTAAGTAAAATGTAAGTGGCCTGATTTGGCAATTTGACTTTGTTTCCTTTTGCTCAGACAAAAATGGTTGGAATTGCACAAACAATGTGTGTAAATTATTTCCTGTGGAGGAAGCACTACTTTAGTTTATTGATATGTTTATAAAAACGTTTCATGCATTGAAGGAAGGAAGGAAGGAAGAAAGAAGGGAAATGTGGCAGTAAGTCACAGAGAATGAAATAATATACATAGAATCATTGCAATTATTTAACTTTTTTCACTGATGGCAACTGGTAAAGTGTGCTTTTTGGTGGCCAGAACCCCCAAATAGGTATGTGTAGTCCCGAGCTAGCTAGCTAATTTGGATTGCCTAGGTGGAAAAATATCTAAATTGGCAGGGCATTTAGAGAAATTTGGTGGCCCTTGGCCAGAGGACAATCTTGAGCTAATTTCAAGCCCAGACTATTAAAATGTGTACTTACAAGATATAATCTGTTAGCCACATGTTTACATACACTTTGCAGGTACGGAATTTCACTTAAAATATCAGAATTAGTGATAACAAAACCATGAGCTTATGGTATTGCAGGCAACCTTTCTTTTTAGAATAACTGAGTCCGATACAAATATACAATGTAATGCTCCATTTGGCTCCATTTGAACTTAAACTGAACTTTCCAACCCCTCCATGTACAATATTGCGCTATGTACGTGAAATTACTACGTAGATAAACCTTACTTTGTAATGGTAATACTGACAGTGACAAGGGATTGTAAAAGTTCATGTACTCCCACATGATGTACTATGTATGTAATATGCCATTCTGGTTAAATTATACATTTATAATTGTTTTTAAATGATTAAAAGAAAGTAAATGAACTAATTAATTGCCCACATTAAAATGCATGGAACTCCTTGCAATAATAACGCACAGATCAAGTTAAGTTTATTACTAGCAAAGGGTTTAGTACAAAGAGGTATTTACAACTAGTCAAAATTAAGTGATGAAATGAAATAAATGAATAAATAAATAATATTTCACACAAAAAATCCAATTAATATTGGCAGTAAAAAGAGAGACCAAAACAGTCTACACCGCTGTCCATTAAATTTAAAGATCATAAAGATTGATATATTATTTTTAATGCATCATTACATTGTAAATGACTGAATACGTTCCTTTGAAGTTTACCCGCTACAATTTAACTTGACAATTGATGAAATATTGCATTATCCAGAACCTATAATGTACATTAAAATGTAGTACGTGGGCTGCAGGCCATATCAGGATTTTCTGTAAAATACCGATCTATGCTCTTACTGTTCAGTATTTATGCACCAAATACAGAGAGAAAAGGACATTTAACGCTACGGGCATCGGCACTTTTGAAGTTAAAATGGTTGAAAAAATGAATAAAATTTGTCATTGCTGTTGTTGTTGTTTTTTTTCAGAAATATATGGGACAAACAAAATATCCATGATTTGGATGAAGTATTAAACAAAGCTCACTTTTAAATGAAATGGGGTAAAACAAATCATTCTAGTTTTTATTGGAGGGAAAAAATATCATACTGTATGCATACATTGCACACAACATCTCAAATACATAGATCTCTTAGAGTATACCTTTCAACCTACTACCACAGATCTACATGTAATTGTAGAAGTCTCTAGCCAAGATAGAAAGTGGGGTAAAAACTAAAAATAGAGAAATGAAATGAATCCGCACAATATATGCGTAGATTGTATGCGACATCTCAAGTTACACCATTGTATCATGGCCTTTACACCCTACATACCATGGGTTGGCACCGTCTCACTAGTACAATCCCATGCTACTACCGCAGATCTTTTACACGTACCAGCATTGAGAAGCCTAGAAGCCTAGGTAGAACTTACTAAGTACGTCACCAAGATGGAGTGAGTAATACATCAGAGGTGGACAAAGGGACCCATCAATCATACGAATGCCCTCTTTCCAGATTAAAACCGCTCAATTACAATTCCATATAGTTGACAGTGGCATTTCTTACACTTCTCTCTCTCTCTCACTCTCTATTTATCTCTCCACTCCTTCTTCAAATCTACATCTATTCCTCCTCAACCTCTCAATGACTCTCCCTTCAAACATATTCCCCTCTAATCCTCTGCTAGCTGTCTCCCTCTGCCCCGACCCACCCCCTAAGTCAGAGTATCTTCTTCCTACTCTCTACAATAAATTATTTTTCCATCTCTCCCCTGCATACCCCCCCCCCCCCCCCTCCCCACCTCCTGTTCTTCTCATCTCTTTACCCACACTCCCAGTTTTGTTGTACCTTCCCTTCTCTAAAATCACATACATGTACTTTCACTTTCTCCCTCTCCATACCCCGCCCCAATCCCTGTTCATCTCTGTTTTCCTCAACTTTCTCTCACTCCTTCTCACTCATGCTCCCCATCCTCTCCCTCCCCCTTCCACCAAAACTATTTGTTTTAATCTCTCCTCCTTCCATCTCCTCTCCTTTCCCTCTTTTCTCTTCCTCCCTTTTCTCCTCCCCCCCCCCTCCATCCCCTTCCCCTTCCCCAAGCTTGTTCATATTCCCCCTCCCTCTCTCCTCTCCCCTCTCTTTCCCTCTCCTCCTCTCCTTTATTCCCCCCCCTTCCCCCCCCCCCCCCCCCCTTCTCCCACCCTTACCCCTAACATTTTTCAATTTCTCCCCCCTCTCCCTTCCTCCTTTCCCCCACCTCTCTCCCTCTCCCCTCTCCCTCCTTTATCCCCTCCTTCTCCCACCCTTACCCTCCAAACTTATTCGATTCTTTCTCCCCTCCCTCCCTTCTCTTCTCTCCCCTCATCTTTCTCTCTCATCCCACTTCCCTTCAACTCTCCTTCCTCCACAGTGCTACAAAACTTACAATAGCGTCTTTTCGCTCGGCGACGGGACTATGGCTACAACGCTAATCTTAGCGGGGGGTCGCACTCAGAGCGAAAATTTCCCCGAAGCGGGCCAAACCCTAGGACGGTAGTTTCGCCGAATTAACGTCGGGCGTAAGAGCCGCTACGCGGGTACGTGATCAGCCAATCAGAGCGCTTGGGACGGCGAGGCTCGCTGCCTCACGTGTTTCATGCACTGATTCGTACACACGCGCTCGCATGCACAGTACAGTATGTTGTGATTTGTACTGCCTATACCGTATGCTTATAGTACAACATGCATGATAAAATGAACGAGTGAAACTCCCCGCTTATTCAGAATTGCGAAACTGCAAATAGATCGCGACGGTAGCCAGAGTACGGGGACGATCAAAGCTAATTTAAATCCCCACCGTAGCCGCACACTCCCGTCGCAGAGCGAAAAGACGCTATTGTACATGTAGTGCATGATTAGATTGGCTACCTCCGTCTCTCTTGTTCTATCTATCACTCTCTTCATTCCTCTCCTCCGTTAAATCTAAACATCCAGGTCAAGTGCACTCCCAGATTTTCATTTCAAGTGACACTCTGCAGACAGCGTCCCATTCCTTGCATTTAGATTGATTGGATCCTATGGAGACCCCCTGCAATAACGTGCACAACATACACGTCTGGATCATGAAATCCCCAATACCCTGAGCATTTGCTACTGTAGGTTTAAAGGGATCGAATAACTTTGTTGACAAGTGCAACAAGTGATGAGTGATTGATAAAAAATGTGTATTGTTGTTATATGATATCTGTCCACTGGGTGTTGTGTGAAAATGTCAAGTTAAATGGACGTTATATGGCGGAGTAATGAGCAAAAACGCAAAGTGGAACTCATTGCACTCACTTTGTACTCGTTTTTCGCGGTCCAGTGGATAATTTACATCTGAACACTTCAATCGTAAATATCTTTTTAACGAAAGGAATTTGAAAAACCAAAACCTGTCCCATGCTTTTATCGTTAATACAAATACACAAGGTATGAGGGAACCGCTAGAATTCACTTGGATTTTGAAAGGGATTTGGACAATGTTACTAAGTCCCTTTAAAGGGATAGTTGAGTATTGGTCAAACTTAACTTTAGTAACCAAACCTGCACGATTACGATACAAACTAATAGTTATAACTTCACCAGGCTCGAAAAGTATAACACAATTACAAACGACAAAGTAAAACCCCTGTTATCATTCAAAAAGAGCCGTTACAACTCGAAAGTGTCAAATTAACCTCGGCGAAGCACTAGCGTTGTAGGTCCCTAATCGGACTGTATAGTGCAGTGTGCGGTAATACGGGACTGTAGCGCAGTCACTGTGTGCGGTAATACTATACAGTAGTACGTGTATATTATGTATCGCACCATAGAAGTATGACTCCAACATTGGCCGTTGACGCAAGCTCGCAAGCCCCATTCGCATTCGTTCGCCTTTCGTTCACAGTCGCGCTAACACACGGAGAGAACTGACCATGAGGCGCATATATATCACTGATTTTTTGCGGAATGGAAGGAAAAATCATAATCTTAATCCACCGGTAGTTGGATCACATATTGAGAGTAAATTGCTGGTAAGTACCGTATCATATGTATAGTTTTAAGCACAATTAGCGTGCACACAAATATTTGGTTTCAGTCTTTTATTAGGAGACATAGAACGCTAGTGCCCTCGCACTAGCGGTTCTATAAAGTGATACCCGGGCGTCAACCACTTTATATGATATATTTGAAAGCAAATTCACAACAAATAGAGCATTTGAATGAAATTATTATTACTTTCCATGTTTTTTTCGATGATCTTTCATATGAATTGAAATCAACCAAATCCGTTACAATCGATGTTGGTGGGGCACTTTGGAAAATTACCAAAACCTCAACTTGGCCTTTAATAGTGTCCACGATGATCAATGCACTTGGAATCCTGGATAGATACCATTTTTTTCACTTTCCTGTATACATATAGCAGTGCAAACAAACACAGGGGCTGGGATTTAGTTTGTGTAATTCATAAACCAGTGCAAGTAACCCCTTGCCTACGGGGAACCGAGTGGGCTGTGTACAAAGTCTAACTGGGATTTCAGAACCACACTCCCGAAGGGAAGCGGTGAACCCCCTTGGCTACGGTAACCAAGTGGGCTGTGTCCAAGTCTATGGGATTTCAGAATCTGGAAGTGAAATGGTCATAATCACCCAAACCTATGAAACAGTCAGGGCCTGAAGTTCCATTTAAGAGCCAAACGTTTGCGAGTGACTCAATTCTATACACGGAACACAATAGAACTCGTACGTGATGTCCTAGACAATACCGACTAGCTTTCTCTGAGACCCATCATCACATGTATGATTTTATAGTATGATGATGAGTCTTCAGATTATATAATTTTCTGGTAACCTATTTTTACCTCCGCCAACGGAGTTGGAAGAGGTATTCTTACTTTTTTTTGAGAATTGACCGAACCTAAAACTTTCATCTTTCATTTACTAGAAAATTATTTTGGGTGATGGTTCCAAACATGAATTACGACAAGTGCGGGGTTTTGCTATATCACAGTCACATATAGTCAGCTAGATTAGTGTGTCGTGGACTATTAGACCATGTGTCATTGCTACATTACGATGACTGACAACTCATTCAGCGAGGTATGAAAGATACACCTGGCATTGAGGCACCCAGGGAGAAACACATTATAATTACAGCCCTCCATTTTTTCGCTGTATATGTTTGAATGCTGTTTAAATAGCCTCGGTAATGCTTCTTCCCGTTTTGATCCAGCTTTTGTTCACAGTCCATCACTTGTTAAATCCTTCTTGTTTAAATGTATTATTACGTGCAGTTTTCATATGTAGCTCAGTAGCTGTACATTTCTTAACGACTATTTTTTGGGGCAGTTTGCACCCTTACCTTTGACCCCTCTCCTCACCCATCTTTCCCTAAATCATCTGATGCTTGAATGGCCTAGAAAGTATTGGTTAACAAAAGGTTAAGCTCATATGTAGTACAAAATGTATAAATGTGCTTGTTGAGCCTTGGGTCCCAGGCTAGCGTGCATGCAGTAGTCCCCACATGTGGTACTCTGTGTTGGGAATGTTAATGGTGACCCCCCAGCAACTTAACACGAGGGTTAAAAATAGATGTTCGACTATGAAATAACTTCATGAATATTACCAAAAAATTAATACTTGAGCTCAAATGATACAAATTTATACATGCTTGTCAAGCCTTGGGTCCAGGCTAGCGCGCGACAGTCCCCACATGTGGCACTCCTGTGTGGGGAATGTTAATGGTGACCCCAGCAACTTGACCTGGGGGGGGGTTACCCGCAGGTACTGTCTGGACAGTATGGGGGCCATTATGATTAGGCCATACTGCGTGAACTTGGGGGAGGCATGGATTTGATTGGAACCCAAGTAGGGTAGCGTTATGAGAGCCGAGATTGTTTCTGTTTTCACTTTGGACTTACCTGTCCGCTGTCAGTGATATTTCTTCACACTTTCAAAACTTGTACATAAGGGGTTAGTCAATGCATAGTCTGACTTATCCCATAATATATGGGGGCTATTATGATTAGGCCATAGGCCTACTGTGCGAACTTGCAAAGGGTATGAATTTTATTGGAACCCAAGAAGGGTCGAGTTATAGGAGCCGAGATTGTTTCTGTTTTCACTTTGGCCAGTAGTGCCTGCTGTCAAGGCATTCTTCTTCACACTTCATAGCTTGCACATGAACGTTAGTTGAAGTCCCAAGCTCGGTGTATCACAATATGGGGGCCATTCAGGCATTGGGGGCCTCACTCGATTCAGGCCATACCTGCGTGAACTTGCAAAGGTATGAATTTGATTGGAACCCTAGAGGGGCTGGGTTATAGAGCTGAGATTGTTTCTGTTTTCATTTAAATAGCCCTGGTGCGTTACTACACTTTTCAAAATTGTGTTGATTTTGTGACAGTGTAATATAAGGGAAGTTAAAGCACAACACAGTGCAACTGCGATATATGGGGGCCATTATGATTGGGCCATAGGCCTACTGTGTGAACTTGTGAAGGTATGTATTCGTTTGGAACCTAGG
>JBAMJV010002565.1:0-152874 GCA_037951105.1 Echinarachnius parma | reverse complement strand
TACTACTCACACACACTTTGATACAAGTAAACGCATTTATTTGTTTGAGATATATTATTGCATGTATACAAATATATTATAGTTGTAATACTGGATATATCATAAATACATGTCTATTATAAAGCGGTCTATAAGATTACTTGCTTTTAATTTATTATTACAACCCATTAATTTGATAAGACATAACGTGCTATAATTACTTAATATTCATATACATGTACTTATTTTGTATTAGTTTTCTTTGCGCAATTTAGATAGTGACAATTATTCAGGATATACTTTATTTAATGAAAGTCTGATGGTAGTTTGAATACAAGAATTGTTTTATTATTTTAATGTCTACGAAATTATTATTATGTCTGATTAATGTTGTTCCTTGTTGACATAGTATGTATTTTACTTACAACTTTATTATTTTAGTATAATGTTGTTTGATGTATTATGTATTTTTACACTGTAAATGTTAAGCAATTTAGCCGTATGGCTACGAGTTTGCATGAATAAAATAAACCTTTCATATATATATATGCCTTCATCAAATAGGCTGAGCTTCTCTCTGACACAGTCAAAATGCAAGCCAGAAACAAATGTCACCAAAGATTCAATCTAGGACAATTAAAACCTGGCTTATTACCACCTGATTAATAAATGATCCCCCATATAATTACCACCCTAGCACAATTGCCCCCAGCAAGTTAACGCCCCACGCCCCCATTTAGCAAACCACCCAACTCCGAAACCTCCTGAAAGAGTACACATTTGTCACAACCTGATGGCTTTTCTTCATTCCAAAATTATCCACCTGCCTGAGTTTGTCTTTATACCTGTATGTTTGCTGATACAATCAAAGGAGGAATATTAAAGGTACTGATCATATTGGTTCAATGGGGAATGGAGAAGGGACAACTTTACCTTGTTGGGGTGAAATCATTATGGTAATGATGATTATGGTACTACTGCAACTTATTATACTACTTGACTTACTTGATTTAGGTGCACAGGACGGTGTGTCCGTTCCCTCCCCTATGAGATAACTTGTTCCACTCAGGTGTGTTCTGGGCTACGAGCTCTGCCTCGTGTAAATGTAGTCACACGTCGCTCTGGGCTTGGTCTCTCCATCTCGTATTATGTACACACTTCAGAGACGCTGCAAAAGAAAAGAAAAGGTACGCCAAAATTATCATATTTGCCTGCATCCACATAATTCATGTGTCCCTATATCATAATTCAAATATGCATAAATATGGCAGTGTAACAAAAATAACATTAGTTTATAATGCCCTAGCTTGATCGTAACTTCTCATTTCTCAACATGTTTTGCATTGATATTTGCAGTAACCAGATCCATCATCAAATTCACGAAGTATGGTCAAAACTTCCCCCGGGACCTGCTTGGTAAATATTTAACCTTTATTTGGTTGAAATGCTTTAAGTGTTATAAATCTATAAACAAAATTGTCTACATTTTCATTAAAGTACCTAAATTCCTCTACAGGAACTACCTAAGGGAAGTATATAGCATCCCTCCCTTAAATATCACAGAGGAAAATACATCTGATGCGTCAGAGGAGGACCATACCCAAGACGAGGAAATGGAGGTTGGTGAGAATGATGGCCCCGGTAACAGTGGCAAGCTTCTGTTTAAGCATTTCCCTATTCATAGAGTTAGTCATAGAGATGCCGTGGCATGGCATGGGGGACGAGTGGCGAAAACTCACAGGTGCCCTCAAAGCGGTCCCTGGAGAGGAAGGAGAAAAAGGGCCAGTCATGGAAATAAATTAATGATCCAGTCATTATTGGGGAAGGTTGCACTCTGGTCATAGACTAAGCCTTTTCTCTTTATAAACTCTTCACTACATAGGAACAGCTGATGGACGAGGGCCTGCTAGAGTTGGAGGAGGCCCAATAGAAGTACTGGCAAAGTACCCTAGGAGGCCTGGTTGATGAAGAGAAATTAGACAGCAGCCAGGCCCTTGACCTCTGGGGTACTTTATACTCACTTTAGCCATGGACAACGCCAACCGGCCATCATAAGTAAAGCACGTTGAGGAGAGCTGGGTCTTATGTAGGCATCATCCCCAATGTCAGGACGCCACATAAAGAAGGTTATACTATAACATTTGTTAGGGTTAGGTTATTTGTTGAGAAATTATTTGATAAGCAAAAGAATTACCTTCAAAGAAAAAGATGGCTTTAAATATGATTCAAAGTTATTCATTTATTATTTATGTGTGTTGCATTTTCTCTCAGGTCTTTGAACACAAGACGAGTGGCGTGCTGCTGGGGCAGCCAGAGTGGCAGTGAAACCTGAGCCGTATGGAAGAATCATCACATTCCCCCGTGCTAGGAGGCACTTCCCCGGCTATGTTAAGCCCTCTTACACATACCTGTTTTCACAGCCAAGAGCTCAATGATGAGTTCATCGGCGATTGGACATGCTGTAAGGACTACAGTGGTAAGTTTGGAACTGAAGACCCTCAACCTTATGAAGATTGGGGGTGGCCGAGCTCTCCTAACCCTAACCCTAGGTAAATGAGATGGACAGCAGTCAAGTTATAATTGGCTGGTGTTTAATGTCCACATATTTGCAAGTTTCGTGATTGTGTTAAATTTTTAGATAAGATATGCGCCATCTTCATTGATTGTTATTCTATATCCTACCTTTTTGTTCTTGCAGGTCCATGAACAGCACCTGGAAATGGTTGACTCCTGTGCCGATGCCATGAACCATCTTCCGTCAACAGCAAGGCGGAGCTTCCACTCCCTCCATGTGAAGGATATGAAGAAGGTGAGACTGACTCAAGTTGCAGCATCTGCTAGAAATAGGGTAAGACAGGAATTTTTTAAAAGTTGTGTAATCTTTCAGAAAGACACAAAAGCACCATGAATCTAGATGTACTTGCCTTTATTCTGCATCCAACTGAAATAATAAAAAAAAAATGTTCAGACATTCCAATCTGACTCAAAGGAAAACTAAACAGTATGGAATACTTCATCACCTATCATCCTTGCCCTCCCCCCCCCCCCCCCCCCCCCCCTCCCCATTTCATTGGGACGTAGGGGTAGCAGTGTACAAATAACTTGATTTACTAACTTTTCATTCAGGCAAACCAACTGAAGGAGAAGGCCAAAGAAGATGAGGACGAAATAAAAGATGCAACATGCTTCCACTTCCAAATAATGGGTCAGATGTACTGGTAGATGGCCAAATTTTCACAATTAGGCTCTCTATGTAATCTTTCCTCAAGAAAAAATTATTTGGCAGTCATTTTCCATGAAATCAATCAATTTGTGGGTAATAAGTAAATATCTAATTGTCCTGGAATGCCCCTTTTAATCACCATAAAAGAACTTCGCCCCCTGCCGTACACAACGTCTATCTAAATTCTGTAGATGATGTAAGCCGATGAATTGTCAATCACGCTGCTGATTTTGGACCCTGGGCAGGGCGTAAACTGGCTACTAAGTGAGATTTGGCATCAGAAAATCACTACTGTGTTTATTTTCATGGAGTTTTTTTCGGCAGACCTAGTTTACAAGTCATCAAATATGGAATAAGAGCCGAAGTATGTTGTATTCATTAGTTTCTTTAAGGTCAAATGGCAGTCAAGAATTAAAATAATATGTCAGCAAGGATGAATGGTCAACATGTAAGCTAAGTGCATGCTTAATTGACATGCATCTCAATAGAACATTCCCTTCTTTCCTTTGTTGATATCTTTTTAACAGTAAAACAAAAATACAACAAAGGTACCATGGCACGTGCGTCCTTCAGCATGACACTTTATCCACAATTGCTGCTCTCAACCCAGGTGTAGTAAATGCGTTCCTAGCAGGAATGTATTCCTTCAAATGCTTGATGCGGTTGCTTGCCATGCTTGCAGGGTTAGTTTGTATTGAAGGAACTGCTATGCATTATTGAACAACATTTTGAGGGGTGGCATATTTTGCACAGCATATAATGGAGCTGTTTGAAAGAAATTCTGTCTTTATTTGACAGTGATACAAAAAGAAGGCAATGATGAATAAAGTCTAGTGGGGTTAAGACTATTTCTGGCATTCAGTTAACATTAACATGTGAGTTCTCTGTCAACACCCCTTACCTTAGATCACCACAGCAGGCAGCTTGCTCAATGGAAGACTGGAAGTTGGAGTTCATGAAGTGGAGGTGGGAGGGCCGAAGCATTCACACCAGGCCAGGTGGACGCCATCAGGGAGGTCTTTAGTCACCACATTGCAAATAAAATCAGACCAAGAATGAATGAAATAAGGGCAACAAGATTCAAAAGTCACAAGTCCTCTATATAACTCAACTATCCCTTTAAAGATGTCAGTGATGATGATCATGTGGATTATGTTGGTGATAATGATGACAATAATGATAATGACAAGTGACAACATTGATGATGGTGAAGATGACAAAATACCAACAATGATGACAAAATACCAACAATGATGACAAAAACGACATTGATGGTGATAATGATTTAAGATAATGATAGCCACATTGATGATGTTTTTGATAATTATAACAATGATGATGCCATGACATTGATGGTAATGATGACGATGATGATGATAATGATGAGGGTGACAATAATGGTGTTAATCTTTTTTTTTTACAGATGCACAAATGGGTTGTAGGCATCGTACTTAACATTATGCAAGGCATCTGGGTGAAAAAGGAAGGCAAAATAAATAGGTAGACCTAATATTTTATAGATAGATTAGTAGGATGATAATGATGATGATGATGACGATGACCTTGATGGTGATAAAGATGATGATGATAATTACAATGATGGCAACAACATTGATGATATAAAAAATTCACATTTGGCTTGAAATGGAGTGAAAAGAAAAAATGTAAAATAAATGTCAATCAAACACTAAATAATAAACCAAAATAGTACAACCGAAAAATAATATCAAACTCATCTAACTACTCACCAGACAGGTGCCAGCAAGCAGTGCAGCTAGGGCTAGTATAGTCTTTAGGAGAACTCACAACATTCAACAGATACCTGTACAGTGAGAAAAACCCATGTGAACAAATTATTAATTATAATTTTTAAAACAAATCCACCTTTGTCAAGAGAAATGACACCTCGTACGGTAAATGTCAATCATACGCAACATTTGATCAACAAAAAATACAAATTTAACAAGATGATTGCAATTATTAATTGTTCATTTAATCATAATTAAACATTTATTATTATTTATTTTATATTCTCATCCTTTCTCAAGGAATATCACTCGAGATTTTTCCCCTGCCTTTGCCGAGAAGACACATCAGATTCATTCTCGATTGACTCGTTTGAGACAAAGAAATTATGCAATTTTCTGAGATTAGGCATTCAAATAGAGCAAATCGATTACAACTATTTATCTTTTTTTATTAATCAATAATCATTAATAATCATACTCACAGATGATAATCTTTTATGCATGCGGGCGATGTCCAACACAGGTTTTACTGGTGGGGCGGTTGATGGCTGCTGAGTTAGGCTGGGCCGGTCATACATGCGATGGTCAGGCAGTCAGCATAAGGCTAGTCGGTGGAAAATAAAGAAACAAATTGCAAACAGGTAAATTCTGTCAAACAATTAATTTACATCTTTATAAATACATGTACAGAAAATGCCAGATGCACTTTTCACTCAATTTGCTCAAATCCTGGTTTCCAAGCTTCAATATATCAGGAATCACAATGAAACAGAGAGCTTTATTTTCCCTAATTAAATCACAATGTCGTGTCCTTGTTACGGAGAAACACAACTATACATAAAATGGCACATGTGAGACTGAGACATAATATGTATGAAACACAATTGTTTGGAGCTAATTTTCTGTTGGATAATGTAAAACACTTCATATTTGACCAACAAGTGTCTCTTCTAAGGCATAAAAATGCATATTTATGCGAAAATCATCATTTTAATTTGAAAGGACGAACTGGAACGTTACTAACCGTAAACTCCAGTTATCACCAGACAGTCTTGGGGGAAACATTCCTGTAAAGTAAGAACAAATATGTGAAACGATTACTAACATGATTACAATTTTACAAACAAATTCACCTTTGTCTAGTGAAAAGACTACTCACACGGTCGGTAAAACGTGATTCTACGCAACATATTGCAGAGGGACCTGATCAACAGAAACTTTAAATTGAGCAAGTTGATTGCAGTTATTAATTTTTTATTTAATTATTTATTATTTTAAAAATTATTGTGTCATCCTTCCTTGAGGTATCTCGCTCCAGATTTTCCCCCCATCCTAGCTTTGCCAAGAAGAAACGTCAGATTCATTCTCAATTGATCTCGTTTAAGACACAGAACTACATGTACTAGTATGTAATTATCTGAGATTAGGCAATCAAATAGAGTGAATTGATTAAAATTATCTACCCTTTATTTATCAATTACAGATTATTAATCATCTTTATCACAGATTTTAATCTTTTCTGCATGCGGGCGATGTCCAACACAGGTCTTACTGGTGGGGCGGTTGATGGCTGCTGAGTGAGGCCGGGCCGGTCATAGTCCGATGGCCAGCGTAAGGCTAGTCGGTGGAAAATAAAGAAAAAAAAGTTGAAAACAGTTTAATTCTGTCAATTTATTTACATACATGTACAGTTAATGCACATGCATGCACATCATGTACTCAATTTCAGGATTTTTTGCTTTGCCTGCCAAGGAGGAAAGTCAGATTAATTCTCAAGGAATCTCGCTTGAGTGATTCCACGTTGCTTTTCGTTAAGATCTGATGCGCGCGTTTAGTGGTCGTACGGACTTACGCGTCAGATCGATCTGTCGTTTACTTGGAATCGGCGGGCGACTTGAATGGAGACCAAAGCGCGATCATCGATCGTTCAGAAGTCGCGATATACGACACGGAAAGAAGTCGAGTAGGCGGATAAATCACTGATTTTATGCGGAATGGAGGGGGAAATCATCATTTTAATCCACCGTCAAGTTGGATCACATATTGGAGATTCTATCGGTGGTAAGTACCGTATCATATGTATAATTTTAAGGACAAAATGCTTGCACACAAAAAGTGCATTTTCGGTCCAGTATTAGGAGGCTCTAGAACGCTAGCGCTCCGCGCTAGATTCTCTAGAGTTAGTGTTGATGTAGCTTATAAACAAGTTTCTTTCGCAGTTGGCGACATAGGTAGTGCTGTAACCGATCATCGGATCGGCATGCCGATCACGATCCGATCATACATGATCGGACCGTTTTTGCCGATTTCCGATCATGCAGAAAAAATCGGAAGATCGGATCGGCAAAAAAAAAAAAAAAAAAAAAAAAAAAAAAAAAAAAAAAAATCGTTTTTTTTTCTTTGGAAAATGATCCCCAAAAACATATTTTGGGAATATAAATGAATACCAAAGCAACATATATCCATATTAATAAGCCCAAGGTAATCTTGTATGGGTATGCTTTCATTTAAAACTGATTACCTCTCCTTTTACAAAATTATTCGCGCCGATTTTGAGCTTAGTCCCATGTGTTTCTGAAAGGTTACGCCAAATTAATTACATGGGACTAAGCTCAAAATCGGCGTGAGTAAATTTGGTAAAAGAAGAGGTAATCAGTTTGAAATGAAAGCATACCCGTACAAGATTACCTTGGGCTTATTAATATGGATATATGTTGCTTTGGTATTCATTTATATTCCCAAATTGTGTTTTTTGGGGATCATTTTCCAAAGAAAAAAAAAACGATTTTTTTTTTTTTTTTTTTTTTTTTTTTTTTTTTTTTTTTTTTTTTTTTTTTTTTTTTTTTTTTTTTTTATAGCCGATCATCCGATCCCGATCATCGATCCGATTTCGAAGATCGATAAAATTTTGCCGATCCGATCAAACGATCCGATCATCAAGGTCAGTTACAGCACTAGACATAGGTTAACTGTACAATCAATGTCAATCGAACCATAAATAGTAGAATGGAAAATAAGAATTAATATCAAATTATATTCAACGAGCTACTCACCCATCACCAGACGGGTGCCAGCTAGCCAATGCAGCTAGCGCTAGCTACATGAAGGCAGGGCTATGTCTGCGCCTGTTGGCTATTCTCAGCTCGAGAGGAACTCGCAGTCACAGCATTCTACACTCCATCAGTCACCTGCACATGCAGTGAGAAAAAAATATGTGAAACAATGTCATGATTGATGAACAATAAAACAAATGACATGACGCAAGGATTTCAAACGAATCACACCGCCGCGCAGTTAGCTGCAGTTAAATGTCGTCCTGTCCATTAACGTCGCGTCAAGACTGTCATAAACAACTTACATAAATTTACAAGACGATAACTAATAATCACACTCCCAATCGCATGCTTGGCAAGCGTACAACATGATGACAACTGGTAACAATTTCATTTTCAGCATGCATGTGATTCAGCTTCGCATATATATAAACTTATAAAATTATAAACTATAATCGACATAATTCACAAGTCAAAGATTACCCCATCTCTAATCCTCTTACTATACATGAGTCTATGTTCGGACTTCGGAGTACAGGCCGGTAACAATTTCAGCATGCATATGTGACCCGTGATTCAGATCAGCTTCGTGTAATATTCATCACAAAGAATTACCCATCTCAAATCCTCACTCACGAGTCTATGTGTACGGAAAGGCTCCCTATGCTAGGATCGTACAGGCCGGTAACAATCGCAGCATTTGCATGTGATTCAGCTTTGCATGTTATCACAAAGAATTACAGATCTCAAATCCTCACTCACGAGTCTATGTACAGAAAGCTCCCTATGCTAGGAGTGTACAGACCGGTAACAATCGCAGCATTTGCATGTGATTCAGCTTTGCATGTGATCACAAAGAATTACACATCTCAAATCCTCACTCACGAGACTATGTACGGAAAGCTCCCTATGCTAGGAGTGTACAGACCGGTAGCAATCGCAGCATTTGCATGTGATTCAGCTTTGCATATTATCACAAAAAATTCTCAAAAAATCTCAAATCCACACTCACGAGAGTCTTGCCGGTAACAATTGCAGCATATGCATATCATCACAAAATCACAAAAATCTCAAATCCTCTCACATGAGTATTTGTACGGAATTAAGCTCCCTCAAATGGTCTGAAATCCCCTCACAAGTCTATGTATAGCCTTTAGTCAAGGCTCTATATGGCTTGGAGATTCTCTATGCGATCGCGAGCTAGCTAGCTGTGAGAGAGCTAAATACTAGTAAACTGGCTCCATATATAGCCTTTAAGCACTGGATTCGCAGTAATTTATTAATGAGCAAAGATAATAAGGCATTACTATTCATGAGAGAAATCAGCAACCAATCAGATCGCTAGATGTGGATACTGTATGCCTAATCGGTGGCGTGTTCCACCGTGTATTAAGGGTTTATTTAGTATCAGACATTAATATTATCATAACTATCATAATGATAAAATATGAGATACATTACAATGAAAACTAAAGCATAGAATTACCTTTTTGCATCCATATCAAATCTCAACTCTTTATTTTAAAAGAAAACAACATATTTTGTAATGACGTACCCTATAAATAATGGACGCGTCCGCACCCGGTCCGGTGCACCGCGGTGGTATGTTCAGTGCAGCATACAGCATACGCTAGTCCGAAGCGGAGACCCTATAACAACCACTACTCTATGCCACTAACAGTGTATTGTGAAAGGTTGCGCCTTTGGTTTTACATTACAGCTTCCAAACGAAGACTAACACTCACAAACAGCTGATCAACCTGGTCTTGTGGCATATGAATATGGGCTTCGTAGCATTTCTACGAAGGTTTTCTATGTAAATAAAAGAAAATATAACTTTTCACGTTCACGAGTGGCGATAGGCTTCGCGCTGCCCCGCTCAAACTCAGCCTTTCGCGGTTTAATACAGTACCGGTTGTAGAACCTGCCAGACAGCACGATGCCTATCGGATAGGCTAGTCTATGTACGGATAACTCCCTATTTTACAAGTGTTAATAGGCCAGTATGACAATTGCAGCACACGACTACCCAAAAGGTATAATGCCTGCTATAAATCACACACCTTTAGTTTACTAATTAATAGTTGCCTTAAGAATATAAAACTTATATTTCTTTAATTTTGTATCTCCACCAAAACAAATAGTTATTAAAATATTTACTTAAAATTACATTTGCATCACAACACAAATACACCTTTGTCTAGTGATGGTATGTCATTGTTATCCTCACACAACATAAACAATCACCTGTATAGAGAGAACAAACATTTTAATTCAAAGTTTTTAAACAAATTAAAGGTGAATGACAGTAGTGGGAAACGCCCCACCCCCATAAAATGAAATGTACGCTCTTATTACCAAACATGTGAAAGAACATAGTTTTATAATATGGGATTATACAAATTTGGCCAAGAAACCGCCTACTAATTGACTGCAAAATTATTAATTGATCGGTTGCGGATTAATATCGCTAACGCGGAATCGCCAAACGCCAAGTGCCAAATGACCACGTGCATTCGCTATACAGGCTTGTCCCTAGCTTGTCGATATCTCCAGTCCAGCGCGGACAGGTGCGAACGGGAGGTGGATTTATACATTTCACGGGCGGGTATTTGATTTCTTCTGATATTTCTGTATATTTTAACAATGCTTACAGTGTAGGTTCGGATTTTACCACACAAGCCCTAATTAAATACTTATTCAACAATATTGATCAAGATTTTTTCAGCTACTTTCTCAAAACTGGTATTGGGCTTTAAACGAGGCAGGGAAATTCAAATAAACCTGTCGCCGGATGACCGAGTATTGACATTGACATGAATGCAGGCCTCTATTCGAATACAAGAAAAACAGCCTCCATCCATAATACATTTTTTCAGCCAATCAGTGCGCTTCTTCACTGAGCAAGGAGACGTTCCATGTACATTCTTCACTGCAAAACTGCAATTAGTGTAGAATGGTTATTTTGACAGTTAGCTTTCCTTGGTTATGCATCTTTGTTCTTATGTTTCTAGTACGGGTCATCCCATTATGCTCATCCTCCTTTGTCACCGTCACCCCATTCCTCCCATTCATGTCTAGCTGCTATTTCTATTCTATTGTTTCCTTCTGGTATTCTGACCACTTGACTCTGTCTAGACTCTTTTTAACTTTCTCTACATGTGTGGGATTCCACACATGTCTTCTCTATTGTATCTGGTCATCTTTCCATACCATCATCACTGATCATCAAATTCCAACTCCACCCCCATCTCTCTTATTGGTTCTTTTGAATAATAGGGTGAATCCATTTGAGTTATCTATTTTTGTGATTGGTTGTATTGGTTTCCCCCTTGGTTATAATTGGTTCCTCCCTTCTGTTAATTTGCATATTGTATATTTTGTTATCTCATGTTATTTCTTGTATATTGGGCTGTATGCCTTGAATTAAACAGTGCACTACCAGACTTACATCGTGTCAACTCGTCCTTCTGTTCTCCTTTGCGTCCTACACTTAAAGGGGCCCTGCAACCCAAATGCATGTTGACCTCTGTTCATCTGTATTAGTGTACACATTCAATATTTGTAAACGGTTTGACCCAAATATGTTTTGTATATTTTTAAACATTTTATCATTTATTTTTCTTCATGTTGCTAAGCCCCACCTCCTAAAAAACCCTTCCAGAGCAAATTCTATTGTTGACCTGCAGTGACATCATTTGTCAATCACTGGTCAGCTTGTGATTAGGCTAATCGCAATAGCATCACACGGTTGAATAGAATACCAACTCACACAACTTCAATTACAATAGCTGTTGCTATGTCAGAAGAAAAGCACTGTCTAAGCTATTGCATGGAGGTATGCAGGGCATGCTTTTGTGTGGATGTTCTTTTTGTACTTTCATCTTTTGTTAATCTCATGGTAGCTGACCAGTGATTGACAAATGATGTCACTGCAGGTCAACAATAGAATTTGCTCTGGACGGTTTTTTAGGAGGTGGGGCTTAGCAACATGAAGACAAATAAATGTTAAAATGTTTAAAAATATACAAAACATATTTGGGTCAAACCGTTTACAAATATTGAATGTGTACACTAATACAGATGAACAGAGGTCAACTTGCATTTGGGTTGCAGGGCCCCTTTAAGTTATGTTCCTGTTTGACTGTTTGATCTGCATGCTGCTTTGACTTAGTTTATTTCCAATACTTATTAGTTATAGCTCGTTCTACCCACGCTACCCGTTTATTTATCTGCCCCACATTAGTTTGGGACATAGCCAGACTACAAGTGATCACAGCCCATTGCCTCCCCCATATTCGGCGCTTCCGTAGTACTTACGAAAAGCCTCTACTAACCATCTCAGCAGTTACATGTACGCGTATCATCTCAAATCCCCTCACAAAACTGTCTATACAATATGTCTAAGCCAATTTGCCGGCGCCGGCGGGCCCCAAATAGTCGGCATCCAAAGTAAATTTTTTTCTCCATGAATTTAAAACTATCACTCGGTTATCAAATCAAATGTATGTTGTCTTTAGATGTAATGTATGCTTGCTATCTGTCATGTCTGTTGCCTTTTATTTGATTTCTTTGCACGAAAATATAGGAAACCACATTTGAAATCGGGTACAAAACTGGCAAAGATTATTCAGTGGTTGAAAGTTGAAATTAGAAAGTGTGATGGCAAAGATGAACACCACTCTGTTGCTGTCATAACTGGTTCAATTAAATCTGTTACAGCTTGACAAAGACTGAAACAAACGCAGATTCAACAAGTTTTAGAATGTCATAGAACTGTAGACGTAGTCTGTACTTTTACTATTTTAATTGGCTGAAAATACAGTATTTTCAGTCTTTGTCAAGCTGTAACAGATTTAATTGAACCATGGTCCACTTAGATGGTACAGTTGTGAGTTTCCGCCGAGACTATCGGGCTGGTATGCTCGCACATTTATGGTGAGTTCTGTGCTGGATTTGTTTGTGGAGTGATTTAATCAGACATTAAATTGAGGTAACTAAATTGTTTAATTAATTATCGTTTGGTCTTGAATTCATCTGTAATGCATTATACCGAGGACCTCCTGCCTGATTTGCCTCATCAGAAACAAACGCAGATTCAACAAGTTTTAGAATGTCATAGAGCTGTAATAGTCTGTACTTTTACTATTGGCTGAAAATACAGTATTTTGTAGATGTGATCTGTACGAATGTAGAACACATTACAGAATATGTGAAGCGAAGTAACTTTCTAAATAACAAATCCACCTTTGCCTAGTGAGAAGACAACCCAAACGATGAATTTCAATCATACTCAACACATCGTAGAATGTATTGAACAACAAAAATTTAAAAAAAGAAGCGTCAATCGGACTGCAACAAGCAAGCAGGTATGAACTATTTCATCGTCCACTGCATGCACTGACGCACACACAAACACACGGGACCATGCACGATGCACAGTATCGTAGCTTGGACCGAGCGAGAAGGAAAATCATGACTTGCTTACCTTGAAATTAAAGATTAAACACTATGGTTTCCAGCTAGGTTTTCTTTATAACAACGAAGTAGGATTATTTTACCGAAATTAGTAATAAGAATTGCAGAGCAACACTTCGTAGACGAAAGGGATCTCAATGTATGAAGTTTTTTTTTAATGCACACAAGTAAATGTAACTATCTCAGCTTCCCCACGTGGGGAGTTCCCCACGACCGCAAATACCCCTTATACCTAACCCTAACCCTAACCCTAACCCTAACCCTAACCCTAACCCTAACCCTAACCCTAACCCTAACCCTAACCCTCTAAATCTTTTTGAGAAATCTAACCCTAACCCTAACCCTCTAAATCTTTTTGAGAAATCTAACCCTAACCCTAACCCTCTAAATCTTTTTGAGAAATCTAACCCTAACCCTAACCCTCTAAATCTTTTTGAGAAATCTAACCCTAACCCTAACCCTCTAAATCTTTTTGAGAAATCTAACCCTAACCCTAACCCTAACCCTCTAAATCTTTTTGAGAAATCTAACCCTAACCCTAACCCTAGCACCTCGAAATAAGAGGGGCATTGTGCCATAGAAACACACATTAAAATAATCGGGACTGAATGATTTGCCTCGTTATAACGGGTTTCCCTGTGGTACTACTACATGTACTTACTACCACATATGTGACCCGTCCTACGTAGAAGAACCAAATGTCGAAAAAGTTGATTTTCTGGATTTGTATTTAGTTCGATTCAGCAATATCTAAGCCTTAATATGATATAAAGTTTGTCTCATAATGATTCTGCAACGCGGAGTTATTAACGCTTTTCTAAGGCAAATATTGAACGGTCTGGAAATAAGATGCCGAGAGAATAGCTCAAGAAACTTTACATCCATTTCGAAAGTGAAATTAGCGTTTTAAGCAGGCCATAAATGAACCGATTGCATGAATAGAATGTCGTAGCAACCTTTAATCAATTTTCTTGAAAACTTGCATATCAGTAAATATGTATGATATACACCTTCCCTCCAGAAACTGTTGAATATTATCCATGCATTGTAGAGATATGAACAGATTTCATTACAATTGTGGGTTTGGAACGATAAACTGTACACATCGAGCTCATGATACAATAGCGAGCACTTTCAGGTAACAAAAGGGGCTCCGCTCTGGCTCTGGTTATTGTTCGATTAATCGGTATTGACTGGCAGTTTGATTTTAGGAATGCAAACTTGCGTCTGGTGCGTAATGTAAAAACTATTACAAAGAACAGTATGTTGATACGTGAAAAGTAAAACGGGGTATCGAAGCTAGACATTTTGGAGGGGGAGGCCCCAGGTACCAAAGGGGGAGGGGGGGGGGGGGGATCCGTTGGTACAGGGTTTGGCTTTGCTGGAAGTGAGATTCATTAGCGAAGCTCATACAAGTACTCGTCGGTCGTTGTTGTTTTATTTTATTTTATTTTTTAGGTGGTGTGTGGGGGGGGGGGGGGGGGGGAGGGTATACCTTATTATAAAATTATTATGAACTACTTAAATATTTAGTACGACAAATTAATTCTACATACGATTAATGAATGTTATGTTACAGGGCCCAATTCTTTAATCTATATAATACTCACACTCAACCAGTGGTGTACATAGTGTATGAGGTTGGAGGGGGGGGGGGGGGGGGGTGGGGGGGGGGGGGGGTGGGTGTGCAGTTAATTGGATAGGACTTGGGTCGTATTGTCATAAACATACTTTGTCAAACTCAATAGGGCCAATCTACAATGGAGGCCATTTGGATTACTAATCTCCGTGCAAGCGGCGGCGCAGTCAATAGGGATTAAAGAATCTCGATGTGCGCTGGCCGCTCTTGATAGCTACCGAGATTCCAACTTAGCACAAAGGGGTTGTTAAGAGGCGGAGCTTAATATCGATCGCTTTTAGTGGCAAATAATTTTGGAACGCAAACTTTTCAAACCTGCAAAAAACATGCTTCAAAACTCTGCTTAATTTTTACCTTTCCACTGGATATTTTTACTGGATATTTTGCGTACCGGTAGAACAGATATCAGGGAAATGCATGAGGCAATAATATTTTTTTTCACTTTTTCATGCAATTTCAAATCAATCGTGATTTCTGAGGTTCGACATCTTGCGACTTTTGGCTCCCCTGAGGATGGCGAGACACATATTATACATTATAATCAGAACACTGGAAAGAAAGTACTACTGAGACAAGAATAATTTCCCGAATTCCCATTTTTATTTTAAGTAAGACATACATCGTAATCCTGCAAGATAATGCAAGATCAATAAACATATAAAGCTAACCCACAAATAACTGTTGTGGTACAAATATCATAAATAATGAGATACTGAACCTTACTGCTGAACCATTCTTTAAACAAAATGCTTAAAGGGATAGTTGAGTTTTGGTAGAGAGGGCGCTACACATAATAATTTTTCTGCGAGATAAGGAAAAACTGAGTGTATCATTTGAAAGAGCATAATATTTGAGTGACAGAATAAACTCTACTTGATCAAAATCGGTTCAGAAACGGCTGAAATATCCATAAAAGTAACAATGTGTAATAAATGTGGGGCCCCACAAGTATTAGCTAATTTTGAACCAACTGTTACAAATTTTAAACAAATGCTTCCTCTTTTCAAAAATTTTCAAAAGAAGTTTTGTAATAGTTGATGATTATCTCTCTATCTAATCACTATTTTGACGAACCTTCACATGCACAATATTTTATTTAAAATGGTTTAATAAACCATGGTAGAGTTGTAACTATTAGTTTGTAATGTAATGGTGCAGGGTTTGGTTACTACAATTCAGTTTGACCAAAACTCTCTTTACCAGAACTTACCTATCCCTTTAAATTATAATTAAGGGGGCCAGTCTGGTAAAATACAGTAAAATGGAAGTTGATAAAGAATTCTGAATAAATCATTACTTCATTAAGTAAACTCCTATAAACCATTTCTGGAAAGCTAAGAAAATGGAGAATCTACATCTTTTTGAGAAATGTAATTATCTCATTAATTATGCAAATTATATGCAAATTTCTCAAAGACATAAATATTTAACAAATATTGTAGTGCTTGTTCTTTCTACTACTACTGTAATTGTGATTACAATATCAAGGCACTTTTATGTGATTCTGATAGTACATGGTATGCATAACAATCCTATGACACAGTTTGTATAATTTCCATCATTTACATAAAATTTGCATATTTCAAAGAAAAAACAGAAATTTGAATGATTTCGGTTAACCGGTTGCTTCCGAAAATAAAAGCGCATCTATCGACCCCCAAAACGAAATTCTTTTCACTGATACGAGCCCAGGCCTCCACACAAAAGACCAGCTGCCGTGTGTGCGTGCAGAGAAATCGATTTTTTTCGGTTGTGGTGGTGCACGCACAAAAGGGCGGTAACCTTGTATAGAAATGTATTCTATACCACAGTGAATATCCGGTTAGGCAGCTGACAGCTGTATACAGAACACAACCCTATGCATACAGAATCACGTACAATCTCTATTGGCATGGCGCGCACGCACGGAATATTTCGCTGCCACTATTATTGTACGCGTAATGGGAATACTGCCTGTCCAAGCGAAACGCAATTTCTCTAAATTTTGGCTGGTACATCGTACATTCACCGCTGTACGAAATTATTTCAACTTTGTAAGTAACATTACATACTTTATATAGTTACCAATTGCTGTAAAACTCATGATAAGTCACAAGATTGAGATATTTCGATAGCTTATTTGATTAGCTTTCAAGTGATATAACAAATTCAGTATGCCTGCATTCAGAATATAGCTTTTTAGACGATTAAATAGTGTCATGAGTGTGGTATTTTCGGAACCGAGTATAGTCGGTTCCCGGGTGTGAGGGTGTGACACGGGGCCCGTATTAGCTCGGTTCCAGGAAGAAACGGGTTAATTATTGTGCTTGTGAAGTATGTATGTGCAAAAGCCATCATAGGATTGTTTGTTGTATGAAACCAAATGTTACTGCCAATTTTAAAGTAATTCTGATGAACATTTTTCAAGTTATAGCATTTTTTGTCTAAAAAACTTAAATTTTTGGTAAAACGGAGGTTAATGTAAAACCTGTAATTCTGATTTTGGAAGGAGCACTTTTCGGTGTATTTTAAGGTCGCGCCAATCAATCAAACATTAATTAAGCACAGAAGTAATTATCTGTACCCCATAAAGTAGGTATATTCTGAAAGCTTACACTCCACAGATCTAAAAATAAAAAGATTTGATAGATTTTTTTTTGTTTACCGGACTGGCCCCCTTAAGTCAAAAGGATCTAGGGTTAGGGTTAGGGTTAAATATAAATATAAATATTACGTAGGGAATTAAATGACAGTTAATGCCATAGATTTTTGTTTTAAGTGAAAATACAGCATAATCCGGATAATGCAAGATAAATAAACATATAAAGCCAACCCACCATTTCAGTTTTGGTATAGAGAGCGCTGCGCGATTTCTTTTGTGAGATGAGAAACTGATAGTAAATTTGAAAGAGCATACAATTTTAATGACAGAATAAACTTTATTTGATCAAAATCGGTTCAGAAACGGCTGAAATATTAATAAATATATGTTTTTTACATTTAACAAATGTTTACACTTTTTCAAAAATTGTCAAAAGGTTTTTAAGTAGAACGGTGTTGATGATCTCTCTATTTAATCAGTTTTTCAACAAACCCTCACATGCATAATTTTGAACTATTTACTAAGTAGTTTGAACTTTTCTATACCTTTCGAGCAAGGTGGAGTTTTAACTATTAGTTTGTAATTTTATTGTGCAGGTTTTGGTTACTAAAATTCAGTTTGACCAAAACTGTACTCTCTTTACCAAAACGTACTAAAGCTCAGCCTTACCAAAACTGTACTACCCCTTTATTAAGCATTATATTTAAGTCAGAACGATCAAAAGCAGAGGTCGATAGAAAATATTTTACATGAAAGAAAAACAGTTAAAACGGTGAAATTACAATGCAATAATCTAAGCAATAACAAATTAAAAAATGCAGTACAGTACAACAACAAAACACTAATTTTCAAAACAGTATAATCCAATATCATAAACTGGGTTCCAAAAGAAACTTATCACTTCTTCAAAGCGACACACATTAAAATAAAAAGCATGACAATCACTCACAATTGGGCATAGACTAGCTATAATATTCCTTAGCAAGCTCATCTAAAATTGTTTGCTTTAGTTATCAAAGAATAAAATAAGGTGAAATCGCAAGAGGTCATTTTTCAAAAATCACAGAAACTGCTTGCCTTCCAGGCACAGAGCTCGGTGCGGACAATAGCCAGTCTAGTGGTTACATAACCTGCTTTAAAGTTGAATGAATAGCTATTGAAAGTTCTGAATAGACCGCATTTCGTGGAGGTTCGCAGCGAACAGTTTCTGTGATTTTTTCAAAGTGACCTGTAGTTATTCAATCGCATTTTCTCTTTTTTGGCAAAAGCAAACTTTTTATTTTTAAGATATGCTTCATAAGGAGAGGGATAGCTTATCTGTGTCTTAATTCGATTAAATTTGATGCTATGGATTTTATTGAGCGTCGCTCTGAAAAAGTGATAAGTTTCTTTTGGAACCCAGTTTATATATAATGCATGGAATCAAATGATGTCAATTAATACCCTAGAACTGTATTTTACGTGGAAAATACATCATAATTCTGGAAGATAAAAATTCATGTAAAGCCTAAACACAAATAACTGCTGTGGAACAAATAGCACAAATAATACAATGTTGAACCTTCATAAGCAGCACTGATCATTCAAAATGATCAATGCTGTTTAATTTAATTCAATTTGACATATATAATATATCTCTAATTAAATTAAATTCAATTCTATATTTCAGACTCGACTACGTATACCATAGGTCCATAGAACATAATTTACATAAAAGCAAAACAATTAAAACGGAGAACATACAGAAAGGTGAACAATCTGAGGTATAACCAAATTGAAAAATATGGAAACGGAGAACAGTCTTTCGTACAACAAAAGACAAATTTTATAAACAGTATAATCCAATGTATCACATATTTACATTATTACATAGGGAATAAAATAATGACAATCACATCAATACACCTAAGCTAGAAGCAGTCTGAGCCTTAGTTATGTGCAAAAATTTCAGGTTTCACACTTTTGTCCTTCACAGAACAGTGTGTCACACACACACACACACACACACACACACACACACACACCAACATGTGTTGGTATCAACCAATCAATGAGAGGCTGAGCTTAGTAATTCAATACCTTAATTGAAGCAAAGTTAAAATTCATAAAACATCGCTAGCCGATCTACTGTTCAGAAACCTAATTCATTCAATGCTTTTCTCCACAATGCTTACCATGGTCATATTACATCTGTTACAAGTTTGCTTGACCTTGCAATACATCAAGAATACATTTTATTTCAACTTATGAAACGCGTCACTGGGAAGTATAGCAATTTTGAAGAAATGCTTGCATCTCAATACACAAGTTGTTTTCATAGCGCCTAATTGAGTTTCAATGTGTCATATTTCAATACAATAGTGAAAAGGTAATGTTTGCACAGTTAGGCGTAAGAACAAGCCAACTCCAGACAATACTACAAGCAGAGTGTGGGGGAAGGGTGGAAGATAACATTTGTGTACAAATGACAGAGTTGTTTGTTCTTTTGTTTTCAAGTTTAATACCAGAGGTGCCGGTGCATGTGAGGCACAGCTGCTACCAGGTGGCCGGCCCGCGCCCCAGTCGCGTTCCCAAGTGCCTAATGCGAGGGTGGCAATGCTGAGGACATGAACTTTGACTTATGATGAAAGCGTGAAATTGAGAGAACATGAGAGATATAAATAGCTGAATTTATATTACCGTATCTCCGCCCTGTACATGATCCATTCTCGGACTTCTTCACTGAGAAGCAGTGGCGTAAAGACTAATAAGCTAAACATTTGAGGGGGCAACATAGGCTGTCTAGGCATACAATATACCGGGCATGACAGCTAGATTGACATGTTGGGTGACTTGCCACTTGGTCTACAACCATTTGGTCCACTGTCATTTAGTCTAAACCCGATTCGTCCACAGTAATCTTGTCTACTAGCCATTTGGTCTATGTACTAGTACGTCTATATGCCAATTTGTCTAATAACCACATGGTCTACAACTCAAGTACATGTAGTCTATTATGCATTTCGTTTAATAGCCAGTTAGTGTACTTATCAATTGGGCTACTACCAATTGGTCTATACATCATTTTGTCTACAACAAGTTACTCTACAAATCACTTGGTCTACTATCCAGTTACTATCCAGTTTGGTCTACAATCGATTTAGTCTACAACTCATTTCGTCTACCATTTGGCCTACATGTACATTTGGTCCACCAGCCATTTTGTCTACCACAAACGATTGGTCTAAAATATATTTGGTCTACTAGTCATTCAGTCTACACATCTGTTCGTCTACACTCGATTTGGTCTATTTGGTCCACAATCTAAATTATTTAAAAGCCAATTTGCCATGATTATGAAGTAAATAATTTGCCTTTTTTTAACCCTAATAACCCCCCCCCCCCCCCTCCCTCAACAATTGTTTTATTGCTCCAAAATGCGGTAAGATGACATTGTCTGCTTGGTGACCTTTTGTCTGTGCATATCAGCCCCAAAATCGGTCAATTTCGTGATTTGTGTACACAACATATGGAAGTATCAGTTTTCGTAAAAAGAGGTACAGTATATCATTGGATATTTGGCTTTGTTTACATTTTATGTTTGTTTTGGGGTTCAAAACCCCTGTTATCATTCAAAAAGAGCTGTTACAACTCAAGAGGCCCCACTCTTAATCCCAATTAATTATCAAATTTTAAATAAAATTGTGCATGTTTTGTTTTTAATGATTCAATAGAGATAGGCTATCATAAACAACGTTGAAATAAACCTATCCATATTTTTTTCAAAGTAGACTTCATGATTTTTAAAACTTTTTCTAAAAAGTCAAAATATCACATAGTGAAGCAAATTTTGAATAACAATGTATATGTTTATTGATATTTCAGCCATTTCGGGACCGATTTTGTTTAAATAAAATTGTTTCTGTCATTAAAATTGTATGTTCTTTTAAATGTGAGTGAGTTTTTCGTTAACGCACAAACAATAACTTTGACTTTGGTTCCTTGCCATACCTATGCATCACTTCAAAATACTAACTGTACATGGTGAACAACATTTCATACACAGCGTGGGCGTTGTAGACTTATAGCTAGTAGACCAAATCGTGTACAGACGTATTGGGTAGTAGCCCAAATGACTAGTAGACCAAGAGCATCGTAGACCACATGTCTGGTAGACGAAGTAAGTTGTAGATGAAATGGATGGTAGATTAAATAATTGTGTAGACGAAATTGTTAGTAGACTACATGGAATGTAGACCAAATACATAGTAGACCAAATAACTAGTAGACTAAATGTATTGTAGACCATTTGCATGATGGACTAAATGATGTTAGACCAAAATACTAGTAGACTAAATGGGGTGTAAACCAATTAGAGTGTGGACCAAATTAAATGTAGACTAAATGACTAGTAGACCAAATGGGTAGTAGACGTATAGGTTGTGGACCAAATTACAGTAGATCAACTGGTACGATTGCTTGAAGAGTTTTACATCGGATCAATGCACGTGCAACGCCGGAAATACGCGACAGTGATTGGTGCCAGTAAACACTTTTGTGTAGTTGGGTATCATGGCAGCGAGCATAGTACTTTCATACATTGTGTACAACGTGCACATACGCGTGGAGCTAGCTAGCCGGATCAGAGCGCATGTGTGCAAACTACCTTTGACCCCAGCATATCATGGAGGCCAATATAGGGCATCTACCAATCAAGTTTGGTTACAAACAGATGGACAGTTGGGAAGTTATTCAAATTGTTTTAATTTTCACGGACAGAAAGATGGACGCAATTTGGATCCCTTAGTCTCCCTCCACCTCGGTGGGCTCGACAAAAACACTATTTGAATACATCAAATCAAACTCATATCTTTAAAGGAGTGTCCGCCATTTGCAAGCCAAATTTCAAAAATTGTGATTATATATGAAAGAAAATGTGATTTAAGAAATTGCCTGAAACCTGCCTTTCATGGAGTTATATTGACCTCTAAAAGAACTAAGAGTCTGACCGTCGTTTCAAGTTGCATTAGGTGTCTCTGCCTGTGAGAAATTTTGTTCATGATAGCTTTTGACACATTGCGGTGAGCCTTTGTCCACAAGTTGCGGTATATCACAATACATGTACGACTTTCAATTCTTCACATAACGGCATGAACAGACAAGCACAGCTGCTGCTTAGTGCAGTGTCAAACATGAAACAGGAGCTTTCAACAGGAACTGTATTACACTCGCATGGCCTTCCACATGTCTTCCACACCCATGGTTGTGCGCGGTTCATGCACAACAACAGCGTAAGAAAACTATGTCATTGTGCATTCTCCATTTTTTAAAGACTTTTTATTCCCAAAATGGAAATTAAAGGGACAGTTGGGTTTTGGTAAAGAAGAGTACAGTTTTGATCAAACTTACTTTTAGTAACCAAAACCTGCACCATTACATTACAACAGTTATATAACTAAAATACAAATGACTAAGTAACTAGATGGATCTTCAACTGCGCGCAGTCGAAAATGATGCCTCCACCATTACACGATTTATTTATCAAGCCCAAATCAACATGTACACTGAATTTATTCTGTCAACTTAATTTTGATGGTACTCTGTCTTTTTGATCTAGACGTATCACAATTATGAGCTATAAGTGACCTTGACCTTTGACCTCATGACCCCAAAATCTAATCGGATCATCGGCCGTAGGGCCCCAAGATACATACATGTACCAAGTTTGGTCAGAATCCATCAATCCATTCTTGAGATAAGGCGATAACGAGCTATTTTTGCATATATAATGAGCTCTGTGACCTTTGACCTCATGACCCCAAAATCTAATCAGATCATCGGCCGTCCAAGATACATACATGTACCAAGTTTGGTCAGAATCCGTCAATCCGTTTTTGAGATAACGCTATAACGAGAACGGACGGACAGACGGACAACCCGAAAACATAATGCCTCCGGCAACTTCGTTACGGAGGCATAAAAAGCCCCTTATCATTCAAAGAGCTGTTAAAACTCAAGAGGGCGCTCTCTAAAAAGTAATTGATTTCAATTATTTTAAATAAAATATTGTGCATGTGATGTTTTTTGAAATAGAGATAAGATACAGAGATAATCAACAACTATTTAAAAACCTCTTTTGTAAATTTGTGCAAAGAGGGAACATTTTTCAATTTTCTTAACAGCTGGTTCAAAATTATTAAATAATTGTGGGGCCGCACAATTATTACAAATCATTTGTAATACCGTAAATACCGGCGTAATCGCCGCACCCGCGTAAACGCCGCACCCCGACTTTGGGCATTGAAATTGAAGAAAAAAAAAAGTGGGAGAAAAGTGCGCTAGGAAAACTGGCGACAAAAAAAGCGGGAATAACGGCGGGAAACAAGAAAATCGGCTGGGAAAATGTGCCAAATTTTAGCATGAAATCAGCTGGCAGTGTGCATTTGTTTCGTAACTTTGAAGTTAAAAACGTATCAGATTTCGCAAATATCAGCAAAAAAAGGTGAGAAACCATTCTAGGCCAGGGTAAACGTAGACAATTTGGCTATATAATGTGTTATCACGCAATACAATACAGTGCAATACAACCAATAGTCCCACACCTGCTGAAATGTGTTGTTTTGAGGCCGGTCAAGAGTGACATTTTGACTGTCTCCGCGTACACGCCGCACCCCGACTTTGCAGGGTTTTTTCGAGGAAAAAGTATGCGGCGATTACGCCGGTATTTACGGTAATAACCATTTGAAATGGTTAATGTTTATGGATATTTCAGTTGAGAGAGGAAACAAGCTTGAATATATATGGATATTTTATAAAGTGCATTACATATAAACCCCATCAAGACAAGGGGCTTTAATTAATGTATATTTACCTAGATGTATTGTTTGTATGCACGTTACTTTTCTTTAATGGGGTCGGTTTTACATAAGGCAATTACAGCCTTTCTACTGACTCCTTACACTTTATAATTTTGTCCGTATTTTGTATACTTTGTATTCCTTGATTTTCTTTTGTTCTTACCTTGTCAATTTGTTGTTTTTATGAAGTGTTAAATAAACTGAACTTGAACAAACATCACAGTCAACTGAGAGACAGGGTAATATGGTATATGTCAGAAAAACGGTCATATCTTTTCTCAAAACTATTACCAATTACTTTCCTCACCCTGATCTTTATTTAGAAAAAAAACGTGTTGGGGTTTCTTTGTCCTTTAAAAAATTTGGGCCTTTCAGGTGTTCATTGCGGACAATGTTCATTTCAAGATTTTTCATTCCATTTCTTGATTGGTAATGGCGGCCATTTGATGGATTGGACCCAGAGTCTGCACGGTACATGATGTTTGGATTTGTAGTTGCTAGACCGTAGGTCACCTGATACACATAAAAAGGAAGAACAAGAGGTGCAATAATGTAAAGACTGATGAAGGGATGTTAGAATCCACCCCCCCCCCCCCCCCAGCCTGGCTATAGCATAGTCAAAATAACCTAGCCTGATTAGGGTGAAACTGTACATGTGGGTATGTTACCTAGGCAAGCTTTCTAGTGGCAGATATCTAGAAGAATGCCATGGATTTTATTATGATGTATTGTACTCTACAAGGACTACAGTGGCAGCTCGAATGGATGCCAATCTTTGCAGCCCGTTTTTTCCTGTATTTGAAAATTTCTCTTAAAGCCATGCCCTAAATATGTAGGTCCTCATTTTGAAAGGGTATGTTCAGGAAAAATATGCAAAATTATATATAATTTTAAAACTAATGGCCTAAATTCTCATCAGTGGCTCAACTTTAGTCCGGCCTAAAAAGACAAAGACAACCTGTAACCAGTAAAACTGCTTTGCCCCTATGGATCCATTGATTGTTGCTATTCGCCACTGGATACATTTTAATTGGGTCCTTTCATTATCCAGTCAATCCCTTGCGTTCTGCTCATAGTCATCTGGACAATGGATCGCTTGAAATTCAGTCATTAGTATAGTTGGTCACCGGGCAAATTGCGTCCTGGATCATCCAGGACATTGTATTACTGTTGATCGGTTATACTATTACTGAAATGGCAAGCAGCCCTTTGTGCCAATTCCTAAGCTGATCTAGAGGAATTGACTGGATAATGAAAGAAAACAATGAGAATATCTCTGGTGGCAAACGTCAACAATCAATGGGTCTGCAGGTGCGAAATGGTTCCACTGGTTGTCTTCATCTGTTTAGGCCGGACTAAAGTTGAGCCTCTGATGAGAATTCGGGCCAAAGACTTCTAATTTTTAAGTCATGTGAAAATCATCACAATGATTTCTTCAACTGTTTGGGTCGATTCTGTGGCAAAGAAGTACATAAAATCGATAATAACCTGATCACTATGGTGCATAAAGGGTCCGGGATGCACGTCATCTATCATCATGGCCCGCTTGATGTACTCCTGACGTCGCATGCGAAAGGGGATGTAGCAGCATAACATGAGCAAGAGCAGGGCCACCCCCATCGACAGCAGACCAGCCAACAAACCAACATCAAGGTTGCTTGTTCCTGCGGGAGTGTAAATTAACAAAAAGGATTCAACATACTAGGGTTTCAGGACCTTAATAGACAGCATTAAAAGAAGACTTTATTGACGAATTTAAAAACAATATGTTGTTCTGTATACCCTCAAAGGTTGATATTCACACAAATTTCAAATGCATAACCTCCAATAAAGTCTGCATTTGTTTTTCAAAAGTACCTGTTTTTGTGTTTACATAATGAACTCATCTGCTCGGATGTCGTGACGTCATTGAAGCCAAACTATGATTGTGTGCTCGCTTTACGTACGGGCATGACCTTTGTACTCTGTTGTTCGCGCACAATTACCCTTTGTGAACTGCTGTACCGTATCGATCGTGAATACGCCAAAGCTCGGACAAGCATGACAAGGATGTATTCAAAAAATTTGATTTCTTGGCCCGTACAAACTAATCTCTTTTTTAAAAGTAAACAAATCTCGTTTGTTAGTTCAATTGATTAACTAAGAATTTCGTAGTAAACGAGGTAAATTAGGGTTAGGGTTAGTTTATGTCTGTTTATGTAATGCGTGTGCTCCATAAACGGGGGTCTATGATGGGCCATGCAGAGTTACCAATTTTGTCGTAATTTGCTAAAGATTGTATGAAGTATACCACCAAATTGCGGGTACTATTATTGTTGATATTGCAGATATTATTTGTAATGAACTTGTCTATTTTTGTAGCGAGCAAATAGGAAGAAAATAATGAACTAATATATTTATATTTCCTGTATGGTTTTACATAGTAGATTGGCCTACGGTGGTTTTCACGAGAAACGTATAGTTTGGATTTTGAAGATCGTTCCATTACTCGTTGATTATTTATGTTTTTTTAAAATCAAATATGGGAAAAGTTAAAGGTTTCAAATGATCTATTTGTATGGAATGGTTTTCTAAAATCATGATTTGAATTATCAAAGTATAGATTTCGCCAATAAAGTCTGCTTTTAAAGCCAAATAACAGTAATGAGAAAATTATAGAAATCCACTATGTTGCCCTACATAATTTACACATGGTATTAATAAGGTTTATGTGGTAATTTATGAACCATCGCAAAATGCGGACAAATAAGGGGAATTCCATCCGCCACTGATTAGATTGAATGGAGCACAGTCTGTTTGGCCCACTGGAACTTTGCAGGCTGTGAATCTTGTACATAGCCGGTTGGCTAGCCCTTCTTCCACGCACATGGTTGGTAATTAGAGCATTCGTTTCATATTGTTTGTGGGGGGTGTTTCCCAATACAATAATTTAGCTTTAAACATAAAGACGTTGATTAGACATTGATATACGGTAAGTCAGAAAGGTTTTAAAGCAGTGCCATTACAGTTGACAGACCAGCCCACAAACTAACATCAATGTTGCTTGTTCCTGCGGGTGTACTTTAATAATTAACAAGGATTTAATGTCATTCTTATCCCATTTATTTAGTTTTCCCTCCACTTTTTTTTCAGTTTGTTTAGTTCTACCACATCATATCATTCCCACCTAGCAAGTTCCCCTTATATAGCCATTCTGACTTGTACATCATTATAATTTTGTGACATGCACTTGCATCACTTCTTACACATCCCCGCCCCACCCAACTTCCTGTATATTTCCTGTATCCCCATGTGCACCTCCTGTGCATATCCTGTTCTTCCATTGCTCATCTCATAGCTTTCCAGCCACCGCTGCTTGACAGTCTCACATCTCCAGTAGCCCTTATCAGCACTATTTCTTTTGTTCCTGTCTATTCTAGCCTGCTACTGCATTTATACCTACTCCATTGTATTCCCCATCTTTTTGTTCCTGTTCACTCCAGCTTGTTGCTGGTCGCACTTTCCTCCTACCTGTGTATGTTTACGACTCTATGTTCAGTATGGTTAGCCGTCGTTTGTATGCCTGAAGAAGAATCTGCCAGATTCGATAGCTCGCGGCTTTATTGATTTACACTTTATTACACTTGCCTTTATAGTGCACAAGCAGTTTTTCAGTAGTTTTTTTACATTTAAGGGTTACAGGATTTCCTGAATTAAAAAACTGCTGAAAAGTGGTTTAATTTTCATGAAAAAGCTCCACATTTTTTAATAATTTGGATAAATTAAAATATGTTATTTTGCAAATTTTTGCCAAATACAAGCAAGTTCTGCTCCATAATTATCATGCATGCTCAAGCGCCTGCACATTGCTGTAACTTCACATTTGATTCGTCAAAAATTGTTCAGACCCCTGTTGCTGAACATTTTATTCTATCGTACATGCAATTTGCACAGGTCCTCTACCGGTAGTTATTTAAATATGTGAGACTTAAGTAATATTTTTGATTGTACATAACAATGATCACTTTATTCTCAGTCAGAGTACGAAACATTGAACAAAACCACAAATAGAACTGTACTTAAGTTTGAAACTCGAATTACCGGCAATGATGGTATGTGTAGGTATATAGTTTTCCCTTAACACTTTCAAATTGTCCTTACCTGTTGTTTCTGGAGCAGATGTAGTAGTCTGCACTTCAGCTTCTGTTCAAAATAGAGAAAAACAGTTTATGTAGATTTTTGATATTCAGTTAATATTTCATGATCAAAGAAACAAGAATATCTGAAGACATACATGTTGATAATACTGTAAATTGTGACAATAATAATAATATTTTTTTGTAAGAAAAACAGTGAACATTTTGAAAGAGCATTCAATTTTAATGACAGAATAAACTTGGTTTGATCAAAATTGGTTGGGAAACGGCTGAAATATCAATAAATATATCAGATCGGAATAAATCTAGGGCCCAGTTTGAAAAAATGCTTACCATACACTTTTTCAAAAATTGTCAAAAGAGGCTTTTTAAATAGTTGCGGATGACTCCTCTATTTAATCATTATTTCAACAAAACATCACATGCATAATTTTGAATGAAAAATGGTTGAAACCAATGCTTTTTTAGAGAGCACCCTCTTGTGTATGAATGGCTTTAAAAAAAAATGATAACAATCTTTTTACGTCGTTTGTAGTATTCTATACCATAATCTGGGGTTACTTTGGCCGCTGGGGTGATTTTGGCCACTTTTTGAGATGAAAGCATTTTCATATCTAACTTTTTAGAAATAATGTCTTACTGTTTTAAATATATTTGTTTAGGGTAATGTATATAATCAGAAACAAGTTCTAAAGAATGAGACTTGATGAAGGTATATCCTTCTCAAAAAGCGGTTAAAGGCACCACGGGTGTCACAGTCACCCCGGTTTATGGTACCTTTCGAGCAAGGTGGAGTTATAACTATTAGTTTGTAATGTTATTGTGCAGGTTTTGGTTACTAAAGCTCAGCCTTACCAAAACTGTACTACCCCTTTAAGAATATCATTTAAAATAAAAGTTATGAAATGACTCAATTTCAATTAAAGATAATTTGTATTAATGTACTTTGTATTTGTTATTGAATATGATAAATTTGATTTATGTTGAGGATATAATATAAAATAAAACTTATTCAATTGAAGACACTTTGGCCTTAATTATATAAAAACAAAATTTGAGAAGATTTTTAGCATTTTAAAACTTTGTGCAGGTGCTTCTGCCCGTACGTGTATATATAATTTGTATCTAAAAGGGGGCTACTGATTACATGTAATTATTACTTTTTTGTAGTCTCCTATTTCAATATGAATTCATATGATTGATACATGACTTGTATTTTATTTTTATTGTATATTTATGATTTTATGATTATAAAAAAAAACATGAATAAAATGAACTTGAACGTGTGCATTTTTGTTCAGCTCATATTTTGTTCAGGGAGCCATTGTATGTTCATGCATGAGAGGCTAACCATTCACCTATTTGCCATAATCCTCCCATTCATTTGTCATTTAACAAAGACATTTTATAAAAGGCTACTCTAGCTACTCGTTCGTACAATGCTTCGCCTCGCACTTCCAAATTGATGAATGGGGATTAGGAGCGCAGCGCGAGCGCAGGCAGTGTACGTGACGGGGGTATTATAGCACAGTGGTATATAATTTCCTATTGGTACCTAGAGTGGGTTGGAATTTATGTTAATGAGGAGGCGCTCATGCTTGAGCGGTCACGGGAGTTATACACGTGGAGTACGTGGGCGTGAGACGCCACTGACCTTTTTCTTCGACGAGCGAGCTAGACGCCGTTTAAAATATAAATAGATTGATAGATTTATAATACAGTGATGGGTGAGTTAAGAGGAGGTTATGGTTCGGTTCTGTCAATGTAGTGGGGATTAATAGACATGACATATGTTCTTCAATACGTTGTTAATGTATTGATGTTGTCTTGTTTTGCTTTACGGTGTCAATCTTCGGCACGCATTTACTTTTGTAATAAATTGGACATCACTGACATGGTTCATGAATTCAATTTGTTTATTTTATTATGTGTTTGTTCACTTGGAGCATGACGCCGGTGATGCGGTGCATGAGGTGGCATGGATACTCATGAATGAATAATCAGGGTATGATTGATATAAGGTGTGTACGCACTTATTGTTGATCGCCTGTCATACTAATAACATAGTTTTCTCGATTAGAAAACAGGTCTTGACAGGGGTCACTTCCCCTGATGCCTACCTGGACTCTGGTAAGTCCTTCGGTATGCAACATGACATGCCATACAAAGACATGCTACGGCCGTCTAGCGCTCGTCGCTGAAGTTCGGTGCTCCCCAAAATGTAATAAAGATTATATGTGTACTAACATAGTTCTAACACACGGCAGGTTAAATAGGAAAGTATTTATTTCCGTTTGAGCCTGTGAATTAGTAAATAAAATAATCTCTTTGCAACCGACACTCCGAGCTCTGTGGTTTTGTATGGCATGTTGATAAATGATCGCTTTAAAGGGTACCACCACCAACAAATAATAGTCTTATATAAATGAAATGTAACATCTTTTGTAGTCCATCAACAGTTCTATCAACAACTTCACAAAAATATGTTTTCAGGAAAAAATATATAATTGGAAAATGCATCACAATTCTAAAGCAGGCATTCACAGGTCTGCATGTATGAAGACTACTTTGTCCAGAGCGAACAAATCGTCCGGTATTCTATTGTCTCCAAACGTACGCGTGAATAGCATTGGCGCACTCAGAAATGTTTGGCCCGTACGGAACCACGAAATTTAAGTGGTGGTAATTAATTGCTTTGTTTATGAATTACACAACCCTTTGCAAAATGTTAGGTATCTATTTGGTATCACTAAATGGTATCAAAACATATAATTATGTGTTATTTGCCTGGTGGTCCCCTTAAATGATTATGCAGCTGAACACACCGGCAGGCTATACTATGCACATCAGATTTCTACAAATCGGAAATAGATATCAGACCTTCTTTGATATTTTCATTACATAACATTAATTTAAAATGCAAAATACAGCAAATTTGAACCACAAGTACAAACGCAGCAATCAGTATTTCCCCCCATGTTTGTATATTTTTGTATATATATCTTACTGGCTTTATCAAAGCCCACTACTTGTCGGCAAAAATCAAATTTGAGATTTATATACCATTTCAAAAGGCTATTAATCAGCATTAATTCGATTCCCAATTCAATCAATTAATTTGGATGATATTTGGCAAAGACATGAGAATGCATTAAGTTGAAACTGAGATATTGAAAATATAGCTAGATGGATCTTCAACTGCGCGCAGTCGAAAATGATGCCTCCGCCATTACGGGATTTATTTATATCAAGCCCAAATCGACATGTACACTGAATTAATTCTGTCGACTCAATTTTGATGGTACTCTGTCTTTTAGATCTTGATGTATCACAATTATGAACTATTAGTGACATTGACCTTTGACCTCATGACCCCCAAAATCTAATCAGTTCATTGGTTCTCCAAGATGCATACATGTACCGAGTTTGGTCAGAATCTGTCAATCCGTTCTTGAGATAACGCGATCACAAGCTATTTTTGCATATATAATGAGCTCTATGACCTTTGACCTTTGACCTCATTACCCCAAAATCTAATCAGATCATTGTCCCCCCAAGATACATACATGTACCAAGTTTGGTCAGAATCCGTCAATCCGTTTTTGAGATAACGCAATCACAAGCTATTTTTGCATATATAATGAGCTCTGTGACCTTTGACCTCATGACCCCAAAATCTAATCAGATCATCGTCCCCCCAAGATACATACATGTACCAAGTTTAGTCAGAATCCGTCAATCCGTTGAGATAACGCGATCACAAGCTATTTTTGCATATATAATGAGCTCTATGACCTCTGACCTTTGACCTCATTACCCCTAAATGTAATCAGATCATTGTCCCCCCCAAGATACATACATGTACCAAGTTTGGTCAGAATCCGTCGATCCGTTCTTGAGATAACGCGATCACGAGAACGGGACGTACGGATGGACGGACTTACGTACGTAGGTACGTATGGACGGACGGACGGACAACCCGAAAACATATTGCCTCCGGCAACTTCGTTACGGAGGCATACAAATCCCTTTTAAAACCATACAGAGTTTATTTAAATGAGTTAGTCCGGTCATATGTACCACAGCGTAACCTCCGCTCCTTGAATAGATTATTATTAGAAATTTCAAAATCACGCGTAACATATGGAAATAGGGCATTCTTTGCAACAGCACAAGATTTATGGATTAGGTTACCCTTAGAAATAAAAACAACAGACTCATTATAGGTATTTAAGATTAAATTAAAATCATACTTGTTTAGATTAGCTTATTAATTATATTAGTTACATGTATTGGTATTTTGTTTGTTTATAAGCTTTCCTCTTTTGTTCTTCTTTTGTTATGCCCCTCGGAATAGGCCAACTAGAAAGATTGCTTTATAAATGTTTGATATTATTATTATTTACCGTACTGACCGGCGTAATCGCCGCATACTTTTTCCTTTAAAATAAAACGCAAAGTCGGGATGCGGCGAATACGCGGCGATAGTCAAAATTTGACTTTTATTAGTCGGTAAAATGCATGCAAGCCGGCCTTTGGCAGTGTGTTATTGGTTGCATGCATGTTACAGTGCATGCATGGACTTTCGATGGGATTATCGGTGGAATTTTGGGGGCTTTTGGTTGAGTTGCGCTTCCGAGCATCTTTGTTATATCACTGATTGCTTACAAAGAACTTTTCATTTCGTGATCACTGGAGAATTTTACCGTTTCGGGCATCTCCCATGATCTTTTCTGGCCATTATTCTGCTTGTTTCTCTGGCCGTTTTTGCACCCGTTTTTAATTTTTTTTCAAATTATGTTGCTCAAAGTCGGCATGCGGCGTTTACGCGGCTGCGGCGATTACGCCGGTCAGTACGGTATATGTAATTTTGCCCCTGGGACCGATTGTCAATTTGGAGGCCCATAACTGCAAACATATTTACAGAAAAGTGATGGGTTGTTATCTAGACGGTCACATATATGTAACAAGCTCAAAATTATGTATTCTTTGAACAGTAATGAACAGTTATGATCGTAGCTTTCAGCGAAGTAAAACAGAAAAATGTAAACAAAAACTGTATTAAGGATGTACGGGCCTCCACCATGGTAGTTATTCTTTGTCCACAGTGATTTGCGTGCATTGCAGACTGTGGTACGTTTGCTATGTACAAAGGCGAAACCGAAGATTAAAACAAACTACCACTCTTTTTAAAACTTACAATGCATTTTTAAAGACTTCTTTTGTTATTGTATACATATATTTTTTTTGTTTATACAATGAAGACTCATGAATAATTGGCAACACGTTTGTAATATTATGATATCTCAGCTAAACATATTTTGTATTGGCCAAATTATAGTACATTGAAGAGAGGATTTCTTGACTTCTTTGTGGTTGATTTGTTTTTGTAAAACCCACGTTACAGCGTTGTTCGATCAATTTTACGTGAATGTCATATTTATCCTAATCTATCTACTAGAATACGTTCAGATGATTTTGTAAATGGTGGATAATCCATTTCAAGGGATCTAGTCACTTTGTTAGACAAATTACTTGCATTTTGCTTCCTTAAAGGTAGTTCAGATTCGTCAAATGAGATGCGCGGCGCCATCTTGCATACGCGTTGCGCACGGTGCGTAATGCACGTTAGCTCAGTGTCATGCGGTGCGCGCAAACTAACCCAGTTCAAAATGGCGACCCGCTATGTAGCATCCCCACGCTTGATGCCCTTTAAAGTATGAAACAAGCTTTGATATTTCCAATTTTCTATTATAGAATCTAATCCATCCTGGGGATCACTTAAACTCTGTACAATATTTTGTCTTTTGGCACTAAATGGACTCCATACCCTCAATGCAGTATCTGCCTGGAAGGGCTTCTGGGTAAAGATCTATGGAACCGTTGAAACATTGGCAGGTAAAGCCCACCCCAGACTCTTCGATGCAGAAGCCATTTTCAGCGCAATCATTCGTTGTTGGGCTCAAGCATTCATTAGCAGTATTTGAAGTGTCTGGAATAAGAAAAGCAAATTGAAAAGGAAATCAAGTTTTGTGCTTATGGGCTAAAACATTCATCAGCAGTATTTGAATTGTCTGGGACATGCTGTACACAGGTAGACTTTCACATTTGACCTTTGACCCCAGAATATCACGGGGGCCAATATAGGGCATCTACCAATCAAGTTTGGTCACAAACGGATGCAGGGTTGGAAAGCTATCAAACCTTCACATTTTACCTCATTTCACCTTTGACCTATTTATGTGACCTTTGACCGCACAATAGGGATGCAGTGTTGGAAAGTTATAAATCTTTATAGACTCTTGCAGTTAAACTTTTACATTTGACCTACTTATGTGACCTTTGACCCCAGAATATCATAGAGGCCAATACACGGTGGCCCAACAAAACGGAAGGGGGCACTTCCGAAAATAAAGTAACAAAATGATTATGTCCATCGGATAGGGTTTCTTTTCCAATGAAAAACGAAACCAAGAACAGTAATTTTGGTCGTGAAGTTTTTGTTTTTGGGTGCTGTGAGTAACACCATGTCGGGTTCCCCTTTTGAGGTCCGCCTGCTGGTCATAAGGACCGCTATTCATAATCAAAGAAGAGGGTCGCAATATGAGAAGAGGGTCGCTAATCATAATACAAAATCAAGGTCTAGGGTCCCTAGCTATTCATAATTCGGAATGAGGATCGCTAGTCATAATACAAGAAGAGGACCGCTACTCACAATACGGAATGAGGGTCGCTACTCATAATACGGAAAGATGGTCACCGTTTAGATAAATTAAATGAGGAATAATATGATCCTTTTAAAGAGGGACATATTGGATCGGGGATACCCGGAAGGCGGTAAAATTTTTATAATACGTAATTAGGGTCGCCAGTCATGATGTAAGAAGTGGGTCGCTATACATAAAACGAAAAAATAAGGGTCGCTATTCAGAAATTACTACAATTTCGCTATTTTATTGATCCTAATCACATGATCCGTAGTATTTGCACCAGGAGGTGGGGCGCATTGGGCTAGTGGCCCCGAAAAATTTGCAAAAACATTCAAAAAAAAATAAAGAAAAATGGTGTGCCCCAATAAATTATTGGACTTTTGTGTTCGTTAATGACAGTACTAAAATACTCAGAGAAGGAAATCGAACCATGACTGCACAAGTGAGCATTATTAAAAAAACAACATAAATGCACGATTCGCGGTATACTCCCAAAAGTAGGGCGTGGGAATCATAATGTAAACGCGACATCGACCCCCCCCCCCCCCCCCCCCCCCCAATCAGTCCGACTTCTATACATCTCTTGGCATAATGGCGTAGCATGTTCGGACGGGTTTTGTTTGGGGGTCATGCAAATAATGGGGGAAAATTGTGTAACCCACAGCAACCCACTTCTCATATTATGAATAGCGACCCTCTTCTCGCATTATGAATAGCGACCCTCCTTCCGTATAATGATTAGTGACCCTCATTCTGTATAATAAATAGTGACCCTCTTTTCATATGTGTAGCGGTCCCTCTTATCCAATGCTCGAAAAACTTTTTTTGCTGGTGGCCCGGTCGGGCCAGTAAAATTAGTATTTTTCCAAATTTGGTGGCCCGAAACCAAAATCTACTGGCCCGGAAAAAAAAATAAGGAAAAACAAAAGTAAAATTAATACAATAACCATATTGATAGTTTCAGGATACTAGGCAATAAACAATTTTTTTTAGACACCCTCTATTTTTTAGACACCGTGTAGTGCTGTTGGAATGCTTATACTACTGGTCTAGCATTCATCAACATAATTATATACCTTCCCATGTAAACAATTTGTGGTTAGTACAAAAATTTCACATTTATTTGGTATTTGTACATTGAGTAGTAATATATGAATATTCATGAGCAGCATATATGGATACTTATGACGCTCATTAGATATGCAAAATACGCATATATAATTTTTTTTTGTTTACAACTGGTTAGAAAATGAGTACGGCTGCTCAAGAATATTCATTAGCAGCAGTATTACTTGCTCAATTAACTTGCAACTTTTTAACTAACGAATATTTTGTATGTGAGAAAAGGGTATAACTTGCTGAATGCTTCATTTAAAAGCAAGCTCTTGTCATGCCCTAGACAGGAATAAACATGACTACTGGGTATCTTTTTTTTTTTCTTTTTTGTTTGTTAAGAGTTAAGAGTTAAAAGACAAGGCGATAGCCGTAAAGTGTCTCGCCCACTTGCGCGCATCCATGCAACATTGGACCTTTGACCCCAGAATATCATGAAGGCTAATATGGGGCACCTACCAATACAGTTTGGTTTCAAACAGATGCAGGGTTGGAAAGTTATCAACCCTAATAGACTCTTGCAGGGAAACTTTCACATTTGACCTTTGACCTTCATATGTGACCTTTGACCCCAGAATATCATGGAGGCCAATATAGGGCACATACCAATCAAGTTTGGTTACAAACAGATGCAGGGTTCGAAAGTTTATTCAAATTTGTGTAAGGGTCACGGACGGACGGAGGACAGACGGGCACAATTTGGATCCCTGTCTCCGGCCTACACCTCGGAGGGCTCGCCAAAAATGAAATAGTAAATACAAACAATAATAACTGTTATTTAGACAGCGCTATAGACTTACCATATTTGTATTACTCCAGTAAATGGATACACGCTGCAACCTAGGGAGTATTCAGCCAGTCGCCAGTTAGGCACACATAAATATCTATATTATGCAAGGTTGTTTTATACTTTATAATCAGAATGTAGCATTCTGTAGCAAGATTTTAAGTAGATAACAAAAGGAAATGAAAAAAAAATTTTTTTGTCGGACTCAAACTTTCTGTTTGGAGTATATGAAATTATATTAATAATAGTGGATACTTGATTATCGCATGGTCTACCTCCCCATGCTCACAACGCTTAAAGAGATCTAGTAACATCGTACAAATCCACAAAACTTACTTTAAAGGGGCTATTTATAAAAAAATTAATTTAGATTCCGCTCATATTTTATGCACAATCCATATTAAACATGAATATTACAAGTAAATGTTTCAAGAGATTTTAACTAAGAAGTTATCATCAATGAATTAGTGGTAATTTGTAAGCCCATTATGGCATCGAAAATCCAGCCGAAACCATCTGAAATACTGTGACGTCGGTGTGTGGTCGAGTTGACATTAGCAGACGATATCCGATAGATATCAAACACATTTTTATAGTGCCTTTATCAAATGAGTCTGTTCAACCAACCTTGTTTATCAAGGAGAATAGTTGTCATTATGTGCTCCACTACCTCACTCTTAAAAGCACTTTGTTGTCTTTTGACACACAATTTTCCAGTCAAGAATGCTTAATAGATTTTGTTTATATCTATCACGTCGCCAATAAGTATCACACGCAGTACTGCAAATTCAGCGATACCCGCATCAAAATACAGCTGTTGAACAATAGAATCGTGCCCAGACCTCAGGTCTTTTAAGCAGATATATAGTAGGACAGTGTGTGACTTAATTCATTGAATTTATCTTTTTTCCTTAAATGTCTCTGAGTGAATGATCATTGTGCAGAGGTGGAGGTAAACCTTATTTACAAAATGCATGAAATAAATGCGCTATGTGGCAAGAATACACGTTTATCAGGCAATAATAATTCAATAATGGTTGTGTGGATTTGTAATAAGCCATCGTCTGCTAATGATAACTCGCCCCACACAATGACGTCATCAAAACATTGGCGTTTTTCTAAATACAAGAGCGCTTGTTTTTTATTCTTGCAAATGGGTTTTATTTTGTTGTTGTACTAGGATATCGTGTTGGTATGGGACAAAATAAAAAAATATATATATTCTTAATCTGTTAGCCCCTATAGCTCTCTAGTAATGCATTATTCTCATATTTTGTAATTTTCAATGAATGTACACTTTAAAAATCTAGTGGTTCTCTCATACCTTGTATTAAAATTACTAATATGAGCATACAACAGGTTTTTTTTTCTTCAAATTTCTCTTTAGTTAAAAAGAGATATTTACGAATGAAGTGTTTGGATTGTTAAATATCTCATAAAATAACTATACTATTTTCGGTTTAACAGTTAAGAGATAGGAGGGAGTGCAAGCAAACAGCTCATAAAAATTCAAGACCAAAAAAACAGCCCTTCAAATTTTGCCGTAACGTTGTACAGTTTCCCCTCCACCCTTGAATAATCCACTGGAAAGTTTTAACTGTGTACATAGTCAGTGCAATGAGTAAGGAAGTATCACTTTGCATTTTCGCTCATTACTTCGTTATATGACATTTATCTGCCCTTACATTTTCACACATCAATCAGTGGACATATCATATCACAATATTCCTTTTATCAACCATTCACCAAATGTTGCACATGTCAACAAAGTTAAAGGGATAGTTGAGTTCTGGTATTAAAAGAGAGTACAGTTTTGGTCAAACTGAATTTTATTAACCAAAACCTGCACCATTACATTACAAACTAATAGTTATAACTTTACCATGCTTGAAAGGAATTCAAAATCACAAACGACTCAGTAAAAAGCCTTTTATCATTTAAATAGAGGCGTTCAAACTCAAGATGGCGCTCTCTAAAAACACATTGGTTTAAACCATTTAAAATAAAATATTATGCATGTGAAGGTTCATAAAAATAGTGATTGGATAGAGAGATACTCAACAACTATTAAAAAACTTCTTTCGAAAATTTTTGAAAAGAGGAAGCATTTTTTTAAAATTTGTAACAGTTGGTTCAAAATTAGCTAATATTTGTGGGGCCCCACATTTATTACAAATGGTTCCGTTTATGGATATTTCAGCCGTTTCTGAACCGATTTTGATCAAATAAAGTTTATTCTGTCACTAAAATATTATGCTCTTTCAAATTTTACACTCAGTTTTCCATTATCTCACAAAAAATTATTATGTGTAGCGCCCTCTCTACCAAAACTCAACTATCTCTTTAACTGAACAACTTTGGCTATCTAGACTCAAAACTATGATCTAACTTATATCATCACCATGATCATTATAATAATCATCATCATTATCAGCATGATTAATATTATCACAATCATTAGTAGAAGTAGTATTTTGTTGTATTTTTACCCGTGACGGTGATTGGTGCAGGAGACAGGAGGAGATCATTGGTGTCAGCTAGGAGATGTCCACTGGTATCGTTACTGTGGCCCAGCAGAGTGTTCTGTATGGTGAATGCATTTCCCGTAAATGTGTCTTCAGTGTTTATCTCCATCTCCACTCCAAGACTACCAGAGAAAAAACGTGACACAACGCAGTTGATGATTCCATCGACACCTCGTGCCTCCTCGATTTTGCACACCTGAAAACACATTAACACATATTTATATCTTATTTTATACTGACAGCAAGAGTCATTGGCATAAAGTGCAACTTTTTTGTGTATATGATATCTCTTGACAAAATTATATTTTCCTTGGCAAACACCAATACTCTTCTCCCTAATGACCGGCTTGCAAACTAAACTCTATGATGCACTTCACCAGGTAGAAGACGAAGGGGTTGGCCTAAAATGAGCTGCACCAGAACATTCAAAGACACCTCCAAGCCAGTGTAAGGGATTGGAGCGACATCAGCACTCTTACTGCTGACCAATCCAGCTAGAAAGTGATGACCGACTCATGCGTCAGAAAATACATGAGGCCACTATTTCATTGGAAGTAACAACATCTCCATGTCATTCTAGCCACAGAACATCCTAGGACAAAAATAGTTCATTATAATTATGATAAATCAGTACAAATAAAATTAATATGCTGTCATGTTGTTGCTTTATCGTATGTTGTTGTTTGTGTTAATAAAGCGACACTGATATTTATATACTTATAGACGTATACACATTGTGGCTTTATATTCACTTGGTCTAATACCACTTGGTCTAATCATTAGTTCGTCTAACTCCACTTCGGCTAAACCCATTTGGTCTAATCATCACTAGGTCTAATGCCCATTTACGCAATTGCCGTTTTGTCTAATCACCAAATGGTCTAATTGTCACTTCGTCTATTTTTTCCCCTCGTTTTGTCTATTATCACTTCGTCTAATACCAGTTCGTCTAATTCCCAGTTAGGCTACTCTTCACTTGGTCTATATGCAATTCGTCTAATTACCGTTTGGTCTATAACCATTTGGTCTATTACCATTTCGTCTAATACCAATAGGTCTATTTTCCACTTGGTCTAAAAGCAGTTCGTCTAATGCCATTTCGACTACACACTATTTTGGCTAATGACCATTTAGTCATTTGGTCTAACGATCGTCCACACTGACCTCTGTGATGGCCACCGCCTGCATACTGTATGAAAGATTACATAGGGCTGTAATTATAGCTAACTTTGGATATTTAGCCACAGCGGTTTCACTAGACGAAAGCTGTGTATAAGAGAAAACTAATTGACCGCTACAATCAGGTGACCTTCATAGACAAGTCCCAAAATATCGTTTGTACGCTCACCACCCAAGCCCAAGGGAAAATAGATATGTGGCCGCTATAAACAAGCGGACTTTATAGACGAATTTCATCAAACAGCTAGTATATTGACCACCTAAAATAAAACACGATAGTTGGCATTTTAATCAGGTAAAAAAAAGAACAGGTTCCATTAAATCGTATGTCGTCAAACAGGGGCGTAGACAACGGGGGGGGGGGGGGGGGGGGGATGAGGGGGATGCCCCCACCTCACAAGGTGGGGGAGTTGACATGTACAATTATCCTCACCCCCCCCCCCCCCCCCCCAGCTTTTAGGGAAGTTTTGTGTGTGTGTGTGTGTGTGTGTGTGTGTGTGTGTGTGTCTGTATCTGTACATACGAGTGGGAAAGAAAACAATCGTTATATGAGCTAAGACTTGTTAATTATAACGTTAAAAACGTAATTTATACATCCACTTTTAATTTTAAAAGAATAAAAAATTTGTATATTGTGCATATAGAAAATATTTAAATTCTCTAGGTTTGTATTGATATTTGTTTCAAAAATAGTAATTTTTATAATCCTTTCAGAAGTTTTCATTTCATTGTTTAATTAAAGCGTCATTTTGCCATCAGGGTCCTAACAAATGTTTTCTTTTCGTATTTTTGGGCTAAATAACCTGAATTCCAATCTCGTACAACTACAAGCAATCATTTATCTCGAATGTCAAAACAAAGCGGTATACCCCCTCCCCCCTCCCCTCCCCGCAAGTGGCACACGTGGCATTTCAAGACATCAATAGTTTTACAAATATCTACAAAAGTTCTCAATAGAAAAAGAAAAGAAAAACAATTGGCAAGTAGTTTGTCACCTATCTAACCTATCCAATATTAAGTTTGCCACTGTTTAAGCTTTCAAACAAGTTTCATAAGCAATGTTATTTTGGCACGCACAACAAACGATGTCTGCTAGCAGGGTTCATTTGACTACAGAGAGGAGCAAACATGACCGGAAACATGATTCACAGGTTAATATTAAGATATTTCACACACTTTTAAATTATAGGGTAACATTATGCTTTCACAAAATATAATTGTATTACACTCGTTATTTAGTGGTAATTTTAACTTGTCTAGTTTCGGACGGGTGTATAGGATCTAACATGGGTTAAGGCACTTCTTGAACAGGGGTCGCGGAAACGGGTGGGGGGCTGGGGGTGGCTAAAAAAAAAGAAATACATACAAATAAGATAACACACTATATAACAATTATTGAAATGTGGTCAGCAACTCAGCACCTCTCTTTAAACACCTTTCCGCGGCTCCTGTTGAACTTTGTGGACACTATTACTGATATTGAATTACAATTATCATAATCAAACTTTACACCAACGTAACATTAGACCTTTAGACCAAATGGTCATTAGACTAAATGGGCATTAGACCATGTGGTCATTTAGCCCAAATGGGAGTAGCCCAACTGTCAATTAGACCAAACGGGAAGTTGATGAAATTGTGATTAGACCAAGTGATGAACTGCCCATCTGGATATAGTCGAAGTGTGTGTAGCCCAAATGGGTATTAGACGAATCGAATATTAGACAATCTGGTGATTAGACGAAATGGCAGTGGGTTTAGACCAAGTGGATATTAGACAATAAGGGTATAGCCCAAATGGTTATAAGACGAACTGGCTAATGGACCAAGTGGTTGTAGACGAAATGGGTTTAGACTATATAGGATTAGACGAAGTGGATATTAGACGAAGCGGGTTTAGACCAAGTGGGGGTTTACCCACATTGTGTACCGTTGGATGATATTTGTACATATTTGTTCATACTTGAAATGGTTCTAATGATATATGACATACATGTATCAAGTATTCCCTCTGGCATGACAAGAGCTTGCTTTTAAATGTAGCATTCAGCAAGTTATACCCTTTTCTCACATATAAAATATTAGTTAGTTAAGAAGTTTCAAGTAAATTGAGCAAGTAATAGTAATACTGCTGCTGATGAATACTCATACATTCTCGAGCAGCCATAGTCATTTTCTAACCAGTTGTTGTAAACAAAAATTTCATATTAAAAAGTAAATTCAGTTATTTGCATATTTTGCATATCTAATGAGCATCATAAATATGATATGCTACTCATGAATATTCATACAACTACCCAATAAATGTGCAATTTTTGTACTAACCACTCATTTTTTACGTGAGAAAATGTATGTTGATGAGTGCTAGACTAGTGGTATTTAAGCATTCCAAAGTTGAAGTGTAATTGTCACTCGTGTGTAGCGCTGTGATTTGTTGATGTTCAAGACAATGAATAAAAAGACATAAAACACACACATTCATCCTAATTCATGTTTATTTAATTCATCTTACAATGAAACAAAGGGGAATGAAAAAAAGTATTGCCTAGTAGGCCTGAAACTATCAATATGGTTATTGTATTAATTTTACTTTTGTTTTTCCTTATTTTTTTTCGGGCCAGTAGATTTTGGTTTCGGGCCACCAAATTTGGAAAAATACTAATTCTACTGGCCCGACCGGGCCACCAACAAAAAAAGTTAATTTCGAGGGTTGACATATTTATTCTCGTCACAGACTTTTGAATCATTTTAAATCATTTTTGAATGTTTTTAACGTTTTCTTTTCTTGTTGGTATGTTGTTTCATTTTTAGCTAAACAAATATATTTTTTGTATTTCTTCTAACATTTTCTTGCCTTTTGTAAATTTGCAAACTTTCATTACAATGCCTTCTCTTTTATTGGTTTGTTTTCAATCCCAATCTGCATGCATTACATCACAGCATATGAACGCCAGCCTTGCCCTAGTTAAACATGAATACGATATCAGATAGATTGCCTTTTGATTCCCCGTATGTGACTCCTGATGAATTTAATGTTCAAACTTTTGTTGATAATACACAACTATCTATGATACATTTTAATTGCCGAAGCTTAAAGAAGAACTTTGATAATATGAATATATTTTTAGACTGTTTTGACTTAAAATTTGATATAATTGGATTAACAGAGACTTGGTTAAAAGAGAGTGAATGCACATTTTTAAATATTCGTAATTATGCTTTTCTTGCCAATAATCATACTCACAAACGAGGAGGTGGTGTAGGTATTTATGTTCATAAGGATGTTGATTTTAAAAGACGACATGACTTAGAAATTATGGATGATGATTTTGAATCTATTTGTATTGAAGTACATAATTTACATTCTCATAAAAATGTTATAGCTAATATTATATATAGACCTCCAGATAAACCAATTTTATCTTTCATTGATAAACTTGAAATACTTTTACAAAAAATTTAAAATGAAAAAAAGGAGAGTCTTTTACTTGGAGATTTTAATATAAATTTATTGAGTTTGAATACATCATCAAATAGTTTCTTAGACTTGCTAACATCCTTTGATTTTACTCCTTTAATTTCTAAGCCTACACGAGTCACTGTTGAGTGTGCGACTCTTATAGATAATAATTTTACTAATAATATAGATAATATATGCTACTCTGGTATATTCTCTTGTGATTTTAGTGACCATTGTGCAATATTCGCAACATCTCGTAATATAAAAAATACACTACCTCAATCTTTCTATTATAAACGTGTGATAAATGACGAATTTATTGCCCGGTTTAGTACCATGTTACGTGAACAAGATTGGTTATTTATACACAATTTTGATGATGTAAATGACAGATTTGAATCGTTTTTTAATCAATATATGCTCCTTTATAATAAATGTTTTCCTGTCAAAAAAGTTCAATCGAAATTGAAAAAGGAAAAGAAACCATGGTTTAACAATTCGTTGCGTAAAATGTGTAAAAAGAAACATGTATTGTATAGGAAGTATGTTAAGAAGCCTACAGTAACAAGAAAAAGAAGATTCAATAAATTTAGAAATGTATTTAATACACAAATGAGAAAGTGTAAACGCGAATATTATATAAATAAATTTAATGAACTAAATGGTGATATGAATAAAACACGGAAAATGATAAACAAAATTCTTAATAAATCCAATACTAAAGATCAATGTAAATCAATTATAGATGAAGGTATTTTAAAAGAAGACAAACATGATATTGTAAATTGTTTTAATGCTTATTTTAGCACAATAGGAGGTAAGCTGACAGAAAATTTAGTAGATTGTGAAATTGATTTTGAATATTACTTAAAAAAAAGATTACCCCATTCTATGTTTTTAGTACCAATAACTCTTGCCGATATTTTAGAAGTTGTTCGTGATTTTAAAGTTAATAAGAGCCCGGGGTTCGATGACGTTAATGTTAAAGTGTATAAAAAGACTATTACTTTTATTTTACAGCCATTGTGCAATATTTTAAAATTTTCATTGGAGTGCGGAATATTTCCGGACCAACTTAAATTAGCTATAAAAGTAGTTCCAGTATTTAAAAAGGGTGACAAAAATATGGCATCAAACTATAGATCGATTTCGTTATTGTCAGTATTTACAAAGACATTTGAAAAAATAATGTATAATAAACTCATGAGTTATAGAGTACCGAAGTGTGACGTCAGAGCTATTCATTGCCATGGGTGATGGTTCTACACAATGTCAGGCAAGCAATGAAATTGGTGATCTAGCGGTTGCTAAGAAGGCAATCGTCCGGCTCCGACCCACTACTTAATGCCAGTATGAAAGGAAAAGTTGTGTAGAACCATTACTATGCAATAACAAAAGCATGCGACGTCACTACTTCGGTACTCTATATAGAGAGGAATAATATTGTATATGAAAGGCAATTCGGTTTTCGACATGGCTACTCAACAAGTACTGCACTTTTAGAATTTACTCATAATCTTGCCAATATATTTGAACAAAAGAAATTTTTAATAGGAATCTTTTTAGACCTCTCGAAAGCTTTCGATTGTATAAACCATGATATATTATTGAAAAAATTAGAGCATTATGGCATAAGAGGAAACATAGTTACCTTTTTAATCGTAAACAATTTGTTTATGTTGATAATTGTTCATCTGACACACAGTACCTACAAACAGGTGTTCCACAGGGATCTGTGCTTGGACCATTGTTATTTTTGTTATTTGTGAATGATTTTCAGTATGTTAGTGATTTATTCTTTTCAATTATGTTTGCAGACGATACAAACTTATTTTTTCAGGCACTGATATAGTTGAATTGAATGATATAATCAATATGGAAATGAACAATGTTCGTAGTGGTTTATTGCAAATCGTTTAATTATTAATATAGATAAAACATGTTACATGATTTTTAAGCCAAAGCATTTATTTGTAGATAATGCCAAGCTTCAAATTAAAATTGGTAATATTGATATTCAGAAGGTTGATAAAATAAAATGTTTAGGCATAACAATTGATGCAAAATTAACATGGAGAGAACATGTCAATGATATATCTTGTAAAATATGTAGAGCCATTGGTGTTATTTATCGTGTAAAGCCCATTGTTCCAATGAAAGTACTTTTAATGCTGTATAATACACTGATTTTACCTTATTTATCATATTGCAATATAGTGTGGGGAAATTGCGCAATATCAATTAGCAATAGGCTTTATACTTCAAAAATGTGTAATAAGAATAATGTGTAATGCCCAACCTCTTAGCCATAGCTCTCCTTTGTTCTATAAATTAAACATTTTAACTATATATCAATTGAATCAATTCCAAATTGCAATTTTTATGTATTCTTACTTTAAAGGCTCGCTTCCATCCATATTTAATAATATTTTAAATCTCAATTGTGCAATTCATCAATACAACACAAGAGCACAGGGGAATGTACGTCTACCATTGTATAAATATAATTTCTCAAGAACTACCATTACCTTTGTAGGATCAAAAAGCTGGAATATGGTACCAAATGAATTAAAATTGTGTCCAACATTATCCAATTTTAAAAAGAAATTAAAATTGTATATTATGCTGTGCAATCACTCTTAGAACTGTTCATGCATGTAAACAAACTCTTTTAGTTTTTTATCTCCACTCCCACTCTCTGTTTACTTTCTCTCTCACTACCTCCCTCCCTTTCTTTCTCTCTAATCCCTATACATGTATTCATTATCAAGTCTTTTGTTAGTTTCTCGGGGACTGCCCTAGATAAGCCTTTACTTTGGCTTTTGGTGATCCCCCACATTCAAATACGGTTTATACTCTTCCCCTTACTTCTGTATTCTCAATCTATTTTTTTTTTCATGCCTTACCTGTTTGTATATATGATTATGTAAATGTATATTTGCAGTAGTAGTTGTTATGTATATGTATATATGTTTGTGTATGCTTTGTTTTTACATTGTATTTTAAACTTTGAATGTGGAAATAAAATAAAATCAAATCAAATCAAGTAAAATTAATTTGGATGGGCATATCTCAGCCAATACTTCACATATTTAATTGATTTTCGGTATTTGGTAATTTTTTGATGCTTTTTTCGGAAAATGAAGTTCAAATTTGAAATTTCTAAAAACAAATATTCATGACGTCACAGACTGCATGTGAGGTAAATCACCTTTTTTGGAGTATGGAACGCCGACGCCAAAAAGTTGCATGAAATTTACATTTTTTTTGCCCAACTAAAGGATTTCTTTGAAAAAAAAGTGTCGTATATCAATAAAGGCACATATTCAAAGCTATAAACCTGAATCAAACCCGGGATTTCACCATACCTTTAAGATATCCACCCTATTAACAGCTGTATTGAAAAAACGTACCATTCCCTCCATCTAGAGGGTTGCCAGATTAAGCCAGTTGTTTAATATTTGTCAACATTTCACATTTATAATATATTACAATTTTTCTTAAAATTCATAATACAACATATTGTAACTCTATAGATAAACTCACAGTTTCTTCAATCTTCACGGCTTTCTCTTTGAAACGAATGCTTGTAGGATCTGCCAATTCTGCATCATCAAAGCCAACAGTGATATCATCGATTTCCACAATAGCGAATACTACTGTCATTATATTCGTCACTATAATATGGTTGAGCCCAAAGTGAGAGAAAGAGAGAAATTGAGAATAAATAGATTTCATTGAATATTTAACATGAGAGCTTCTGATGAAATGCTTCTTTTAAATGCACATTAGAAGTTACTACTATTTGAGCAGTTATTTTAACAACTGGTATGGTATTGGTTATGCAGTCCATGTTTGAATTCACTCAGGTTAAAGGGATAGTTAGGGTTAGGGTTAGTTAACCCGAGTTTTTGGTAAAGAGAGTACAGTTTTGGTCAAACTGAATTTTAGTAACCAAAACCTGCACTATTACATTACAAACTAATAGTTATAACTCCACCATGCTCGAAGTTAATTACAAATTACTAACTAAAAAGTCCGTTATCATTTTAAAAAGAGCCGTTAAAACTCATTGGTTTCAACCATTTTATAGAAATTGTTGTGCATTCGATCATCAACAACTATTCAAAAACCTCTTTTGTACATTTTTACATGTTAAAGGCCGATTCAAAATTATTGAATAATTTTAGGGCCCCAAGTATTACAAATGTTTATGTTTATGGATATTTCAGCCATTTCTGAACCGATTTGGAAAAAATAAAGTATATTCTGATTATTATTTAAAATGGTATGCTCTTTCAAATTTGACACTCAGTTTTTCATTATCTCACACAAAAATATCATTTTGTTTAGCGCCCTCTATACCAAAACTCAACTATCTCTTTAATTTAAGGGTGTTAAATAGGCTTACAAATTTAAAAGGGAAAGTTGAATTTTGGTAAAGAGAGTACAGTCTTGGTCAAACTGAATTTTAGTAACCAAACACTGCACCATTACATTACAAACTAACTAACTCCACTGTGCTTGAAGAAAAAAAAGGGTAAAAGCCTGTTAAGTGATTACATGTAGATAGAGATATAAACAACAACTATTTAATAACCTTTTTTGTAAATTTTTAAAAAGAGGAAGCATTAAAAAAAGAAAATTAAAGGCTGGTTCAAAATTATTAAGTAATTGTGGGGCTCTACAATTAATAAAATGGTTTCATTTATGGATATTTCAGCCATTTCTGAACCAATTTTGATCAAATAAAGTTTATTATGCCATTAAAATTGTATGCTCTTCCAAATTTGACAATCAGTTTGACATTATCTCACAAAAAATTATTCTGGGTAGCGCCCTCTATAGCAAAACTCAACTACTCCTTAAAGGGAGTAGGGATAAATTTATGAACCAGTGCTGAGATATGCCCATCCGAGTGAATTTTACTTCAATGGGCAATCAGTGTTAACTGATTGCCCATTGAAGTAATATTCACTCGGATGGGCATATCTCAGCCAATGCGTAACCTATACCTATGATATTTGGTATTTGGACATTATTTGTTATGCTCTTTCTGAAAATGAAGTCCGAATTTAAAAATTCTAAAGAAAATGTTTATGTCATCATTTATGACATCACACTTCACCACTCTATATCACTTTGCATTTTCGCTCAATACTTGGTTCCTTGAATTCTTGTAAGGACCATTATCGAACACTTTCCAGGTATGGAGAGTAGAGTGATGGCCATGTAGTTCGCTGGATCTAGCTTGTCTCCTTTCTTGAACACATCTATATACCACATCATCACTGTCATGGAAAGAATAAGTGCCACTAAATGCCCATCCCCCGTTATTCTAAAGTTGGGTTTGAGAGGATATTTCTGTTCTCAATCAAATTCTCTTCTGCATTGCTCCACATTAGATGTAATATTATCATCACATACACTTAAACCTATCTTAGTGGCCACCTGCATATAGCAGACCAACATGCATGCACCAAAAGTGATCCCTAACGATAAAAACAATGTCATAGAACCTGTCTGAGGCGGCCACTTTTCTTGTTCCCCTGGTCACTATACACAGGTTTCACTGTATTTACCTTTTCTGCATTTGTTATCCCGCCAGCTTTTTGCATAGGATGGTCGACACTGGCATGCCGCTCCTGGCGAGGCACACATTTCGGTCTGCAAAATCTATGCAAGCTGGTTGGCATTGGTCTATTACATCATTGAAGGGGCAGAAAGACAAATAGAATATTATCAGAAAATTTTACATAAAAATATAAAAACTAGATGGATCTTCGACTGCGCGCAGTCGAAAATGATGCCTCCGCCATTACGCGATTCATTTATATCAAGCACAAATCAACATGTACACTGAATTGATTCTGTAAACTCAATTTTGATGGTACTCTGTCTTTTAGATCTTGATGTATCACAATTATGAACTATTAGTGACATTGACCTTTGACCTCATGACCCCCAAAATCTAATCAGTTCATCGGCCTCCCAAGATACATACATGTACCACGTTTGGTCAGAATCTGTCTATCCGTTCTTGAGATAACGCGATCACGAGCTATTTTTGAATATATGAGCTCTGTGACCTTTGACCTCATGACCCCAAAATCTAATCAGATCATCGTCCCCCGAAGAAACATACATATACCAAGTGAGTACCGAAGTGTGACGTCAGAGCTATTCATTGCCATGGGTGATGGTTCTACACAATGTCAGGCAAGCAATGAAATTGGTGATCTAGCGGTTGCTAAGAAGGCAATCGTCCGGCTCCGACCCACTACTTAATGCCAGTATGAAAGGAAAAGTTGTGTAGAACCATTACTATGCAATTATGAGCTATAAGTGACCTTGACCTTTGACCTCATGACCCCAAAATCTAATCAGTTCATTAGCTCTCCAAGGAACATACATGTACCAAGTTTGGTCAGAATCCGTCAATCCGTTCTTTAGATAACGCGATCAGGAACTATTTTTGCATATATAATGAGCTCTGTGACCTTTGACCTCATGACCCCAAAATCTAATCAGATCATCGTCCCCCGAAGAAACATACATATACCAAGTTTGGTCAGAATCCGTCAATCCATTCTTGAGATAACGCGATCACGAGAACGGGACGTACGGACGGACGGACGGACAACCCGAAAACATAATGCCTCCGGCAACTTCGTTACGGAGGCATAAAAACAAATATGTTATGTAAATGAACATAAGCAAAGAACAAGATGAGTCTTATGTTTAGCCCAATCGAAGTGATTGCCTCCACCATTGCGCAATATTTATGAGCACAGCGCCCTTTGTATCTACTTAGTTCTCATGGGAGACCTAAATGCAAAGGTAAGCGTGAGAAAAGGTGAACAGGAGAATAGTGTAGGTCCATTTGGGATAGGTGACTAGAATGAGAGAGGAGAAAGGCTTCTAGAATTTGTTTCAACTAGAATCATGGTGATTGGCAACACATTCTTTAAGAAACCAAAAGATAAATATTGGACATGGGAAAGTCCTATAGATTACATTATTATTAACAAGAGAATATTGATGGATGTAGAGGTTATACTGAATGTCAACATGCAGTGATCACAGACTTGTTAGAGCAAAAGTAAGGATTAATAAAAAGATGGAAATGATACGAGAATGAAGAGATGACGGAAAAGACATATTGACTTAGAACAGCTTGCCAAAAAGCAACACCAATTCCAACTTCAACTAGACAATAGATTCTCACTTCTAGAAGACTTAGTAGGAGATGAGCCACTTGACGAGACATACGAGCAAGTAACCAGTACTATTATGGAGGAAGCAGAGAAGCTAGCTAAAGGTAAAAGGAGACAGTAATCACAAATAAAAGCAACGTGGATATTCGAAAAATGAACGATAAAAGAAAATCTCTCAAACCCTTCAAGATCCTGTATACAGAGTTAAACAAGACAATTCGCAAGCTGAGAAGGCAGCAAAAGAGACAACACAGGACCAAGATGGTGAAAAACGTGCTGGAAAGTAATTAAGGGCCCTAAATCATCAATAGGAAACTGGAGGGAGAAAAAAGCTCTTATCATCACTGAAACAAAAGATGGAACAGAAGTTGATGACAAAGCTAAATCACGGACACCATTGAGGAGTTCAATAGAGAACTGTACAATACGGATAGACCAGATTGGAGAACAGAATAAAACTGAAATAAAAAAGTGGATAGTGTACCACCCATTCAGAAAGACAAAGTGCAGGAAGCTCTAGATCAAATGAAGAAAGGTCCTTGAAAGGATTAATTAACTGCAGACATATTGAAGTTGGGAGGAGAGGGTACTGTCAACATCTTGACAAAATTGTTTAACAGGATCCTTCAACTGGAACAAGTTCCTACCCTGTGGAATGAATCTAAAGGAATAACGAACCTTCGGAATGATGCAACAAATGTTCAGATTAACGAACCCTATTTCATTTTAGGATTAACGAACACCCAGGTATAGGAAATTTGCGTGTTCGGAATAACGAACCTTCGGAATAACGAACCGCACCCGTAATTTCATATACGTATTATATCATAAAAAGTATAAAATCAATTATATTACGACCAGTATCAATGAGAACATTGTTGAGGTACAATCAAAGTTAGGATGACTTATACAATTGAACTAATTTCTTTTCATTGCCATTCTAAACGATAACACTGACGAACGATTCTTAAGGTTGGAGGTGGGGTATTATTGGGTGAAAACGCATGTTCCCATTAAATGAGTCTTTTCCACATCTAAATGTAGTTTGTACCCCTACAAACCATATATCAATGGAAAGCGTAAGAAATTTGCTACATGATGATAACAGTTTTGGTAATGTTTGCACTTAAAAATAAAAATTAGGGATGGTTTTGTGTCAACATTTCTTTTTTTCAAAATTCTCACTTGACATTTGAAAATGCATCTTCTTCTAATGCAAGGTCTAATTAATATAGTTTCTTTTTCTTACCCAAATACACACTTTTGGCAATCATGCTATTGGGGCTTTTTAATTTATTTCCATCAGAAAGCTTTTAAATCTTGACTTTTGTAAAAGTCAGATAGATCAAAAAATTGCATTGATTTTTCTTCATAGCGCCACTCCTGAAGGAGATATCCAAAAAAGCTCCAATAGGATTATTGTACGCAATCAGATCTTGAATCACTCCAAATTTCATTACAATTGGATTTTACTTTTTAAGTTTTTAGAGTTTTTGTCTCCAAAAAATTGAATTTAAGTAATCAGCAGTTTAAAGTGAGGGCGTAATTTCGCAATAATTGAAATAAGGATTTTTCATCATTTTTCGGACCATTTGATGCTGTACATGTATTGACGATTCATGGATCTTGCCATATTGTTGAAGGTGCATAATCCGGGCAATAGCTGGGGCTATAAACACTTCATGGTAACAGCATGAAACAAAGCCTGTTCAATTTTTTTCTCTTCATTTTATAAGCTAAGTAAACTTGGTTTTTACCCACTTCCGGTTTAAAAATAAGCAGTTCCGATCTAGAAAAAAGGTTGAAAACGGTATTTTAAACTCCTTTTTTCATAAGAAAAACTGTGAATTTGGATGAAGATGTCAATTCCATCTGAAAGTACATGCATTAAAAAGTGTTTGAGCAAAAAAAAAAAATACCCCACCTCCAACCTTAATATCATTCGGAAGAGGATTCCACACGTTGGGACCAGCATGTCTAATGATTTACAGGCAAAAAGAGGATTTTGGAATAAATTAGCGTTCTTCGCTAATTAATATGCGCATAATTTGCATATTTTAAACATTGGATCGTTAAAACAAAAGCATGAATGCGTCGCTAACAATTCAATGTACCACCGTGCAAAATTTCCCGTGAATCGGACGAGCGGTCTCCGAGATCTTGGGGGGGGGGGGGGGGGGGGGGGGGGGGGGGGGGGGGGGGGGGGGGGGGGGCGGGGTCAATTAGACCCCCCCCCCCCCCCCCCCCCAGTAAAAACCTAGGGTAAAAACCCTATCGTTTCAACATCTGTCTAGGATATGTCGTTTACGAGAAAGCATTCCATAATTCAGATCACCAATCACTACTAGATGCTTTGGAGAAACAGATAAGCCATACGCCTCATCTAAGCTATCTACAAAGACCCTACCGCCAAAGTTCATCTGGAGAATACTACTACCAAAGCTTTCAAAATCTTTTAAGGTGTCAGACAGGGTGATCCAATTTCTCTGAAACTCTTTACAGCAGCCATGGAAGACGTCTTCAGAAATTGGGATTGGCAATCAAAATGAATAATAATATATGAAGAATATTTGAATCTTCTAAGATTTTGCAGATGACATTATGCTTGTTAGCCATGATCCAGCTAGGAACTACAGACAATAATCCATGAGTTGAGCGTAGAGAGCAAAAAGGCAGGACTAAAAATGAACATTAAAAAGTCTAAAATAATGATGAGAAACCAGCAACAAGACAATATAATTACCCCGTTTACCTCGCCATTTGATATAATGCTTTAATAGCTATATACAAGATTATTTTACGGACCGGTCGAGTTACCACATTGGGCGCGCACAAAAGAACCGATCAATATCTGGCTGACCATGGCGTTGTATTCGCTTCTATTCAACCTAGCGTGAGTTTGCTGGTCAAGTAGTACGCACAATAGAGGCGATCGATATGCGTGATATAGGATCAGCGAAGTGGACATTTTTTTTAAATACTTTGAACTGGCCTGCATGCGTTTGTATACGAATATCCTGAAAGTAGACTTGTGTATTACCATGATAAAATTGTAAAAAAAACAATAATCAAGTAACTAGAGTGAGAGAAACTTGATATACATGTAGCCAAGGGTTCATCCTTTGTATTCAGTTCATTAATATTTTACTTACAAGATGTATACATGTATTTTTACGCAATTAAAATAGACCTTGCTCGGAACCAAGAATTCTCGTTTCCCGTATATGAGTAGGCGCATCGGGGACTGAGAATTCTCGGTCCCCGTAGTGAACGGTTTAAGTTGAGGGTATGACAATCGAGAAGGTGGATAGCTACATATACCCAGCTAGCCACCTGACGTTGGGCCGATGTCGGAATTTGGTTGCCGGATGTCGGCATATCGCCGTTGGCTCGAGGTTAAAATGTCCGCCAGCCCAAAATCGTCACGACGTCATTTTTGTGATATATTGGCATAACGTCATTTTCCGACAATGGCCCAACATCATCTCATGACATGATGTTGGGCCATTGTCGGAAAATGACCTTATGCCAATATATCACAAAAATGACGTCGTTGACGATGTTGGGCTGGCGGACATTTTAACCTCGAGCCAACGGCGATATGCCGACATCCGGCAACCAAATTCCGACATCGGCCCAACGTCAGGTGGCTAGCTGGGTACCTCGGTAAAAACATCACCCTTGAAAATGAAACGGCAGGAGAAATGCGAAGAAGAATACAGCTAGCATGGGTGAAATTTGGGAAACTCAGCATCATATTCAGGGACGAGAATCTCCCAATCTCCCTAAAAAAAAAAAAACCTTCAATCAGTGTATAAATGTGGTACTATATCCTACAGGGCTGAGACTTGGGCAACAACTAAGAAATTGGAAAAGAAGCTTACAGTTAAAGAAAGACCAATGGAGAGGATTATGGTAGGAGTTACAAGAAGAGACAAGGCCACAAAGGACTTAAGAAAGAAAACCAATGCCAGATATATTATACAGGAAATAAAAACAAAGAAATGGAGATTGGCAGGCCAACTTGCAAGCCGTTAAGACAACAGATGGACACATAATATAACTAATTGGACATCGAGACCACAAGCCAGACGAAAAGGCAGACAGAATAGGCATTGGATGGATGACATCAAATAATTTTGGGTTGTTACATGGATGCCGACAAGCACAAGAAAGAAGATGGAATGGTGATGAAGAGGCCTTCCTTTTGCAGTGGAGAGACATAGGCTAGATAGATAAATAGATAGATAGATAGAAATCCTTAACCATGACTTCAATGGTTAAACCTTCACATGGACAGTTAACACAGAATAACACTTTACCAAATGGCATGACTAATATTGCTGGTTTGATTATTAAACTTGACAAAAATCTGGATTAGATCAGTTTAATTGAACGTTGATATCATGACCCAATTACTATTGTCTCATCAAGATACATGCAGGTTTCAAGTGTTGTGATAATCCGATGATTGGTTCTTTAGATATTGTGATAACAAGCTATTTTTACATATATATGATGAACCCTGTGACCTTTGACCTCATGACCGCAACATCTGATCAGTTCATTCTTTCATCAAGAGACATATATGTATCAAGTTTGGTAGTAATCTGGGTATTGTTTCTTGAGATATCACGATAATGCATATTTTCATGAGTGGGTTCCCAGGCGGGCATCTTTTAAAGGGGTAGTTTAGTTTTGGTAAGGCTGAACTTTAGTAGCCAAAACCTGCACAGTAACATTATAAACTAATATTATAACTCCACCATGCTCGAAAGGTATTCAAAATTAAAAACGACTAAGTAAAAAGCTTGTTATCATTCAAAAAGAGCCATTAAAGCACAAGAGGGCACTTTTTAAAAAGGCATTAGTTTCAACCATTTTTCATACAAAATTGTGCATGTGATGTGTTATTGATATAATGATTAAATAGAGAGATCATCAACAACTATTTAAAAAACGCTTTTGAAAGTTTTTGAAATAGTGCAAGCATTTTTTCATTTTTTTCTAAAAATCATCTAATTATTTGGGCCCCAAATAATTATAAGATATATTTATTGATATTTCAGCCGTTTCTGGGTCGATTTTGACCAAATAAAGTTTATTCTGCCATTAAAATTGCATGTTCTCTCAGATTCGACACTCAGTTTTTCATTACCTCACACAAAAAAATTGTCACATGCAGCGCCCTCTCTACCAAAACTAAACTACACCTTTAAAAAGATAAATGATACCAAGAACAGTAATATTGGACGAGTAGTTTCTGTTTTAGGACGTCTCATGTGAGACTGTGCAGGTTCCAATTTTTGTCAATTTTTACCAAGTCAGTGCCTGATAAATCGCACTTACTGCCCGTCATTGCATTGAACAACTATGCCCATTCTCTCAGTACACAGCTGAATGCAAACTAACAAAGGCACAGGTATTGCAGTAAGTGTGATTTATCAGGCACTGGCTTCGTAAAAATTGACAAAAATGGGAATCTGACATAGTGTCACTCACAGCGCCCTAAACCAATAATTCTGACTGTTCTTGGTATCGTTTTTCATTGGACATAATAATTTTGTTACTATATTTTGGGAAGTGCCCAGTTTCTTTGTTGGGGGTTAGGGTTTTTTGGGGGGCCACCCTGTATAGTAAGCCCTGTGACCCTTGAAATTTGACCTCATGCCCCCAGGCCCCAACAAATTTTTTAATTATTGGCTTATTGAGATACATGTACCAAGTGTGGTGACAATACGTCAATAAATTCTTGAGATATGGTAATAGCAAGATTATTTTCGCATATGAGCCCGGTGACCTTTGACCTCATGACCACAAAATGTAATCAGTTAATTGGCTCTGCAAGATACATACAGGTATCAAGTTTGTTGGAAATCCTTCAAGCCGTTCTTGAGATATCGCGATAACAAGAACGGACGGACGGCCCTACCCAAAAACATCCATACAATATGCCTATATCCATTTCATGGCAGAGGCATGAACAACCCTTTTCCTTCAGGTTACATGTATGTAGCTTCTGACTAGCATGAGCATTGAAAAAGATTTCTTGAAAAGACAACCACCAAAAGAGCGTTCTTGCTCAGTTGGTAGAGCTAGTTATTCGGAAGTCTCAGGTTTGATTCCCAGGGATGATAATTTTTGTCTTTTAAGAATATTTAAAGCTGTAGCCATTTCTCCAAACAAGCTCTGGTCTCTACAATATGGGAAACAGAATAAACTACAAAATAGACAATTGTAAACTGTTATGAAGAATCCAAAAATTATAAAATTTGTCCTTAAAAAATGCAATTAAAAACAATCTTACTTACCCCAAAATCCCCAAATTTGCCTAAGCCATATTAAACTGCAATACACTTAAGGCAGGGGGAATTTAGTTGGGTTTCTTTTCTTGACAGATAAGTGCTAACTTCTGCCGGCAAATCTAAATGTAGCTAACCCCATGCATTCACAAATGTTAAGAGGCTATACCCAGGGGGCAAAGGGGGTTTACCAGCTTTTGCCTGTTGTAAAAGGTTGGTCACCAGAAATGGCTTCTAGGACCCTCTAGGATCACAACCTAGGTGGACAACCTCGCGAACTAGCTACTGGAAGTCCACAGGATGAGTTTTTAAGAAAATCACACCTAATGCACACAATAGTGTGATTTAGCCTTAGGGGTTATGAATACCCAGTCACACATCTTGCACAATGACACAACAATGCACTGCGGATTCCAGCTTGTTTTTTCATGGAGGTCTTCCCTAGAATTCTGCGCATCGTTTGATACCAAGTTTGAGCATATTGCATCTTTGGTTACTGTGTTACACGTCGTTACAACGTGATACGTCACATATGGACGTGAAATTCGTTTTCAGCGCATATGAATAAAAGGCAACTAAATTCTTAAAAGTGAATAATAAGCTATGGTTTGATCTTTAAAAACGTAATACACATTTAAGATAACTATTTAGAGCATTATATAATGAAACTAAGTATGTAAATTAGTGAACAATACAAAACATAAGCAATTAAAACAATGGAATACATAAGAATATGAGTTGTTAATGTTATATAATTTGTTTAGATGCGGTTAAATTACTATATCAAATGATACAAAATATATCCACAAAATCACATATTTAGCTTATCCCTTGAATGAGCTACACGGGAGGAGGGAAGTGGGTGTTCAAAAGGGCAGGCTTTCATCAATGGACTCCAACAACAATTATAATCGAGGTCTGCCCACCCAGTTTGGACGAAGTGTGTCTGTAGGCTTACATGACCCGTTTGAGGGCGATTTTCATTCTAGGTCTAAAAGAGATACATCGGGAAGCTTGCAAAGGAGGTATAACATACATGAACATAGTTGGCTCATGTTAAAGGCTGGCCCACATAAATGACTCATATGATCTTCTATAGAAACACAGCGTGATTGGGCCAGCTGCTGGAAGTCCACATGAAGCGGAACTTGAAAAGTATCTACAAAACCCCACTAAATGTAGCCATCTCTACAAACAGAGTTGAAGTGTATGCTCCTTCTATGCTGCATCTCCATTCATCCAGCCCACACCAGATATTTGGTCAAAATCGTGTCATCAGGGATAACGAGGATGTAGTCAATGCCAATGACAACCGAACTGTAAAAGAACAGTGGTTGTTGATGCAATGTGCGCCATATGTAACTGGCCATCTCATAAACATGATAAAGGTGAAGCATTTGAAGCAGTAACTGAATGGCACACAAATCTGTTGTTGGAAGAATTTAATTTCCGTACTGATATCAGAAACTTTAATTTGTAGTTACATACAGGTAGGCCAGCCTGAAGTCTGCTGAACAGGAACAGAGGTGTGCCCTATCCAAATGAGCAAGTCTATGAAGTCAGTGGTAAATGCGCAGCTCCTGATCCACATAAGTTTTTCACCATATCAAGCTACTAAAACAAACCTTTTGAGGTTACCCTGTGAAAAATGGTGCGATTATGGACAGCTTGAACCTTAGCTTGGTCAAAGTCATCTGTACATTGGTGGTGGATTCAAAAAATAGAAAAGAGTGGTGTTCTCACAGTGGGGTCTGCTATGGAGGTTCCTGCCCTTAGATCTACACAACAGGCATGAATAGGCTGTTACAATTGGGTCTTACTTTACACATTGTACAACAGAGTAGTTAACAGCGTCGTCAGAGTATAGTTATTCATGCCAATGACACTGACGTCACAAGCACATCTCACTGATCTCTCAGAGCTGTGGGTGAGGACAGCCCAGAATCGGAACATATCGACACTGCTGGTAAAAAAACCCCTTGTCAATGCTTTAACAAATGAGATTATCACTCGGACACGAGAACTCACAATGGATGTGTACAGCACGAAATCAGACCAGTTTAAGGATACCGATCTGGATAAACTGAGAGCTTAAACGTTCTTGAACAACGAGTCAACTCTCTTGAAGCTACTGCCTCCTAAAGAGGACGCTTTTCTCCTTGGTCTCAAACGAGCTTCTCATGCCATCATTGATAAAAATGTGCACATTCCCAAGCCAAACATTCCATCATGTACAGAGTTTGGATAGTCCCTCAATGATGTAAAAGCATTTCTAGTTTCAACTACACAGCAAGTCTGGGCAAGACAATATCATGTTGATGTGTTAAAGGATGCGAGAATAACAGTCCATATATGAATAAGGCGGTTCCATGCTTTGGAATTGCTTAAAATGTTACACCTCTGTAAAAGCACCACTGCTGTTCTTTCTGTTATCCTATAAGGCAAATCAGAAACGTTTGGTTTGGCAATTTGGTTTCCTCTTGTAAAACTTCACTAGGCTAGTCTTCCTACCACTTCACATACTGCCGGGTTCCTCGAACAGAATAGGAGGAATATGTCACTGAACTCATGCTTTTCCTATGAAGTCATACATATCAAGCTGTCTACAACTAGCAACAATCAGTGTCATGCGCTGAACTTCAATGCTCTTGTCTGGTGCAGCTGTTTTTTTCCTTTTTTCTTCTTGAGATTCTTGTTAGGGTATAGAAGGTGTTGAGCATCATAAGTCTTGCCTTTTTTCTCTCACTGGAAAAAGACCCTGTTAGTGCCTTCAAACACCCCCTTTTCACATTGATGTGGTTTTATTTGACCGGAACATTGCGAATCTGATATGTTCCTGAAGGAATGTGCTGTTGCTGTGTACGGCTTGGTTTCCACTACTGTCATGACCTCGACCATGTCGACTACAGCTCATTATCCCCAATGACATGACATAGATCATGATGTGTGCTGGAGAAACTGATGAATGAAGGTGCAGCATATATTTCAACTCGGCAGAGATGAGTAGTTTGGTGTAGAGAGTGGTTTGGTGTAGACGGTTTTTTTTTTTCAGTATACGCTTGACGTGGACTTCCAGCAGATAGTCCGCAAGGTTTTGTACACAGGTTGTGTTCTAAAAGCCACTTCTGGGGCCAATCCTCAATAAAGGTACCTCCTTCCAAGCTTCATAATGTACCTCTTATAAGAACTAGTTAGAGACTCTGCTTTGAACTTGTCATGTAAGCCTTCAGTTACGCTTCCTCAATACTGTGTGAGTAGTCCTCGATTATAATGATTTTCGGAGTCAACTGATGGTCTTGTGACCCCCTCCAATCCCCCCCCCCCCCCACCCCTACAAAATACACACACACACACACACACACACACACACACACACACACACACACACACCTCCTCCGTATCTTATTCAAATGATGAAAAATTATGAGGTTTCGGACGGATTTTGTATCATTTTATCAAAATCTAAACAAATTAATACATCGACAGCTCGTAGTTTATGTATTTGCTTGTTTGTATTGCTTTTGTTTTGTATTGATTTATTAATTTACATAGTTGGTGTCATTGTATAATGCTCTTAACATGTATTTCAAATCGAATTAAGTTTTTAAAGATCAAAATATAGCCTGTTAAGTTAACTCTTAAGGAGTTATTGGCATTTTATACATATTAAGCGCTGTATTCGAAATTTCACGTCCATATGTGACGCATCACGTTATAACGGCATGTGACCATGGTGACACAGTAACCAAAGATGCAATATGTTCAAATTTGGTATCAAACGATGGGCAAGACTCTAGAAAAGACCTCCATGAAATAACAAGCTTGTATCACCATGCATTGTGGTGTAACTGTGCAAGATGTGTGACTGGCGTATACATGACCCCAAGGCTAAAACACACTATTTAGTGCATTAGGTGTGGTTTTCTTGAAACTCATCCTGGGGACTTCCAGTAGCTAGTTCGCGAGGTTGTCCACCTAGGTTGTGTTCCTAGAAGGTCCTAGAAGTAATTTCTGGTGGCCAACCTTTTACAACAGGCAAAAGCTGAAATCCTTAAAAAATGGTGTTTTGCCCCCTGGGTACTAGGCTTAGCAAGTCATGAAAGGATGTTAAACTTGTGGAAACATGTTATCTTTTAAATGTTGCTTGTATGTATCGGTTGCCATGGTTGTGTATATAATACGTGTGGTTTGCAGTTGTACCATGTGAGAGGAGAGGATTGGTGAGTCCTGAAAAGGACTGTTGGTAGTCCATTGTTGACCATTCTTACCTTGGCATGTGCCAGACACGACACCATTCCCTGGTCTACAGGTACACTGTCCATTGTTGACCATTGTCTTACCTTGGCATGTGCCAGACACGACACCATTCCCTGGTCTACAGGTACACTGTCCATTGTTGACCATTGTCTTACCTTGGCATGTGCCAGACACGAAACCATTCCCAGGTCTACACTGTCCATTGTTGACCATTGTCTTACCTTGGCATGTGCCAAACACGGCACCATTCCCTGGTCTCCAGGTACACTGTCCATTGTTGACCATTGTCTTACCTTGGCATGTGCCAGACACGACACCATTCCCTGGTCAACAGGTACACTGTCCATTGTTGACCACTGTCTTACCTTGGCATGTGCCAGACACGACACCATTCCCTGGTCTACAGGTACACTGTCCATTGTTGACCATTGTCTTACCTTGGCATGTGCCAGACACGACACCATTCCCAGGTCTACACTGTCCATTGTTGACCATTGTCTTACCTTGGCATGTGCCAGACACTACACCATTCCCTGGTCTACAGGTACACTGTCCATTGTTGACCATTGTCTTACCTTGGCATGTGCCCGACACTACACCATTCCCTGGTCTACAGGTACACTGTCCATTGTTGACCATTGTCTTACATTGGCATGTGCCAGACACTACACCATTCCCTGGTCTACAGGTACACTGTCCATTGTTGACCATTGTCTTACCTTGGCATGTGCCAGACACTACACCATTCCCTGGTCTCCAGGTACACTGTCCATCGTTGACCATTGTCTTACCTTGGCATATGCCAGACACGACACCATTCCCTGGTCTCCAGGTACACTGTCCATTGGTGACCATTGTCTTACCTTGGCATGTGCCAGACACTACACCATTCCCTGGTCTCCAGGTACACTGTCCATTGTTGACCATTGTCTTACCTTGGCATGTGCCAGACACAACACCATTCCCAGGTCTACACTGTCCATTGTTGACCATTGTCTTACCTTGGCATGTGCCAGACACGACACCATTCCCTGGTCTACAGGTACACTGTCCATTGTTGCAGTACTCAGTGTCTGCACAGGTCACACCCCCACAGGCAAGAACTAGAGAGAGAAAACAGGAGATATACCATGTTATATGACTTCGTTAAATACGAGCCATTGATTGGCGTAACGCAGTTATGTGATTTGAACTTATTTCAGTATCTTCCACTTCTCAGAGATCATTGGATCATTAACATAATTACAGGAGTTGTATAGAAAGGTAAAGAGGGCATCATAACTGGCTGTATGCAGATGCCTTTGGTATTAAAGGGGTAGTTCAGTTTTGGTAAGGAGAGCACTGCACAAAATAATATTTTTTGTGAGATAATGAAAAACAGAGTGTAATATTTGAAATAGCATATAATTTTAATGGCAGAATGAACTTTATTTGATCAAAATCGGTTCAGCGGCTGAAATATCTATAAATATATCTGATCGGAATAAAACTGGGCCACAGATTTATTCAATGATTTTTTTTTTTAAATAAACAGGTGCGTATGCTTTTTCAAAAATTCTCAAAAGAGGTTCTTAAATAGTTTTTGATGATCTCTCTATTTAATCATTATTTCAACAAAACATCTCATCATAATTTTGAATGAAAAATGGTTAAAACCAATACTTTTTTAGAGAGCGGCTTCTTGTGTTTTAATGGCTCTTTTTGAATGATAACAGGTTTTTTATGTAGTCTTTTGTAATTGTATATACCTTTCAAGCATGGTAGAGTTATAACTATTAGTTTGTAATATATGTTACACCCTTACCAAAAACTAACCCTTACCGCTATAATAATTATAATACAGATAATGTATAATTTGTAACACGCATATCACATTATGTCTCTATGCGCTGTACGAAATTGAAATAAAAGAAATAAAAGAAAGAAAGGTTCAGCATATAGTCTATACTGCGTAGTAATTTATATACATAATACTGTCAAGTACAACTAAAATGTGCTATCTTAGATTATCACCTGACTTAGTAAATGCAGTACATGTCGCTGCTGTGTTCTATTTTTGTATAGCACATGGCAATCATTGACAGTCAGATGATAAAACAGTTGTTAAATTTGTTGTCAGGAAAATCACGGAATATTCCTACCCTCAGGGTTTCAAATGCTATTTCGTGAAGAAAATAAATCCCTCAACTTCGTCTCGGGACTTATTTACTCTTCCCTCAATAGCATTTAAAATTCATCGGGATGTAATATTCCGTGCTTTACCCTCCACCGCCATTTAATACCAGTATAATAGTGTACATGAACTGTGACTAATCTAGCCCTACAGGGGACAGGTGCCTAATCTCATTGCCCTGTTTACACGGCAGGAGTTACCCAAAGGCAAGTATAACCACGCATATCATTCACAAGGGCTCTAATAAGATAGACATAAGACAGACTTCAAGCTCGATGACGACTTCTATGAATAATCTCAGTCATCGTGCCCGCTTGAAGAATCTTGGTCATGGTTCCCCGACATCAAGCTTGATGACGACTTCTATGAAGAATCTTAGTCATCGTGCCCCACTTCGAGCTTCTGACGATGATAGATGGCGATTTCTACCAAGAATCATGGCAATCATGCCCGCTTAATGAATCTTTGTCATCATCCCTGACATCAAGCTTGATGATGACTTCTATGAAGAATCTTTTGTAAAGTATGTTCCGGAAATGCCCAAATTAGGGTCTCTTTTAAAGGCCACTTTGTTTTCGTTTTTGAGATAAAAAGGGGTCTAATTTCCTGAAAATGTACTTGAAACCCAGCGAAATAGGGGGTAATTTTCAACCTCTAGAACGATCATGTGTCCTACCTCTGAATACGAGGTGACCCTGCCGGGAGGCCATGGCTGAAGAATCCCAATAGTGATAGCTTGTACAATTATAGATATATTGAAGTCCACTCCATTTAAAGTGAAGACTACTAAGCGTTAAAGGGGGATTCCGGGCCTGATAAAACCATTCGTTGTTTGAATAGAACAAAAGGAATAATTTGTGAAAATTTGATTAAAATCGGACAAGAAACATGAGAGTTATATCTAAACCCCTCAAAAAAAGTTCGGAAACTCAACTTTGATCGATTGTGTCACTTTTATTGTCAAATTGTATTTTTTCCTTTTAGTGTCATTGCAAGGCATGATGATTTCCCTTTAAAATGATACATTATTTGTCATTCATTTCAAATCAGGGAATACGCAGTGCGTTTCAGAATGGAGGACGGTCAGAAGTCGAATGTCGCAAAACGGGCCGAAAGTATTCAGCTAGGAAAATTTACTCTTGTGCCGTATTTGTTTATGTTCAAGTTGTATCGAAGATTGTAGCGTGTTCAAATGATTTAAACTAATCAAATGTGGTATCATTTTAAAGCCAATGTGTCTATCTTTTCAATACGGTTATGTCCGTAACAATTTTATTAACAGGGCAAGTATGGTACAGCTGAATATTGGGGGGGGGGGGGGGGGGCGAAAGTGAAATGTTGCAAAATGCATTTCTTTTTGTGAAATTGAAGGCGTTGCATCGAAAAACGACTATTGGAGGGATGTTTTAGGGTTTTAAATTGCATAATCATTAGTAAATTTAGAATCACGTGAAAGCATGTTTATTTTTCTTTAAAATCATGTCTCACCTGTAATAATTATGCTATTGGGGTGTGTGCAGTAAAGCCGGAAATGGGGGTCTATAAATGCTACGAATTTAAGACCATGGCTTCTTGTTTCAAGATTCGGGTAAGATATTGTTGTATTAATCATAACTCTATCATCATTACGTTTTGCTCGGAAAGCTTGTTAATTTTCTCTTTAATATGATGTCTCATTTGCAATGATTATGCTGAATGTGAGTGTGTAATACAGGAAACTCACAAACTTGATGTATTGAAAATGCTTCAAATTTCTCTAAACCTACGCAAACTGGCCAGAACTGGCATATTAGCGCCCTCTTTGACCGTGTAGGTATGCCCTTATTACCACGTATCAAACGGTAGAACGTCGACCTAGCTACGTGTCATTTTGAGCCCCATACATTTAGAGGTACTACACACACCTCAAGCACATAACCACTATGAATGGAGCATTATTTCATTGACAAATTAACACGCTTTAACATAATGTTGAATTTCATAATGATTATGTAAAGTAAAGTACTAAGATATCCCCACAAAAAAAAAAAAAAAAAAAAAAAAAAAAAAAAAAAAAAAAAAAAAATCGTTTTTGGATGCAACGCCTTCAATTTCACACAATCAAATGCATTTTGCTTACATTTTGCTGTCGACCCTCCCAAATATTCACCTTAATTATACCTACCCGGCTTTGATAATTATTCCAAGTGAGGTGTCATTGGAAAGATAATTAAACAGCCTTTTGTTTGATACCATATTCAACAGTATCTCTTCATTGACAAGATATTCATCGTCGAAAGTATTTGAACTTGAGAAAGACCGTGATATGGGTGTCAGACCTTCCAACTGAAGTTTGTTGGCGCATTTTGTGACATTTCACTTCTGACTTTTCCCCATTCTCAAGTATACTGCGCATACCTCGTGCTCGTGATGCTTACGAATTTGGTATCATTTTAAAGAGGTATACACACCCTTTCAAGTGATACCAACTATAACCATTATGATTTCTTAATAAAATAGATATAATCGATCAAACTTGAGTTTCCGAACTTTTTTTGAGGGGTTTATTTGAACATCATGTAGTAATGAGCGATCGTTTCAACATTGCCGCCATATGCAACATCATTCATGAGCAACTCGCCATGGCTTTAGTACATGAATATACACTTATTTCTTATTTTCATAGCTAAAAATTAAATTTTCTCTGCTTCTTTTCACAAATTCATATAAGAATATCGATGGGCCTACCTCATTGGAATTTGTAAACTCATAAATATTCTTTGTTATGAATAAAATTAAAATTTTGTAAAATTTCCATGTAGAAGTCAAAATGGCTGCAGCTCGCAAGTGATGTCACGATCGATAGCAATTGCGAACGATACTAAAATTCGGAGCAAAGTTCATCCTGTCATAACTTTTTTATTGCTCTATGGTTTTGGCTCAGATTTTCAATCATGATTCTTCATATTCACCTCATTTTATAGCAAACATCACATTTCTCGGGTGGAATTCCCCTTTAAAGGGATCTAGTAACTTTGTTGACATACATTGTGCAAAAAAGTGATGAATGGTTGATGCAATGTATATTGTTGTTATCTCATATGTCCACAGGGTATTGTGTGAAAATTTCAAGTCAAATGGACATTGCATGGCCAAGTAATGAGCGAAAATGCAAAGTGATATTGACCAACTCACTGCACTTACTTTGTACACGATAAGAAAAACTCGCCCGGAGTTTTTCTTAGCTGAATACTTTGATCGTACATATCTTTGTCACGAAAGGGAAATTTGAAAAACCGAAACCTGTCCCATGATTTTATTGTTAATACGAATACAACAAGGTATGAGGGAACCGCTTTTATTTTGAGGATATGGAAAATGTTACTGAGTCCCTTTAAGCGCCTAATGCAGAATGGCCTCTAAGCGCTTATTATTATTCCTGGTCATTTGGTAGAGTTCAGACCCGACAATTATACTCTCAACTCCCAGGGGAGCATACTAGCAGCGGGCAACCATATAGGAGCACCAGGCTAATTTTTCACCAGACTAGGTACCTATGTATACACCTGGGTAGAGAGCAGCAATGTGGACTAATGGTCTTGCTGACGGACAAACGGAGCGGGCTGGGTTTGAACACGGGATATCATGACTGGAAAGCGCGCGCTCTACCAATCTTGCCACACCACGTCTAGGCATAGAATGGTTATTTTGACATTTGGTTCCTATAGTACTTTGCCTGTGTTTATTCTATGTTGTCTCCTTATTGGTATTTAGTTCAGGTCATTATCTCCTACATGTCACCTCCAACCCCATTTCATCTCCAACTGTTAGCTAACTATCACTGCTTAGTTATTTCTGTTATCCATTCATCCACTGCTATATCTATTCTATTGTGTCCTCCGTGGCATTCTGGCCACTTGACTATATAGTCTCTCTCCTCTCTCTCTGTCTGTCTATACCATTCACTACAAGGTGGACACATATCTGTTCTATTGTGTTTAATCATCTCACCTCATCATCATCACATGCCCATGTAATGCCACATCATCTCATCCCTTATCATCGGTTCTTTTGTAGAATAAGGTACATTGTTCCATTTTAGTTAGGTTTATTTTGTAATTGGTTGTAGTAGTTTCTCCCTACTTCATTTGCATATTATATGTTAATCATTATCTATTGTTATTAGTTATCTTGTTTGCCAGTTTTGCTTATGCACTAGTTATCAGACTTACATGCCTCTTCTGTTCTCCGTGTCACGTGGGTTGACGCAAATAAGAATGCTAGTAACACATGCCATGTACAAGATATAAAATCAACATATTTATTACCATTTAAATTGCAACGTTGCACATAACACAATAAATCAAGTATTTCCACTTCAATGGACTAGTCCACAACAACGTAACATAACTTCAAATAATGAATCTCAACTTCTCATCCCTACATAATAACTTCTCATCCCTACATCCTAACCTAACCCTAAACATAAAAACCAAAAAAAATAAACAATTGTCACTTTCCAATGTGACACCCATTTCATCTCCAACTGTTAGCTAACTATCACTGCTTAGTTATTTCTGTTATCCATTCATCCACTGCTATATCTATTCTATTGTGTCCTCCGTGGCATTCTGGCCACTTGACTATATAGTCTCTCTCCTCTCTCTCTGTCTGTCTATACCATTCACTACAAGGTGGACACATATATGTTCTATTGTGTTTAATCATCTCACCTCATCATCATCACATGCCCATGTAATGCCACATCATCTCATCCCTTATCATCGGTTCTTTTGTAGAATAAGGTACATTGTTCCATTTTAGTTAGGTTTATTTTGTAATTGGTTGTAGTAGTTTCTCCCTACTTCATTTGCATATTATATGTTAATCATTATATATTGTTATTAGTTATCTTGTTTGCCAGTTTTGCTTATGCACTAGTTATCAGACTTACATGCCTCTTCTGTTCTCCGTATGTGTTTTCCTCAATGTTCTTTGATGTCGCTGTATTATTGCTTGCTGTTTGAACCCTATTTTACCAGTTAAGTTATACTTATAGTTTGTACTACCCTCTCGACATCTACATTATTTTAGCTAATGATTTTACAGTACTATACTAGGATGAACAGCATCCTAGGGTTAGGGTTAGGGTTAGATCCATTGTGTACATTGTGTCATTTTCATTGAAGATTTGCTGGCTTGTCCAAGCACATTCTAGTGTGTGTTATAACATGCTACAGTATGGCTGACACAGATCGCTCAGATTTATGTAAAATGAGCAAAAAATACAAACGCTACATAGGCTACACATAAATGGCATAATTTAATATCTCAAAAATATGATCACAAGAATCAGTATCATTAAGATAATGAACGAGTAACTGCAATATATGCTGAACAAGAAATACAAGCAAAATTACGTAAATTGGAAAGCCCTGCGAGTTGCTGTTAAGCGCTCAGTAGATACTATAGATGTTGGAACACTGTATATTATGTCCCAACTGAAATATTAGGTGGAATAAAAAAAAAATGCCTTTATTTGTACTTAGTTAATTAACCTATGTATTTGTAACTTACATGAAATACACGAAGCATATAATGAGTTGAAACATAACCCACTGGGTTCCAGTAGACAACTAAATGCTTACCTATGCTGCATCTTAATCCTGTATATCCCTCTGTGCAAGAGCAGGTGTAGAACGTTGCAGCCTGAATGCATGTACCTCCATTTAAGCAATGGCGGATTGGACACATCGCAGTGGGAGTCACTGAAATAAGAGAATTCTCATTAGAAAACGACGTTCACATTGTTTGTTTTGTTTTTTTATTGTTAAAAAAGAATTGTCACCTTTTAAAATTAAATTGAATAATCTTACAAGATAATGCCTTACTTACTAACTTTTGTATTGCGCTGTGTTTCTAGTGATACTTACTATGCCTTCTAATGTGACATAAACATTTTGTTAAGTTTGTCTTGTTTTCTTTTGGCAGACTAGTCTAACTTTTCCTTCTTTTTTCTGTATTATGATATTGTGTATGCATCTTTTTCTAGAATGTGTATGTACACCATGGAGCGTTTCATTACACGCCTTTAGCTTCTATTAATTAGCTCCATCACACTATACAACTTGTTTGTATAATTTGTATTTCATGTGTTTTTAAATGGAATTCAATTAAATTAAATGCAATACGAGCCGAAATCCAAGATTTGCGATATTATTGTCTCATAAATGTATAAAAGAATATATAATTTAGGAACTAGTCTGAGAAGTCTGCTTGAATTTCTCAGGTAGGCATGCGCTTAATTAACTGGCAACCGCATCTTTAGTATTTTAATTTGAATTAAATTAATAAAAAGCTGCAGCCTCACTTTGTGTGATCCACACACTATCTTTAGAAAAGTTGATTTAATTATCCTTGTTAGGGCACAGTTCATATAGCTTCTGACTAATCAAGCAATGAAAAGGCTTTCATGTGTATGAACCCAATCAAGGGTTTTTGTGGCGCAATGATTGAGCACAGGTCTAGCAACTATAGGTCTCAGGTTTGATTCCTGGCAAAGCTAAATTTTCTTTGCTCATTTTCAATCATTTCAAATATTTTCCTCTATATTTTAATTCAATTAATAAAAAAAAAAACAGAATCTCTTTGTGTGATCCCTCGGCCATTCTTTAAAAAAGTTGTTCTAACTATCCTTGGGTTAGTGCCCTGTTTATATAGCTTCTTAGTACTTGAGCAATGATAAGGGTTTCATGGGAACATCCCCATTCAAGGGTCTTTGTGGCTCAATGGTTGAGCACCGGTATAGCAATCCGAAGGTCTCGAGTTCGATTCCCAGCGAAGCCTATTTTCTTTGCTCATTTTCAATCATTTACATAAAGCGAGAAGAAGAAAAAAGGCTCTTCTCAACTTACATGCACTATAGACATTCTGATAGCCAGGACAGTATAATGATATTGTCTACATCATGTAAATTTAGGATACAAGGATCAAATCATTCTTTTTCATTTTGCTTTGGCTAGAATGCGAATGCATGTAACCGTCACTTTGCTGGCATAGCATATGCAATTAATGACTACTTCTGTCAAGGACATTCATCACGATCTCTTGGATTTGGAACCTACTGGGATGAAGAACTTGTAATGTGGCACAAGGATAATTTTGTTTTCTACAAATGGTATGTACAGTACAACCGACATGTGTATAATGCCCACCAAGGTAAACAAGTGGCTATGCACGGTAGACAGGTTACAGGTTCCTCAACACTGTTTGATTATGTAGAGTAACACTTTTGGTGGCCACTTTAGGCAGGTTGGATGCTATAGACAGGTGGCCGATAGGACAGGTCTGACTGTATTATGCATAACTTTGCAGGATTTTGTTTTCTTTTTTTTATTAGGCGATCGCCTAACCTGTAAAAGAAAGGAGTGGCGATCGACGAACCTTGGTAAGAGTAAAGTGTGGCGATCGACAAACCTATATAAGAGCAGGTGTGGCGATCGACGAACCTTCGTAAGAGTAAAGTGTGGCGATTGACAAACCTTGAAAAGAGTCAAGTGTGGCGATCGACGAACCTTGGTAAGAGTAAGGTGTGGCGATTGACAAACCTTGGTAAGAGAAGGTGTGGCAATCAACAAACCTTGGTAAGAGTAAAGAGTGGCGATCGACAAACCTAGGACAGATCAAGGTGTGGCAATCGACGCACCTTTGTTGGGATTATTTTATGTAAACCATGAAATTTGATTCTATTTGAGTGAAAAAGTTATATTTTAGACCATCTAGAATTGCATGAAACGGTCCATTTTTTTAGACTTTTTCGGAAAGTCTACTGTTTTTTAGCTTGGTTATATCAATTAACGTTTGAATGATAAAAATCGGTAAAATATTTTTTGTGATTGAGAACAAATGCTAGGGGTTACTTACTTTTTGTGAGTAGTGTATCAAGTTATCAACTAAAACATGGCGATAATCAGTAAAGTGTCTCGCCCACTTGCGCGCATTGATGCAACATTGGACCTCAATTGACCTTTGACCTACTTATGTGACCTTTGACCCCATAATATCATGGAGGCCAATGTATATGGCACCTACCAATAAAGTTTGGTTACAAACGCCGGACGGACGGATGCAATTTGGATCCCTTAGTTTCCCTCCACCTATGTTAGGCTCGACAAAAATGACTTGTTGCATAATCAAACAGAATATGCACAATCATATTAATATGAATAACACAGGGTAAAATTTCAAAGCAACATTTAAATATTAACTTACATAAACAAGAGGTTCCAGTAGGTGAAAGAGTATAGCCCTCCTCACAGGCACATGCGTATGATCCAAAGTTGTTGATGCAGATCATGTGAGAATCCTGATTCGTGTGACACGGGTCGTCCTGAACTCTGCATTCATTAATATCTAGAAGGGAAGTCATGGGGAAAAAGGTTTTCTCTCAAATGCCCCATCGTTACTTTGTACCCTTATATATGCCACTTGAATGAATATGTTTCTATATTAAAACACATAATTTTCAGAAGTGTTTCTTAACTGCAATATATATTTCTAGGCAATAATATGATTTTGTTCTCCTCGGTGAAGTTCATTTCTACAGCTTCACATTTACCAGCTGTGTTTTTACGTTAATAGTGCTTCACCCTCGACATCCTTGCATATTTACCCATTATAGAAATGACATCACACTCATTTGAGTAATGGCTATATTAAACAAGTTGTCATTTGATCAGGTATTTGGTAGAGGGTTGAAGTTGTCAACGAATGCTCTCTTAGCAACCGCTCGGTCAGAAATGTCTGGCTTGCCTGAAGCTGGTTAAAACCATAACCCATGGCAATTAATAGGGTAAGGATTAACCCTGACCCTAACCCAACAACAGACCAAGTACCCATACTCCTTGGTAGAGAGCAGCAATGTGGAGTAAATGTCTTTCTCAACTCTTAACGTGCCAGAGATTTTATTGCTCTATGGCATGTGTGTGCATTGTTACTTGCAAAAATGCAAGCTTGGCACGTTAGGAGTTAAGGGCACAAGTGATCGGGTGTGAACTCGTCTCCCATGATTTGAAGTCAAGTGCATATCTGATTGTGCCACGATACCTCTACACAGTAAACTAAACTAAATTGATTGAAATGACACTCACCAAATTCACAAACTGTGCCACTAAATCCTGCAGCACATACACACCCAGCCTCTGTGCATGTACCCTCATTCTTACACGGGCTTACTCTGCAGTCAACTGCAATGACACATAACAAGAAAATTGGACAATTTACACAGCATTTGATCAGGCTTTTACAATGGAACCTTGTCATAAAGAGCTCTGATATTAAACATAATTTATACAGTCAAACGCTCAAGGGACCAGCGAAATGTGGTAGCTATAGACAGGTTGGCAGCCTTTTTGAATTTCTGGTTGCATATTGTGCCTATATGCACATGACTGTGTAATCAATTGGCATCTGTACACACACGTGTCCAGTTTCATTTAGTACTTGTTGCATGCATAACCACAACAAAAAATGAAATTATGTATTTGCATGAAAATGATATTAAATGTTGTATATCTTTTTAAGTGAATTTAAATTGCAAAATGTGTCAATGTGCCATTTAACCCATTCCTTTCGAGATTCTGATATCCCCATAGATTTTGTACACTGCCCACCCGGTTCCGGTAGTCAAGGGCTTAAAGGGGAAGGAACTCCTAGCCTTTTGACTTACTGGATGTGATGAGAGCATAACTCTTGTCATTTCTAGTGACCTATTTCCTCATGAATAATGAAAATAATCAATATTTTATGGCCCAGTGTCGTCTGCTTTCAATGCCAACAGGAGGCGGCCAATTCTTCAACTTCTCTCGGTGAAATGACGTGTCAGGCGGAGAACACAATAGCGGGTTACGATAATGCTATTGTGTTCTCCGCCTGCCACGTCATTTCACCGCGAGTAGTTGAAGAAATGGCCGCCTCCTATGGGTGTTGAAAGCAGACGACAGTGGTCCATAAAATATTGATTATTTTTGTAATTGGGAATATTCATGAGAAAATAAGTGACTATCAATTATAGTAGTTATGCTCTCATCACATCCAGTAAGTCAAAAAGATAACGGTTAATTCCCCTTTAATATTTTACTCATCATGAGAGAATTGGCTACACTTATGGGCAATTTAACGACATAACGGACATAGATGCCACAAATTCAAAATGATATGTGGTTCAAAGACTCATATCTTTAAACAATAAATGAATTGAAGTTTTAGGAATCATCATATTATTTTTCAATGACGGCCATTTTCATTTTCAAAATGCCCGCCAAATTACAAATGTAGAAAACTTGGTCATCTGAAAGAGGAATTCACATACAATATGCTATCAGTAAATCCACTTAACCATTACTTCAATGGTTAAAGTTACCAGAATAACACTATACCAAATGGCATGAAAAATATTGCTGGATTGATTAGTGAACTTGACAACAATCTTGATTAGATCAGTTTACCATAATGGATGTAATGTCAGTTACCCAAAACATGATTTTTTTCTTCAATTTATTCCACACGATGGTGATATATTGGATGTTACTTGAGATTTGTAATCTTTGAAAAACTCTCTTTCTATCAATACACCAAAAAGTTGGATGCACACATACAATTGGTTAAAATTGACTCTTCATAATGTGTAACGTGTAACGCTTAAGTCAGTTATTATCACGTAAATCAGTATAAAGTTATTTAAAAAGACTAAACATTGTAATGTAGTGGATGTAATGTCACCAAAATCGTGGATTTCAACAATCTTATTTTCCGTTTAAGTTTCCTTTGTTTCTGTGTAAGTTTTAGTTCTCAGTAAATAAAAATAGGGTGGAAAGAAGGCAATTTCTTTCTGTGATAGGACAAAGGGCTTGCCCGTTAGATCCCTACACCCCATATCCACCTAGGTATTCCAAATCATTGATAAATCACTGTTTTTCATTTTATGCTAATAAAGTTAATATAAGTATTACATATGTGACTAGTATGGTATAATTCATGAGGAATACCAAAATTAGTTCTACATGATTAACATCAATTAGCTCCATAGGTCCCTATTTCCCATTGTTTGATATTTTGCTAGATTGATATCAGTATTAAACATTTCACTAGTATGATATAGTTCTGATGCAGGGTAAAAACAGTGACAGAATCAGTTTCATATAAACATCATAGATAAATTAGCATTGTAACGTCAGTTACCGTCATGTTCACACTAAACCTTTCACAGAATGAAAATAATATGGACAAATGTCTCCTTTCATATAATTATATGTTCTTGATGGACAAACGTTCGATTCCATATCACATACATCAATCTAACAAGTTAGGGACATAAGATATTTCAAACCGAATCCAAGTCATAATTTTAGCCCATGGGAAGTGTTTTGTATGGGAAGACTTTAGTTACGGTAACATTAGTTACTGTCATGCTGTCAGTAAAGTTATTACAGCATAAAGGTAAATGGTGCAAATTGTGTTCATCTGTTCCTGAATACATAGGGATGATGTCATATCCAACTCATCATTCTAGCAGGTCTGGGACAGGAGATATTACACTTTAATTCAAGACCATAATTGTGCATGTCTTTCTTGCATCAGATACGGACACATTTTTGCTCGCTGTTCGATAAAAAATGTAGTTTGGGTGAAAAACTTACACTTATTTCTTCACTCTTATGATCTATATACCTGTATCAAATTATAACCCCAAGGTATTATTTACAGAACTACAATGAAAACAAAGTTTTAAAAATCCGACATTGTAACGTCAGTTACCGTGGAATTGCCCTTATGCGCATGTGTATAGTATCTATAGAATTCTGAAGTCAAGATGTATCAATGTTTGGTCGCAACAAGCGCACAGATTATCATTGAAGGATCGAGAAACACCCCGCCTCTGCGATTAAAATATTTGTTAGATGTCTGTTCTGTTGTTCTGTTGTGATGTTGAGTGAAGTGCCTTTGTTAGACGCATTTCTGTATCAGCATCAGGTACTGAAGGGCACGGATATTCTTTGTTTTTTAGTCTGAAGCACTTGATGTCTGGTAATTAAGCATCTTGGTCGCTCAAGCACTAATTTTGTGGTCGCTCAAGCGCTAATTTTGTGGTCGCTATACACAGATTTAAATGTGCGTTGGGACCCGGATGGGGTGGTTCCTGGTCATGTCAGGCAGGTGGTCATAATTAGCAGGTTTGACTGTACTATAATTGTATTTTATAATGGGAATAAACTGACCTTTTTAATCTATCATGATTAACACACATATGAAACCCTAACCCTAACCATAAGTTAACCATAGGAAAATTGCATGACCATATTCCAGCATCACGGACATTACAAATATGAACATTTTCTTGACTTTCCAATAACAGTAAAGATGAACCTGTCCATTTCGAACTGTTACTTTGATTAGAGAGATATAGATACATTGTATATAAAGCAAGTCTCCTCCTGATTAGAATAATATAGCTTTTTAACAAAAAGTTTTGAGCAAAATAACTCGGCAGTATTGTTCGTACACTTACTGTCTAACTTCTGTGCGAAAATGAAATTGCTCCATTTAGTCATGCATGAGTGAGCACACATCTAAGGAAAGATTGGCACTTTGTGTGCTCACTCATGCATGAATCAATGGACCAACTTCATTTTCACTCAGAAGTTAGTCACAAAGTATAGAAACAATCCTGCCGAGTTATTTTGCTCAAAATATTTTTGTCAAAAAGTAATGCCATATTGATTAAGGGGACTTCCTTTTTGTTGTTGTGTGTATTACAAAAGCGTGGCTGCATGATTCATTAACACAACAAAAAAAGTGAGTCCCCTAATCAAAATGGCGTCAAGTTTCTGACAAACTTGTTTTAAGCACAATAACTCAGCAGGATTGTTTCTGTACTTTGTGACTAACTTCTGAGTGAAAATGAAGTTGGTCCATTGAATCACGCATGAGTGAGCACACAAAGTGCCAATCTTTCGTTTGATGTGTGCTCACTCATGCATGACTCGATAAACCAATTTCATTTTCACACAGAAGTTATTCAATAAGTGTAGGAACAATCCTGCCGAGATATTTTGCTTAAACATTTTTGTTAAAAAGTTATGTTATTCTAATCACGAGGAGACTTACTTTTTTGTTGAGTTTATTCCAACAATACTATTCAATTAAACTCAACACAAAAATAAGTCCTTTTTAATCAAATAACATAACTTTTTAACGAAAAAGTTTTGGGCAAAATAACTCGGCAGGATTGTTCCTACATTCATTGACTAACTTATGTGTGAAAATGAAATTGTCCGTCGAGTCATGGATGAGTGACCACACAACAATTGCAGACATTTCACTTTTTGACTCTTGTGACTTTTGAAAAAATACATTTTTCCTTTAACGTGTGCTCACTCATGCATGGCGTGGCGGATCAAGTTCATTTTCACAGAGACGTTAGCCAATCATTTTAGAAACATTCCTGCCAATTTATGTTGCCCAAACCCAATTCGTTAAAAAGTTGAGCCATTTTGCTTAGGGGGGGGGGGGAGTTACTTTTTTGGTTGTGTTTATTTAACACATGAAATAAACAAGACTGTAGTCCGAGGACTAAAGTGCCTTATGCACAACAAAAATATATATATAAACATACATGCATAAATATATTACAACGCAGAATACAAACTAGATGGATCTTCGACTGCGCGCAGTCGAAAATGATGCCTCCGTCATTACGCGATTTATTTATATCAAGCCCAAATCAACATGTACATAATTACTTCTGTCAACTCAATTTTGATGGTACTGTCTTTTAGATCTTGACCGTATCACAATTATGAGCTGTAAGTGACCTTGACCTTTGACCTCATGACCCCCAAAATATAATCAGTTCATTGGCTCTCCAAGGAACATACATGTACCACGTTTGATCAGAATCTGTCAATCCGTTCTTTAGATAACGCGATCAGGAGCTATTTGTGCATATATAATGATCTCTGTGATCTTTGACCTTTCACCTCATGACCCCAAAATCTATTCAGATCATCGACCTTCTAAGTTACATACATGTACCAAGTTTGGTCAGAATCTGTCAATCGGTTCTTGAGATAATGCGATCACAAGCTATTTAGGCATATATCATGAGCTCTATGACCTTTGACCTTTGACCTCATGACCCCAAAATCTAATCAGATCACCGGCCTCTTCTGTTACATACATGTACCAAGTTTGGTCAGAATCCGTCAATCCATTCTTGAGATAACGCGATCACGAGAACTGGACGTACGGACGTACGGACGTACGAATGGACGGACAACCCGAAAACATAATGCCTCCGCAACTTCGTTACGGAGGCATAATTATATTACATAACATCAAAATACAACAAAATAATATATATTTATGAATGTATTTGGCAAGAAAAGCAAAAATGGTAGCCTACAACCCTAATCTAAACATTAATTAAAATTAAAGTGTCTAAAGAGATACATTAATATAATTGTATGTGACATAAAAATGTATATTAATACAAAAAGTCTTCCAAGATTTCCAACATTTCAACAATTAGCAGCACATGAGCACAAAAGTCTGATAATAAACAGGTAAACTGATTCAAAAATTATGAAAAAAACAAGAATCAATTTACTCTTTCCTCATAGACTTACTTATATTTAATAATTAAATATACATGTAACATCAAACAAATTGTAAATTAATGAGGTATATAGTTACAAATTACAACAATTAGCATGCTCACAAAAGTTTGGTCAGCGCATTAAGACAATGTCATAATAAAGAGATCCAAACAAATTTTAAATATAAGATCCCATTCACTCATAAAGGGTGATATTCTAATATTTGTCTTAAATATTGTCCCAAGTTCTTGTCAGAAAGTTAGGATGTGCAAAATTGGTATTCCAATATTTAGACTAGGACGATCTTAATGCAAATTAGTAAGCTTTGGCCACGCCCACAAGGCAGATGTGAGCCAATGACTAATGTTGTTTCATTTACAAGCATCCAATCAGAAAGGAGAGGGAAGCCATAGCAACTCTCATTAAAGACACTTTGTGTAAAAGCTGTGCAAATGCGCGTGCTGTATTGTCTTTGATCTGCGCCATGAAAGTGCAGTGTGCGCTAGATTTATCTGCGTTTATGTAACGGCCACTGGTTTTGTAGGTCACTGCTATGTTTTGTACACAACACATGGGAGTTCGGACAGGGTCAGGGCATTCCTAGGAACTTTCCTAGAAATTCCTTCCTAAGTGCATTTTAGAATACCAATTTGTCCTAAGTCGCTAATTTGCATAAATTTGCATATTTTCCTAAGTTCTTGCCTAAAGTCAGGACAAAAGTTAGGAAGTGACTTAGGAAGATATTTAGGAAGGATATTGGAATACCACTTAGGACAAAATCATTACTTAGGACGAAATTTGACTTAGGGGTTTTTTCATTACCTCACAAAAAAATTGTGATGTGCAGCGCCTTCTCTACCAAAACTGAACATCCCCTTTAATTCCATTTTAAATTCAGTGAATAAAACATGTGAAATAAGAATCTTTCCTTTTCGAATGCTCTAATAGTTGTAAAGTTTCAAAATATTTCATTAATATATCTACCCCATCGGGCGACATCATGACTTAAAAATAAAATACATACAATGCTTTTTCACATGATTTCAAAAGAGGTTTTTAAATAGTTGTTGATGATATCTCTTTTGAAAGGGACTTAGTAACATTGCCCAAATCCTCAAAATCCAATTAGAATTCTAGCAGTTCCTTCGTAGCTTGTTCTATTCGTTTTAACAATAAAACCATGGGACAGTTTCCGGTTTCAAATTTCTCTTTCGTTAAAAAGATATTTACGATCGAAGTGTTCAGATGTTACATTATCCACTGGACTGCGAAAACCGTGTACAAAATGAGCGTAATTAGTTAGTGAATATCACTTTGCATTTTTTCTCATTACTCAGCCATGTAACGTACGTACGTCCATTTAACTTGAAAATTTCACACAAAACCCAGTGGACATATCATATAACAACAATATACATTGAATTAACCACTCATCACTTTTTGTACATGTAAACAAACTTACTAGATCCCTTTAATCATTATTCTAACAAAACATCACATGCCCAATTTTGTATGAAAATGGTTGAAAGCAATGAGGTTTTAGAGAGCACCCTCTTGAGTTGGAACGGCTTTGTTTGCATGATAACAGGGTATTTACTAAGTCGCTTGTAATTGTGTATACCTTTCAAGCATGGGGGAGTTATAACTCAGTTTGTACTGTAATAGTGCAGGTTTTGGTTACAGACATGCAATATTTGAATGAGTTTTACAAAACTTACGAATGCAGTTTGGGACTTCCTCTGAGAAATTCCCACTGGCCTGACATGTCATCTGAGAGGCGCCCTCAAACTGGTAGCCATCAACGCATGCGAATGAACAATTGCCCCTCCACTCGACAGAGCCTCTTACAGGACAACTTCCACTTAACCCAGCAACCATATCATAGGCAGGGACGTCACAAGTTACAACTGTTATAGAATAAAGATAAATAAAAAACTAAATATTTGACTGAGGTGTAAATGTGGGATGGAATTGACTGACAAGGTAATAATGAATGATTGTGGATGCAATGGCGCAAATTATTGAATAGAACGCCCAGACATTTTTTTGTATAGGAAACAAGTTGCATGTAATTATTAAGCCAAATGAGTGACCAAGTAATCATTCTTATATTTCTAAAAAATATTCAGTTTCTGTTATTCATACAATGCACAGACCATACACTGGCACAACATATTTTTTTGCTTTATTGCAAATAATCAATTATATTTCAATTGAGCTAAATTGATATGGCACCAAACGAGGTAAATTCCAAAATAATGGAGGCATAAATATGTTTAATTCTTTAAAAACATATTCTGCATGTAACAATTTTCTGAGACAGCTTCCATATATCCAAACAAAGGAATGAATATACAGGAAAGTTGCAAGTAAAATTTGTTTATGAAAAGGAAAATAAAAAGGGTTCCTTCACTGCAAACAATTGGGGTTTGGTAGAAAGTGCTTACTCTGGCAAACAGGTGGAGATGACAGCTGACCGTCAGAGCTGCAGGTGGCAGCAGGCTCTGAGATCAACTTGTGGCCTGTACTGCAACCAAACTGACACTGGGTACCATCTGTCACATCAATTCCTGACGCACAGTTGCCCAAAAGGTCCAAGACCGGTCCAACGTAACTCACCCTGCACAACCCTGTTACAGAATGGAAGAATGAAAGATAATGAAAAGTAATAATGAATTTGTATTTTATCAGGACTGCTCCCGAAAAATACTCTGGATAGGGTCTATGGAGAATACATTTTGTTAGAGCGAAATCAATCAGTCCTGATCAGGTTAATACAGTCGGTTCTGCCAAGCTGTGACACTCCTGGCCTGACTACTACTGCGTCTGATAATGTATCATTCGGCAATGCATGTTATCTACATAAGCTGCTTTCAACCCAGGTGCGGTAAATGGGTACCCGGCATGAATGAATTCATTCCATGAAATACTTGATGCCACTTGATACAGCTTGGCTAAAGCCAGCTAGGGTAATAATGGTACATACAGGAGTACAACATTTTGAAACATCAATATAAAGCGCTTAACACGTTTTATCTATATCATTATTGTCATTTACTTCAATGTTACTGTCACTTGCCCATTTACACAAAAAGGTACATACCTCACATTTTGTTGATTATCCTAGAGACGTGCAATATTTGAATGAGTTTTACAAACTTACGAATGCAGTTTGGAACTTCCTCTGAGAAATTCCCACTGGCCTGACATGTCATCTGTGGGGTGTCCTCAATCTGGTAGCCATCAATGCATGCGAATGAACAATTGCCCCTCCACTCGACAGAGCCTCCTACAGGACAACTTCCACTTAACCCAGCAACCAGATCATAGGCAGGGACGTCACAAGTTACAACTGTTATAGAATAAAGATAAATAAAAACTAAATATTTGACTGAGGAAAATATGGGATTAGAATTGACTAGTAATGAAATAAAATTTAGGGCCAGAATATTGCACAAAGCGACAGACAAGCTGCCTAGTTTATCCAACAAGGCTCGTTGAATAGACCAGTGGTGAGTCTTTGGTCGAGTGCAATAATCTGGGCCATGTGTGGCATGAGTGAAATCATTCATTATTTCCTTAATTAAACACCTTGTCAAAACATTTAAGTTTTGTACTACACACTGAAAAAACAAATGTGCATCTTTAAGGGAAAACAAAGCAGCTACAATAGGCAGAACTTTTAACTATAATGAGCTAGATGTCTACTTTAAAGGAACTACATCGTCTAGATGGCCTAATTTTCACAATTGGGCTCTCTATAAGTAATTTTCCTTCAAGAAAAAGAATTTGGTAGTCATTTCCCATGAAATCAATACATTTTGGGGTAATTAGTAAATATCTAATTGTCCTGGGAATGCCCCTTTTAAATCGCCATAACCAATTATGCTGCACTCTATGTGTGTGACGTCATCTAAAGAACCTAGACCCATAGTCTCTGTACACAACGCTTCTCTTAATTCTCTAGATGAATTGTCAATCACGCTGCTGATTTTGGAACTTAAATGTAAACTGGCTGCTAAGTGAGATTTGGCATCAAAAAATTAGCCTAAAATCACTACTGTGTATATTTTCATGGAGTTTTTTTCTACAGACCTAGTTTACTAAGTCATCAACTAAGGTATAGGTGCCAAAATAAGTTGCGTTCTTTAGTTCCTTTAAGACCAAGTCCAATTTCTGGCTTCCATGCAAATGCACAACATCATTTTGTGTTCATAAAAACAATCAAGGCATCAAAGTCAGTGTCAACGTATCTCACAACTGAGCCATGGAAGCTCTATTGAACAGTCGGGTCTTTCAGATCATTCAATAAACGATACATATCAATAATCAACGTTGCTTAACAGGACTTTTTACAGTTCTGATGGTATTATAAATGGAAATTAGGTCACTGGAACAACTGCAATTTCTATCATCATATGAAGCCAATTGATAGATAAAGTAATAAATTCTTGCATTTTTTATGATTCAGTTTCAGTAAATCATACAATGCAGACCATACACTGACACAATTTTGTGTGTGTGTATGTTGCAAATAATAGATTATATCCTACGATTGACAAACTCAAATGAGCTCAAATGAAACTCGCTAAGAACCCTGGTTAATCTGTATTAATATGGCACAAACAAGGTAACTTTCAAAACAATAAAGGCAAAAATATCTTAATCATTTTATAAATAATCTTCAAAAATATATTCTGCATGGAACAATTTTCTGAGACAGCTATCATTTATCTCAACAAAGAAATGAACATACATGAAAGTTGCAGGTAACATTCTTCATGAAAAAGAGATTAAAAGTGTTCCTTTATGGCAAATAATTGGTTTGGTAGAAGGTGCTTACTCTGGCAAACCGGTGGAGATGACAGCTGACCGTCAGAGCTGCAGTTGGCAGCAGGCTCTGAGATCAACTTGTGGCCTGTACTGCAACCAAACTGACACTGGGTACCATCTGTCACATCCCTTCCTGCCGCACAGTTGCCCAAAAGGTCCGAGACCGGTCCAACGTAACTCACCCTGCACAACCCTGTTACAGAATGGAAGAATGAAAGATAATGAAAAGTAATAATGAATTTGTATATTATCAGGACTAAGTTATAGTGATAGTCCCACACAAAAACTCGGGCTAGGGTCTATGGAGAATACATGTTATAGCAAAATCAATCAGTCCTGGGCCCCGTTGCAGAAAGAGATCAAATCGAGTGTAAGTTAGGATTGATCGTAAGTCAGAAAATTAGCGCGTTTCAACCAATCAGATTTGCGCATCTAGCACACGTGATCTGACTTACGATCAATCCGTACTTACAATCGATTGTATCTCTTTCTGCAACGGGGCCCTGATCAGGTTAATACAGTCAGTTCTGCCATGCTGTGACACTCCTGGCCTGACTACTACTGCGTCTGATAATGTATCATTCGGCAATGCATGTTATCTACATAAGCTGCTTTCAACCCAGGTGCAGTAAATGGGTACCCGGCATGAATGAATTTATTCCATGAAATTCAAATTCAAATTCATTTTATTTCCACAACTTGAATTAAAAAACATACAAAGAGAAAGTATACATGTACGTGGTAAAAACAATGCATAAGAGCAATACAACAGGTAAAATACATCAAATATAACAAAGGAGGTAATACAAGAAGTAAATACTTGATGCCCCTTGATACAGCTTGGCTAAAGCCAGCTAGGGTAATAATGGTACATACAGTAGTAGAACATTTTGAAACATCACTATAAAGGGCTTAACAGGTTTTATCTATACTATTATTGTCATGTACTACAATGTTACTGTCACTTGCCCATTTACACAAAAAGGTACATACCTCACAATTTTGTTGATTATCCTACAGACGTGCAATATTTGAATGAGTTTTACAAAACTTACGAATGCAGTTTGGAACTTCCTCTGAGAAGTTGCCACCGGCCTGACATGTCATCTGTGGGGTGCCCTCAAACTGGTAGCCATCAACGCAGGTGAATGAACAATTGCCCCTCCACTCCACAGAGCCTCCTGCAGGACAACTTCCACTTAACCCAGCAACCAGATCATAGGCAGGGACGTCACAGGTTACAACTGTTATAAAATAAAGAGAAATCAAAAACTAAATATTTGACTGAGGAAAATATGGGATTAGAATTGACTGGTAGTGGTAATGAAATAAAATGTAGGGCCAGAATATTGCACAAAGCGACAGACAAGCTGCCTAGTTTATCCAACAAGGCTCGTTGAATAGACCAGTGGTGAGTCTTTGGTAGAGTGCAATAATCTGGGCCATGTGTAGCATGAATGAAATCATTCATTATTTCCTTAATTAAACACCTTGTCAAAGCATTTAAGTTTTGTACTACACACTGAGAAATCAAATGCGCATCTTTAATGGGAAATGCAACTCAAGAATAAAGTTTATCCTACTTTATACATCGTAATATGCCTTTTTATCATATATAACATAACTGGGAGAAATATGTGAAAACTCTATCGGGTTTACCACTATTCATGCGAACACTGGAGGCCGCCATTATTATCTTTGTGCAGACTAACAGTCCGTGATATGCACTAATGCATTTCAATAGCACCTATTCAAACCATTGTCTGAATACTTGTAGATGCTTTGACGAGTCTGTAAATCAGTGAAAAGCTTCTTGTTCGGGCCGTAGCACACACGTCTTAGTTTGCAAAGCATGTCGGACAATTACAAGAACATGGCCGCTCCCATCAACTTTTGCCGCCGTAAGAATTAGTAAAATGTGGGTATGTTCACGTAAGGATTTCATGGGATCCAGGAGGCCAAAATTGCCAAGGTATGTATCAAATAAAATGCCTGTTCACCCTCTAAACGATAATAATAGCCGAAAGCTATAGTTTCATTGCCCTTTAAGGGTAAAAAGCCCGGGGGAGCACTCAAATTATTTTTTGACGGGGGTGTGCCTCACGGAACTCTGAAATGGGGGTCTGAAGAGCTAACTACAAGCTCAAAATATAGGGTCTTGGGAGCTACAAAATCCCTTAAACGCACAAAATAAAGGGTCTTTGGAGCTACAAAATCCTTTAAACGCACAAAATATAGGGTCTTTAGAGCTACAATATCCCTGAAAGGGTTAGTTAAGGGCCATTAAGGGGTCTAATTGGAGCAGACTAAAACTACATAATACATAGACTCGGAGATTCCAAATACCTACGGAAACCCTAAAAAAGGCTCAAACTGTGGTCTAAGGAGCCTAACTAGAAGAAGAATAATGGATTTGGCACTACTCAAATACAAAGCCAAGTCATTCCGGGGGGTCTATGGAGCCAAGCTAGAAGAAGAATAAAGGATTGCCGCTACTCAACTACCTAGCCAAGTCATTCCGACGGTCTATGGAGCGGAAAGTTTTGAGCTATGATTGAGTGTGAAAAAGGGGGTCTTTTAACCCTTCTCTAACTGGGCTATTTCAGACCCGGTTTGTACTGGGGGGGGGGGGGGGGGGGTCAATTTGACCCCCCCCCCCCCCCCCCCCCCCTAAGATCTCGAAGACCGCTCGTCCGATTCACGCGAAATTTTGCATGGAGGTACATTGAAGTGTTAGCGACGCGTTCATGTTTTCGTTAAATCAATTCAATGTTAAATATGCAAATTATACGCATATTAATTAGCGAAGAACGCTAATTTTATGCGAAAATCCTCTTTTTGTCTGTAAATCACTAAATATTGCTCAGAATATGCTAATTTTGTTCATGAATATTCTTTATGAAAATTTTGGTCTCAAAAATTGCGCAAGACTTCAATGAAAAAAATCATGAAGTCGCGTGGCAATATCTGTGCGCGTTGCGGAATTATCGCGCAAAAAGTCGAGGGGGGGTCAAATTGACCCCCCCCCCCCCCCAGTTAACGTAGGGTTAAGCGGCACATACCCGTCTTACATTATACATGAGTGCCCCCCCCCCCCCCCCCCCCTGGGTAAAAAGAGCAGCTACAATAGTAACTCTAGGGAACGCTGGTGCGGAGCGCCAGCGTTCTAGGTCGGGATGATAGTGCCCCCGGATTTATGATTTTATGTGCATGATAAGTGTGCTTAAAATTATACATATGATACGGTACTTACCACCGATTAGACGATAAATATGTGATGCAACTATGGGGTGGATCAGAATTATGATTTTTTGCTCCATTCCGCATAAAAATGAGTGATTTATGCACCTCATCTACTTCTTTCCGTGTCGTATCGCGAATTCTGAACGACCGATGATTGCGCGGTTCCATGACATATGCTCCGCCGACATATGCTCCGCCGACAATTGCTCCGAAATATGCGACCAAAGCTCCGCGACAAATGCTCCGCGGCAAATGCTCCGCCGACATATGCTCCGCCGACAATTACTCCGCCGACAATTACTCCGCCGACAATTGCTCCGCCGACAATTACTCCGCCGACAAATGCTCCGCCGACAAATGCTCCGCCGACAATTGCTCCGCCGACAATTGCTCCGCCGACAGATGCTCCGAAGATGCGACAATTGCTCCGCGACAAATGCTCCGCGATATTTGCTCCGTCGACAAATGCTCCACCGACAAATGCTCCGCCGACAAATGCTCCGCCGACATTTGCTCCGCCGACATTTGCTCCGCCGACATTTGCTCCGCCGACAATTGCTCCGAAGATGCGACAATTGCTCCGCGACAATTGCTCCGCGACAAATGCTCCTCCGACATTTGCTCCGCCGACAAATGCTCCGCCGACATTTGCTCCGCCGACAATTGCTCCGAAGATGCGACAATTGCTCCGCGACAAATGCTCCGCCGACTTTTGCTCCGCCGACATTTGCTCCATCGAAATTTGCTCCTATCTGGATATGATTTAAGTCCCAAAATGCAAAAGCTCTATATACCGTGGTGATAATTTTGAAGTTCGTTGAAATTTAGCAATTAGTTGCTGAGTTATTATACTCAAAGTTACCGTCTTGATTCTGTAATGTTTTTTTTCTGATCTTGACGAATACAAATTTAAAGCAAATGTAGTTTCTTATTTATATCTGCCTATTTATTCACTTTCAGTAGAAATTAATTTTTTCTATCTATCACTTATTACACATCAAACAAACTCTTGTAATGATGATGATTATCCTTAAATACATGCATACTGATGATGAGTGTGCATATTACACGGAGTAAGTGACTGGCAGGGGCATTAACTTGTTGGACGTTGTTATAAACTGCATCAATCATGGACCCCTTACGCAATTGCGAAATTCACTTAATGCTTAAAGGGGTAGTTTACTTTTTGTAGAGAGGGCACTGCACATCACAAGCTATGGTTTAGCCAAGATTCGTTAACCGTTGCAAAAGTTCCTTGAACGTTGCTAGAAAATTCGCAAACCATCGCAAACAGTTTGTCCTTGTCGCAAAGAAATTTTGAACATGTTCGAATCTTGGCCAAATCATAGATGTACGATCCATGGCTGGGCGTCGATCCGTAATTGATACCCATTGATCAATGAGGGAGGGGGGGGGGGGGGGGGGGTGGACCATTCATTCATTTCCTCTAATGAATGGGTTTTACGTAAGGAGTGGTCACACTGAACACGAATCCCTACGACTAGACCCGCGAATGCAGTACGCATTGGTACAAATATATGGCAAGCCATTTTAAACATTTATTCCTATTTCTTGATATCAAGCATTCAATTCTTGATATCAAGAAATTGAACTCTTGATATCAAGAAATGCATTATTGATATCAAGAAATAATTTTCTGTATTGGTAATAATTGATATCAAGAAATAAACTGATATCAATAATTCAATTATTGATATCAAGAAATAGGAATAAATGTTAAAAACGGCTTGCCATAGATTTATACCAATGCGTACTGTATTCGCGGGTCTAGTCGTGGGGATTCGTGTCCAGTGTGACCACTACTTTAAGTAGTGGTCACATAGGACACGAATCCCCACGACTAGACCCACGAATGCAGTACGAATTGGTACAAATCTATGGCAAGCCGTTTTTAACATTTATTCCTATTTCTTGATATCAAAAATTCAATTCTTGATATCAAGAAATCGAAATCTTTAACTCAAGAAATCGAATTATTGATATCAAGAATGCATTGATATCAAGAAATACTTTTCTGTATTGGTAATACTTGATATCAAGAAATAAACCGATATCAATAATTCAATTATTGATATCAAGAAATAGGAATAAATGTTAAAATGGCTTGCCATAGATTTGTACCAATGCGTACTGCATTCGCGGGTCTAGTCGTGGGGATTCGTGCTCAGTGTGACCACTCCTTTAGTATCGACGCGCATGATCCATGGCGAAATCCCTAATTTGCAAAATTCGCAAACGTTCGCAAACGTTCGCCGCTCAGTGGGATAAGACCTTAAGCATTCGCCATTCAATGGGTTGCTTATAAATGAATCATATAGTCATTTGGTTAGAACGTTAGCGACATGTCTTAAAACCGTTTGCAGAGGCTTGGGACTGTTTTGCAACAGTTTGTGAAAAATACGTTCGTAAAGAAATTTTGAACATGTTGAAACTTTCTTTGCGACAAGAAAAACCGTTTGCGACGGTTTGTGAATTTTCTTGCAACCTTTAACAAACTTTTGCAACGGTTAACGCATCTTGGCGAAATCCCGCGATTTCGCTATATTCGTAAACGTTCGCCAACGTTCGCCGCTCAATCGGAAAGGACCTTTAGGTTAGTCATTCCGAAGGTTGGTTATTGCAAACACTTCAAAATAAATTCTGCTATTTTATAATGCTATAGTGCCAATTAAAAAAATGAAATAAACTGAAATGTTGAATTGGTCTTGCCAAGGGAGGGGAAGGGGGAGAGGTATGCTTAAAGGGATAGTTGAGTTTCTCTTTACCAGAAATCAACCACAAATTTTAGTAACAAACCAGATTTCATTTTCGTATTGACGACCCTATTTTATTTTCGGACTAATATAACGAAACTTCGGAATAATTGAACCTTCGGAATTACGAACCTCTTAAACTGAATTGTCGGCGAAGCAATTGTCGGCGGAGCAAATGTCGGTGGAGCAATTGTCGGCGGAGCAATTTTCGCGTCTTCGGAGCAATTGTCGCATCTTCGGAGCAATTGTCGGCGGAGCAAATGCCGGCGGAGCAATTGTCGGAGGAGCATTTGTCGGCGGAGCAAATGTCGGAGGAGCATTTGTCGCGGAGCAATTGTCGCATCTTCGGAGCAATTGTCGGCGGAGCAATTGTCGGCGGAGCAAATGTCGGCGGAGCAAATGTCGGAGGAGCATTTGTCGGCGGAGCATTTGTCGGTGGAGCATTTGTCGGCGGAGCAAATATCGCGGAGCATTTGTCGCGGAGCAATTGTCGCATCTTCGGAGCATCTGTCGGCGGAGCATTTGTCAGCGGAGCAATTGTCGGCGGAGCAATTGTCGGCGGAGCATTTGTCGGCGGAGCATTTGTCGGCGGAGTAATTGTCGGCGGAGCAATTGTCGGCGGAGTAATTGTCGGCGGAGCATATGTCGGCGGAGCATTTGCCGCGGAGCATTTGTCGCGGAGCATATGTCGCATATTTCGGAGCAATTGTCGGCGGAGCATATGTCGGCGGAGCATATGTCGTGTCACCGATTGCGCTTTAGGCTTCATTCGAGTCGCCCGCTGATTCCAAATAGACGGCAGATCTGATGCGCACGTTTGGTGGTCGTACGGACGTACGCGTCAGATCGATCTGTTGTTTACTTGGAATCGCCGGGCGACTGTGAATGAAGCCTAAAGCGCAATCATCGGTCTTTCAGAAGTCGCGATACGACACGGAAAGAAGTCGATGAGGTGCATAAATCACTCATTTTTATGCGGAATGGAGCAACAAATCTTAATTCTGATCCACCCCATAGTTGCATCACATATTTATCATCTAATCGGTGGTAAGTACCGTATCATATGTATAATTTTAAGCACACTTATCGTGCACATAAAATCATAAATCTGGGGGCACTATCATCCCGATCTAGAACGCTGGCGCTCCGCACCAGCGTTCCCTAGAGTTACTACAATAGCAGCACTTTTAAGTATAATGAGCAAGATGTCTACATCGTCTAGATAGCCTAATTCTCACAATTGGGCTCTCTATAAGTAATTTTCCTTCAAGAAAAAGAATTTGGCAGTCATTTCCCATGAAATCATATGATTTGGGGGTAATTAGTAAATATCTAATTGTCCTGGCAATGCCTGTTTTCAATCGCCAAAATCGATTATGCTGCCCTCTATTTGTGTGACGTCATCTAAAGGACCTAGCCCCATAGTCTGTACATGACGCCTCTCTAAATTCTCTAGATGAATTGTCAATCACGCTGCTGATTTTGGACTGGAAATGTAAACTGGCTGCTAAGTGAGATTTGGCATCAGAAAATTAGCTTAAAATCACTACTGTGTATATTTTCAAGGAGTTTTTTTCTACAGACCTAGTTTACTAAGTCATCAACTATGGAATAGGTGCCAAAATATGTTTCATTCTTTAGTTCCTTTAAGACCAAGTCCAATTTCTGGCTTCCATGCAAATGCACAACATCATTTTGTGTTCATAAAAACAATCAAGGCATCAAAGTCAGTTTCACCTTATCTCATAACTGAGCTGTGCAAGCTCTATTGAACAGTCAGGTCTTTCAGATCATTCAATAAACCATTTTTACTGAATGTTGTGTGACTTGAATTCAATCAATCACATTTTGAGAACATTCTATTAAAGGTGTTGTATAATAACGGTTATCTGATTTTGCATTCAGAATTTAAGATCATAAACAAGGGTTGACTCAAGATGAAAGATGCTGCCAATGCTCTTGCTGGCAATAAAACATATCAATAATCAACATTGCTTAACAGGACTTTTTACAGTTCTGATGGTGTTATAAATGGAAATTAGGTCACTGGAACAACTGCAATTTCTATCATCATATTAAGCCATGGATTAAGTAATAAATTCTTGCATTTTTATAATAATTCAGTTTCTGTAATTCATACAATGCAGACCATACACTGACACAAAATGTTTGTTGGTGTATTGCAAATAATCAATTACTGTATATTTCACGATTGACATACTCAATTAATTCAAATGAAACTCGCTGAGAACCTTAATCAATATTAATATTGCACCAAACAAGGTTAATTTCAAAACTAGATGGATCTTCGACTGCGCGCAGTCGAAAATTATGCCTCGGTCCGCTTTGACCTCATGACCCCCAAATCAAATCCGATCATTGCCACCCCCATGTGTATGTAACTCATTCTAAGTTTGAAATTGATCCGTCAAACGGTTTTTGAGATATCGCAAGAAGGATGCTATTTTTCACATATATTGAGTCCTACGACCTTAACCTTTCACCTCATGAACCCCAAAATCTAATCAGATCACCCCGATATGTACACTCAAACCAAGTTTGAAATTGATCCATCAACCGGTTCTAGAGATAGAACAAGGCATTTTTGCACATATATTGAGTCCTGTGACCTTGACCTTTGACCTCATGAACCCCAAATTCTGATCAGACCATTGTCTCCCCAATATATACACTCATACCAAGTTTGGAATTGATCCGTCAACCGGTTCTTGAGATATCGCAAGAACGAGGCATTTTTAAACATATATTGAGTCCTGTGACCTTGACCTTTGACCTCATGAACCCCAAAATCGAATCAGATCATTGTCAACCCAATATGTACACTTATACCAAGTTTGGAATTGATCCGTCAACCGGTTCTTGAGATGTCGCGAGAACGAAAACGGGACGTACGTATGGAAAGACGTACGTACGGACGGAAGGACAACCCGAAAACATAATGCCTCCGGCCACTTCGTTGGCAGAGGCATAATAATGAAGGCAAAAATATCTTAATAATTTTACAAATAATCTTTAAAACATATTCTGCATGGAACAATTTTCTGAGACAGCTACCATTTATCCCAAGAAAGGAATGAACATACAGGAAAGTTACAAGTAACATTTTTTCATGAAAAGGAGAATTAATAGGGTTCCTAATTCAAACAATTGGTTTGATAGAAAGTGCTTACTCTGGCACACCGGTGGAGAGGACAGCTGACCGTCAGAGCTGCAGTTGGCAGCAGGCTCTGAGATCAACTTGTGGCCTGTACTGCAAGTAAACTGACACTGGGTACCATCTGTCACATCCCTTCCTGCCGCACAGTTGCCCAAAAGGTCCGAGACCGGTCCAACGTAACTCACCCTACACAACCCTGTTACAGAATGGAAGAATGAAAGATAATGAAAAGTAATGATGAATTTGTATATTATCAGGACTGGTCCCGAAAAATACTCTGGATAGGATCTATGGAGAATATGGATAACTGACAGGAATGTATTTCTTCCAATACTTGATGCGCCTTGAAACAGCTCTGCTAAACCCAGGGTAATAATAGAGTACATAGAACAGCACCTTGAAACATTAATACAAAGTGCTAAACACATGTTATCTATTATTATTATCATTATTATTGTTATTTATTACAATGTTTTTGTCAATTGCCTAAATGCACAAAAAGCTACATAAATTTGTTGATTGTTCTACAAACATGCAAAATTTGAATGAAATTCACAAAAACTTACGAATGCAGTTTGGAACTTCCTCTGAGAAATTGCCACCGGCCTGACATGTCATCTGTCGGGTGCCCTCAATCTGGTAGCCGTCAATGCATGCGAATGAACAATTGCCCCTCCACTCGACAGAGCCTCCTGCAGGACAACTTCCATTCAACCCAGCAACCACATCATAGGCAGGGACGTCGCAAGTTACAACTGTTATAGAATAAAGAAAATTAAAAAACTTAACCCATTCAGAACGGACTGATATTGCTACAACATGTATTCTCCATAGACCAAAGCCAAAATATTTTCTAGACCAGTCCTGAACGGGTTAATAGTTAATTGACGAAAAGAATATGAGATGGTATTACCTGATATGGAAATAATGTATAATTGCACATGCAATGGCCCAGAATATTGCACAAAACGCCAGACAACTTTTCTGGTTTATCCAACAAGGCACATATCGCCGCGTTGAATAGACCAATGGGGAGTCTTTGGTTGAGTGCAATATTCTGTGCCATGTCGCATGAACAAAATCATTAATTAATTCCTTTATTTAACACCTCGTCAAGATAATTTAAGTATTGTACTACACACTAAGAAATAAAGGTTCAAATGTGCACCTGTAAGTGGGAAAAATGCTGCTACAATAGCAAAAACTTTAAGGGTACAATTTTGCACCCAAAATCATTTTGTGTAGCGCCCTCTATAGCAAAACTCAACTATCCCTTTAACTCGATGATGAAAGATGCAGCCAAGGCTCTTGTTTGCAATAAAACATATCAATAATCAACATTGCTTGACAAGACTTTTTAAAGTTTTGATGATGTAAGAAATGGAAATTAGGTCGTTGAGACAACTGCAATTTCAATCATCATATTAAGCCAATTGAATGAATTCTTGCATTTTTTCTAATAATTCAGTTTCTGTAAAGCATTCAATGCACAGACCATACACTGACACAAAACGTTTTTTGGTTTATTGCAAATAATCTATTATATCTCTTGATTGACAAAGTATTGAGCTCAAATGAAACTCGCTGAGAACCCTGGTTAATCTTTATAAATATGGCACCAAACAAGGTAAATTTCAAAATAATGGAGGCATAAATAGCTATCTTGATATCTTTAAAAACATTCTGCATGTAACAATTTTCTGAGACAGCTACCATTTATCCAAACAAAGGAATGAACATACAGGAAAGTTGCAAGTAACATTTTTTTCATGAAAAGGAGAATTAATAGGGTTCCTAATTCAAACAATTGGTTTGATAGAAAGTGCTAGCTTACTCTGGCAAACCGGTGGAGAGGACAGCTGACCGTCAGAGCTGCAGTTGGCAGCAGGCTCTGAGATCAACTTGTGGCCTGTACTGCAACCAAACTGACACTGGGTACCATCTGTCACATCCCTTCCTGCCGCACAGTTGCCCAAAAGGTCCGAGACCGGTCCAACGTAACTCACACTGCACAACCCTGTTACAGAATGGAAGAATGAAAGATAATGAAAAGTAATAATGAATTTGTATATTATCAGGACTGGTCCCGAAAAATACTCTGGATAGGGTCTATGGAGAATACATATGTTAGAGCGAAATCAATCAGTTAAGAACAGGTTAATACAGTCAGTTCTGCCATGCTGTGACACTCCTGGCCTGAGTACTACTACGTCTTATAATTCAGATGGATTATTTGTGTTGGTTGTGGGTTCGATGTATCATGTATCATTCGGCAAGGCATGTTATCTACATTCGCTGCTCTCAACCCAGGTGTGGTAAATGGATAACTGACAGGAATGTATTTCTTCCAATACTTGATGCGCCTTGAAACAGCTCTGCTAAACCCAGGGTAATAATAGAGTACATAGAACAGCACCTTGAAACATTAATTAATACAAAGGGCTATTAAAACACATGTTATCTATTATTATTATCATTATTATTGTTATTTATTACAATGTTTTTGTCAATTGCCAAAATGCACAAAAAGCAACATAAATTTGTTGATTGTTCTGCAAACATGCAAAATTTGAATGAATTTACAAAAACTTACGAATGCAGTTTGGAACTTCCTCTGAGAAATTGCCACCGGCCTGACATGTCATCTGTCGGGTGCCCTCAATCTGGTAGCCATCAATGCATGCGAATGAACAATTGCCCCTCCACTCGACATAGCCTCCTGCAGGACAACTTCCATTCAACCCAGCAACCAAATCATAGGCAGGGACGTCGCAAGTTACAACTGTTATAGAATAAAGAAAATTTACAAACTTAACCCCTTCAGAACGGACTGATATTGCTACAACATGTATTCTCCATTGACCAAAGCCAACATATTTTCTGGACCAGTCTTGAACGGGTTAATAGTTAATTGAGGAAACTAGATGGATCTACGACTGCGCGCAGTCGAAAATTATGCCTCCGCTATGATGCAATTTTCAATATCAAGCCCAAAATAACGTGCACTGAAATTTGTTTTTTTTCATATATATATTTTGAGTTCTGTGACCTTGACCTATGTAGACCCCAAACTTTGATGGCTACATTGGCTCCCAAGAATATTCAGGTACCAAGTTAGATTGAAATCTGACATTCAGGTCTTGAGATTTTGTCATTACAAGCCATTTTTGCATATATATTGAGTCATGCGACCTTGACCTTTGACCTCATGCCCCCCCCCCCCCCCAAACCTAATCCAATCATTGCCACCCGATGTGTATGTAACTCATTCCAAGTTTGAAATTGTTCCGTCAAACGGTTCTTGAGATATCGTGAGAAGGATGCTTTTTTGCACATATATTGAGTCCTGCGACCTTGACGTTTCACCTCATGAACCCCAAAATCTAATCAGATCATTGTCACCCCAATATGTACACTCATACCAAGTTTGAATTTGATCCATCAACCGGTTCTAGAGATATCGCCAGAATAAGGCATTTTTGCACATATATTGAGTCCTGTGACCTTGACCTTTGACCTCATGAACCCCAAAATCTAATCAGATCATTGTCTCCCCAATATATACACTCATACCAAGTTTGAATTTGATCTGTCAACTGGTTCTGGAGACATCGCGAGAACGAGGCATTTTAAAACATATATTGAGTCATGTGACCTTGACCTTTGACCTCATGAACCCCAAAATCTAATCAGATCATTGTCACCCCAATATGTACACTCATACCAAGTTTGAAATTGATCCGTCAACCGGTTCTTGAGATATCGCGAGAACGAAAAAGGGACGTACGGACGGACGTACGTACGTACTGACGGACAGTAGGACAACCCGAAAACATAATGCCTCCGGCCACTTTGTTGGCGGAGGCATAAAAATATGAGATGGTATTACCTGATAATGGTAGGTTTACACCATGTCCCCGGCGGTCACGGCAGCCCCGTTTCAGGCCACCGTGGACAAAACGGGATGGACGTGAGACAACGCGGGGGGACGGAATGGGCAAGCGTGACTGCCGTGTATGCCGGGCCAGATTTTTAAACTGTCAACAAATTTGCCACGGCAACCTAGCAGGCCGTAGTAAAACGGGGTGAACGCAACAAAACGTGACAGGCCGTAACAAAACTTGGAGGCTGTCCGTAGTAGGACGGGAAGACATTCCCCCACATCTCACCGTCCTTTCCCGTCCTACTACGGACAGCCTCCAAGTTTTGATACGGCCTAGTATTACGTATTGTCACGTTTTGTTGCGTTCACCCGAATTACTTTGGCCTGCTAGGCTTCTCATCCGCACCGTGACTGCCGTTGCAAATTTTTTGGCAGTTTAAAAATCTGGCCCGGCATCCACGGCAATCGCGGCCTGTCACGTTTGCCCATTCCGTCCCCCCGCGTTGTCTCACGTCCATCCCGTTTTGTCCACGGTGGCCTGAAACTGGGCTGCCGTGGCCGCCAGGAACATGGTGTAAACGCACCATCAGTGGGGGGAAGGGGCTCTTCCCCCCACGGCCCGTCACGGATACCGTGGCAGACCGTGATAGACCGTGAGAAAACTTGGCAAGACCTAACAAAACTTGAATACAGAAGAAAAATTTGTCAAAATCTCACGGCGCACTACGTTTTGGGCAAACGGGGCTGCCGTGGCCGTCGGGGACATGGTGTAAACCTAGCATAAGGAAATAATGTATAATTGCACATGCAATGGCCCAGAATATTGCACAAAAGGCCAGACAGCTTTTCTGGTTTATCCAACAAGGCACATATCGCCGCGTTGAATAGACCAATGGGGAGTCTTTGGTTGAGTGCAATATTCTGTGCCATGTCGCATGAACGAAATCATTCATTAATTCCTTTATTTAACACCTCATCAAGATAATTTTAGTATTGTACTACACACTAAGAAATGAAGGTTCAAATGTGCACCTGTAAGTGGGAAAAATGCTGCTAGCAAAAACTTTAAGGGTACAATTTTGCACCCAAAATCATTTTGTGTAGTGCCCTCTATAGCAAAATTCAACTATCCCTTTAACTCGATGATGAAAGATGCAGCCAAGGCTCTTGTTTGCAATAAAACATATCAATAATCAACATTGCTTAACAAGACTTTTTAAAGTTTTGATGATGTAAGAAATGGAAATTAGGTCTTTGAAACAACTGCAATTTCAATCATCATATTAAGCCAATTGAATGAATTCTTGCATTTTTTCTAATAATTTAGTTTCTGTAAAGCATACAATGCACAGACCATATACTGACACAAAATGTGTTTTGGTTTATTGCAAATAATCGATTATATCTCACGATTGACAAACTCAATTGAACTCAAATGAAACTCGCTGAGAACCCTGGTTAATCTTTATTAATATGGCACCAAACAAGGTAAATTTCAAAATAATGGAGGCATAAATAGCTATCTTGATATCTTTAAAAACATTCTGCATGTAACAATTTTCTGAGACAGCTACCATTTATCCAAACAAAGGAATGAACATACAGGAAAGTTGCAAGTAACATTTTTTCATGAAAAGGAGAATTAATAGGGTTCCTAATTCAAACAATTGGTTTGATAGAAAGTGCTTACTCTGGCAAACCGGTGGAGAGGACAGCTGACCGTCAGAGCTGCAGTTGGCAGCAGGCTCTGAGATCAACTTGTGGCCTGTACTGCAACCAAACTGACACTGGGTACCATCTGTCACATCCCTTCCTGCCGCACAGTTGCCCAAAAGGTCCGAGACCGGTCCAACGTAACTCACCCTACACAACCCTGTTACAGAATGGAAGAATGAAAGATAATGAAAAGTAATAATGAATTTGTATTTTATCAGGACTGGTCCCGAAAAATACTCTGGATATTAGAGCGAAATCAATCAGTTCTGAACAGGTTAATACAGTCAGTTCTGCCATGCTGTGACACTCCTGGCCTGAGTACTACTACGTCTTATAATTCAGATGGATTATTTGTGTTGGTTGTGGGTTCGATGTATCATGTATCATTCGGCAAGGCATGTTATCTACATTCGCTGCTCTCAACCCAGGTGTGGTAAATGGATAACTGGCAGGAATGTATTCCTTCAAATACTTGATGCGCCTTGAAACAGCTCTGCTAAACCCAGGGTAATAATAGAGTACATAGAACAGCACCTTGAAACATTAATTAATACAAAGGGCTATTAAAACACATGTTATCTATTATTAGTATCATTATTATTGTTATTTATTACAATGTTTTTGTCAATTGCCTAAATGCACAAAAAGCTACATACATGTAGCATGCAATTTGTTGATTGTTCTACAAACATGCAAAATTTGAATGAAATGTACAAAAACTTACGAATGCAGTTTGGAACTTCCTCTGAGAAATTGCCACCGGCCTGACATGTCATCTGTCGGGTGCCCTCAATCTGGTAGCCATCAATGCATGCGAATGAACAATTGCCCTTCCACTCGACAGAGCCTCCTACAGGACAACTTCCATTCAACCCAGCAACCAAATCATAGGCAGGGACGTCGCAAGTTACAACTGTTATAGAATAAAGAGAAAGAAGAAACTATATAAAAATCAACGTTAGACTGAGGTAAATATGGTAAAGTACGTAACACCAAATCATACAATCAAACAAAACTGCCTCCGATTGATTGTGCTATCCGAAGAACAATTTTTATACCACTCGATAACAAATAATGTCGTCAAATGAACATTTAAAGCTCCACAGACAAGAAAACTACCTCAAAATTGTGTTTGACTGTACCGTACGTAAGGTAGATTTCAATGAAGATCACTAATAAAAACATATTTTCCTCTTGGGAAAACCCGGTAAAATAAAAACATCAACTTTTTAATTCACTTTAGGAACCCCCGTAAAAAAATTGAGTCCGGGCGAAGAAAAAATGACGTCATATTTGTGACGTCACATGTAGACAATCGCAGTATAGCTTGGTACTCTATTACCATAGACGTACACGCTGAGTGCATCTACTCACGTTGAAAGAGAGATATTATTTAGATTTTTTTTTTTCAATATTTGCAATCATTTGTTTAAGTTTATATCATAGAGGATCCACACTCAGATGTGTTGCTGCATCCTGCCTACAATTCATTTTTTAGGCATATTCAGTAAAGCCTCAATTTCCAAGCAAGTAGTAGTTTGTTTAATAGCAAGTTCGTACTTGGGACCCCGTGTTGTGCTCCTTTTGATACGTCATGTTCCGATGGGCACGTGCTTGCATGCGCGCTCCGCTATAAATACCTTTTTTAGGAGTATGGAACGCTGAGGCGAAAAAAGGCCAAAAATGTGCATGAAATTTACCTTTTTGGCCCAACTTAAGGATTTCTTTGAAAAAAGAGTGTGGCATATCAATATAGGCACATATTCATAGCTATAAACCTGAATCAAAGCCAGGATTTCACTATAACTTTAATGCTAATACATAATCATCACAGTCATCATCATTATCAATACCAACTTCATCATCTTATCGCCATTTTCAACACTAACTCTTCATCATCATCATCATCAATACCAAGTTACTCATCATCACCATCATTATATCAATACCGTCTTCATCATCATCATCTTCTTCATCGCCAACAACTTTATCATCTTCATAAACATCGTCATCTGTTCATCATCATCATCATCATCCTCAACAACAAGAGCTCCAACTATATCATCATTATTATCACCAACTTCAACAACATTATTATCACCAACTTCATCAACATTATTATCACCAACTTCATCAACATTATTATCACAATCATACATACAGTTAACCTATAATCATCATCATAATCATGATCATCATCACCAACACTATCTTACTTGTGCATGTCAGTGGAGGTTCAGTGAAGGTTCCATCTAATGCACATCGGACACTTGAGCTCCCATTAACAACTTTGTACCCTTCACGGCATTCCAAGCTGCAAGAATCATCATATAGCACTTCAGAGTTCAAACTGCAGTTTCCAGCAATCATTTCTTCATCATAGTCGAGTAGACACGTTATGTCTAGGGATTAAAATATGTCAATGAAAAGTATTTTTCTTCTTGGAATGAAAACAAGTTAAACCATTTACCTCGCCATTGAATAAAATGCTTAAATGGCTATTTACGAGATTCTTTTATGGAACGGTCGAGTTACCAAATTTTAAAAGTTGCTAGGAGATTGTCTTACATGAAAGAAAATATCGTTTAACAGCTTGCCTGAACAAATAAGGTTTGAAACCTCCTTTTCATGGAGTTACAGTCAAACCTGTCTATAGCGACTGAAGGGACCGGCATGGAGTTACAGTCAAACCTGTCTATAGCGACTGAAGGGACCGGCGAAAAGTGGTCGGTATAGACAGGTGGTCGCATTAGACAGGTTGGCGGCCATTTTGAATTTATGGTCGCATATTGTTCCTATTTGCACATGTGTAATTAATTGGCATCTGAACACGCACGTGTCCATGGTTTCATTTAGTATTTGTTGCATGCATAACCACAACAAAAATTGAAATTATATATTGGCATGATATTTGAAATGATATTACATGTTTGTATTATCTTTCTAAGTGAAATTAAAATTGCATAAAGCTGCGTTTCCATTAGAGCGAATTTCCGCAACGAACATTCGCACGGACCAAATCAGTGTTATTCATATATTATTCATATATATTATTCATATTACATGGCGAATATTTGCAAGCAAATTTGTATATCGCTCCTCAGAGCGATTTTTTCAATAATTCGCTGCGAAAAAAAAAATCGCCGCGGAAATTTGCTCAAATGGAAACGCAGCTTAATGTGTCAGTGTGTCATTTATTATTTTACTCATCATGACAGAATCATGCAGCTATGCTTATGCGCATGTTTATAGACAGCCTAAAACTGTACTACCCCTTTATAAAGACATCCAAATAATCAATCAAAAGTTACAGGGCTCATAATTTTGTTTCCAGTTGTTATCAACGTCCAACTATTGTAATATTTCTGCCAGCAGCCAACCATCATTAGGATGATGGGGCATCATTTTGCCATAGTAGATACAAGAAGTTGACATTTGGAAACGTTTTATAAAATGGGCACCTTAAAGGGGACCACCAGGCAAAGGACAACACATTATTATATGTTTTGGTACCGTGTTGTGATATCAAATAGATACCCAACATTTTGCAAAGGGTTGTGTAATTCATAAACAAAGCAATTAATTTCCACCACTTACGGAACCACTGCTATTTCCTCGTTCCATACGGGCCAAGCATTTGCGAGTGCGCCAATACTATTAACGCGTACGTCAATAGAATCCCGGATGATTCGTTCGCTCTGCACAGAGCGCTCGTGCTCTGCAAACATATAGTCTACGCAATTTAGACCGCATTAACGCATGGTTGAGAATGGTGATGCGTTTTCCAATTTTTTTTTTTTTCTGAAAACATATTTTTGTGAACTTGTTGAAGGAATGGAATACTAAAGATGTTCCCTTTCTATAATAATAATATTATTTTTGGGTGGTGGTACCCTTTAAGGTTCTCTATAGCTAGTCTGTTTGAGTTTTACTCACTTTTCTAGACTAGGAAGTAAACTTGTATGTTTTGGATGATTTAATACTTACTTTTGCAAAACAGGAATGTACCAGATAAAATTCAATATTTAAAAAGCAACAGTGCACTGCAGTTTAATACATAAAAGGCGGTCTCCCACAATGTACTGAAAGCTTGCGACACGTGCGAATTAGATCAACTGAAACTAGGATGTAAACTTGTATGTTCGGGATGTTTGTTGAACTTACTTCTGCAGAACGGTAATGTACCAGACAGTCTGCCGCTCTGTTGGCAGGTAACCATGGCATCACCCTCCAGTCTGTACTGTATACCATTGCATCCATACTCGCACGATGTGTTGTACAATACTTCAGAATTGGACCCACAGTTCCCTGAGAGGGGGGCACTGTACGCAGGGACCGGACACGTTACATCTGTTTGGAGAGAGTTAAGGAGAGAGGTGGAGAGAGGTAGATAGAAAGAGAGAGGGCATAGGGGTGGATAATGAAAGAGAGGGGGTGTAGGGGTGAATAATGAAAGAGAGGGGGTGTAGGGGTGGATAATGAAAGAGAGGGGGTGTAGGGGTGAATAATGAAAGAGAGGGGGTGTAGGGTGGATAATGAAAGAGAGGGGTGTAGGGGTGGATAATTAAAGAGAGGGGGTGTAGGGGTGGATAATGAAAGAGAGGGGGTGTTGGGGTGAATAATGAAAGAGAGGGGGTGTAGGGGTGGGTAATGAAAGAGAGGGGGTGTAGGGGTGGATAATGAAAGAGAGTAGGTGTAGGGGTGGGTAATGAAAGAGAGGGGGTGATGGGGTGGATAATGAAAGAGAGTAGGTGTAGGGGTGGATAATGAAAGAGAGGGGGTGTAGGGGTGGATAATGAAAGAGAGGGGGTGTAGGGGTGGATAATGAAAGAGAGGGGGTGTAGGGGTGGATAATGAAAGAGAGGGGGTGTAGGGGTGGATAATGAAAGAGAGGGGGTGTATGGGGTGGATAATGAAAGAGAGGGGTTGTAGGGTGGATAATGAAAGAGAGGTTGTATAGGGGTGGATAATGAAAGAGAGGGGTTGTAGGGTGGATAATAAAAGAGAGGGGTGTAGGGGTGGATAATGAAAGAGAGGGGGTGTTGGGGTGAATAATGAAAGAGAGGGGGTGATGGGGTGGATAATGAAAGAGTGGGGGTGTAGGGGTGGATAATGAAAGAGAGGGGGTGTTGGGGTGAATAATGAAAGAGAGGGGGTGTAGGGGTGGATAATGAAAGAGATGGGGTGTAGGGGTGGATAATGAAATAGAGGGGGTGATGGGGTGGATAATGAAAGAGAGGGGGTGTAGGGTGGATAATGCAAGAGAGGGGGTGTAGGGGTGGATAATGAAAGAGAGGGGGTGTAGGGGTGGATAATGAAAGAGATGGGGTGTAGGGGTGGATAATGAAATAGAGGGGGTGATGGGGTGGATAATGAAAGAGAGGGGGTGTAGGGTGGATAATGCAAGAGAGGGGGTGTAGGGGTGGATAATGAAAGAGAGGGGGTGTTGGGTGGATAATGCAAGAGAGGGGGTGTTGGGTGGATAATGAAAGAGAGGGGGTGTAGGGATGGATAATGAAAGAGAGGTTGTATAGGGGTGGATAATGAAAGAGAGGGGTTGTAGGGTGGATAATAAAAGAGAGGGGTGTAGGGGTGGATAATGAAAGAGAGGGGGTGTAGGGGTGGATAATGAAAGAAAGGGGGTGTAGGGGTGGATAATGAAAGAGAGGGGTTGTAGGGTGGATAATAAAAGAGAGGGGTGTAGGGGTGGATAATGAAAGAGAGGGGGTGTAGGGGTGGATAATGAAAGAGAGGGTGTATAGGGGTGGATAATGAAAGAGAGGGGGTGATGGGGTGGATAATGAAAGAGAGGGGTTTAGGGGTGGATAATGAAAGAGAGTAGGTGTAGGGGTGGATAATGCAAGGGAGGGGGGGTTGGGTGGATAATGAAAGAGAGGGGGTGTAGGGGTGGATAATGAAAGAGAGGGGTTGTAGGGGTGGATAATAAAAGAGAGGGGTGTAGGGGTGGATAATGAAAGAGAGGGGGTGTAGGGGTGGATAATGAAAGAGAGGGTGTATAGGGGTGGATAAGGAAAAAGAGAGGGGGTGTAGGGGTGGATAATGAAAGACATAGAGGAGGAATGGATTAAAGGATAGAGGGGAGGGGAGACAGTTTTGTTGTTATTTTTGACGTTCTCCATTCATGTTGAATTTTTTTTTTTTAGCACTATATTCCTTGGACCACTTTATAGAAAATAGGAATTGATACAAAAAGATCCTTTCATTTTCATATTGTTTCAATAGTTCTATATTTTCTATAACATATTTTATGCTTTTATTAGCGTAATGATTTATTCATACATATATTTAAACTAGATACAGGCACGAAATTAAACATCCACCAACAAAAAACAAATAATTTGCGTCTTTTATAGAAAATGCATTTTGTTTTTTCAAAGTTTTGTAGCTGTTCCGCTTCAAAAAGAGAAGGTTCTAGTTGTATTTCCTGGAGACAAGAGCTGATGGTTTAATTCCGAATTCCTCCTATAGGAACAAAGGGAGGAGCATGGCTCAATTTATATTATTTAAATATCTTCACTCATTAATATTTTCCTTCCACTACATATATAAATGTTAAAGGGATAGTTGAGTATTGGTCAAACTTATCTTTAGTAACCAAACCCTGCACCATTATGGTACAAAATAATAGTTATAACCATGCTCGAAAAGTATACACAATTACAGACGACTAAGTAAAACCCCTGTTATCATTAAAAAAGAGACCGACTTTGTTGAAATAAAATTTATTCTGTCATTAAAATTGCATGTTCTTTCAAATTTGACAGTCAGTTTTTCATTATCTCACAAATAAATATTTTGTGAAGTGCCCCCCTATACCAACACTCAACTATCCCTTTAATGGGATTGTAGAAAGTGTTCCCTGCGAGTGTGCGATGTTTCGACATAAATATATGAGACACATTATCGTAATACTCACTGATGCATTGTGGGAGTGGCTCTGAAAAAAGAGAGCTTTGTTGACAGATGATGGAGCTGTGAGAGTCATTTGCTAGCCGGTAACCCTCCGCACAACTGAATTCACACACAGTGTCATACCCAAGACTCTGTCCAATCGAGCAATCTCCAATCAACAACTGGTTGTTGTACTCGGGAACGTCGCAATAAACCGCTGTCAATATTTAAAGAGAAGAAAAACAATACAACCTATGACAGCGCTATTTCCTCCTAAAGTGCCAAGTACCTGACTGCAATGAGTGCTAGCCTTTCGATACATCTTATTGTTAATCTCCAAATTGTATTTAATTTTGGCCTTACAATAAAGTTGGCACTGGAATTATTTAACTGGCAATGATAGGGCTTAAGGGGGAAGAGGGACAAATTCAAATGGAAATGTGCAAACACCTCCTCATTAAACACTCATGGGTTTTTACAAAAATTAGAAATACATGACAAAATTGCTTTTCTAGGCACAGACTTTACAGTCTTTAGTTTAGCTCAAGATTATGGGTGGGAAATCATTCTCTGCGCATGTTGACATATGAAACATCTCTATGAATCATATGCTATTTCTAAAAATAAAATAAGCTTTGTTTAACCCTAATAAGGCCGGGGAGGCCATAATGCCCCCCCCCCCCTCCGCGATTTTTTGTATTGCTCCAAAACGCGGTACGATGACGCGCCGCTGCTTGGTGACTTTTTTCTTTTGGGTTTTGCTCATGTTTTAAAACAAAAATTTTGAAAATCAAACCTACTGTTACAAAGTCACGTGACCTTTTGTCTATGCATGTCAGCCCGAAAATCGCTCAATTTCGTGATTTGTGTATAAAACATATGGAAATATCAGTTTTCGTCAAAAGAGGTATATCATTGGTTATTTGGTCTTGTTTACATTTTATATGTTTGTTTTGGGGTTCAAAATAGTTAAATTATAGTTAGAAATAAAATAATCAACAAAAAACAATAAAATACATAAGTAAAAAAAAACAAAGAAATACATAATAAATTATAAAAACCATAGAAAACATAAGGAAGAACTTGGCTCTTCCAAATTCTGTTGTCGTAGTATCATTCCAAATGCTCTAAAGAATATATGGAGTGAAAACCAAAGTTTAATTATGAAGAATATATTAGGGTAAAAATATGAATTTTATGACCTTATTTGCATAAATTACCATAAATATGCAAATTAATGAATTTTTCTAAAAATTTGAATTACCATTGTATTCTATACACTTCACTTATCATGCGTGCAAATTTTCACGGCGATCAGCCGCTTCGCGGCCGAGATCTTAAGGGGGCCCCCCCCCCCGGCCATAGAAAGACCTCAAAAAGCCCGGCCTTTTTAGGGTTAAACTCATCAGTGAATGAATAGCATTTTAATTATAATTTACAAAGAGATATAATTTAAATTAAATGTAATACAGTTTTGAACAAATAAAAACTTTGAAGAAATAAATATTCTTTTCTTTCTGTTTATGAATTAAAGTGACCTATTAAAGACCCACTGCATCGGCTGGAATCGGTGTAGAGTTTTTGTGCAGCCAAAATGTGTAAGATCGTAAAGCTTTGTGTCAACCACAATGCATCTGCAGAGCGGGCGTTCAAACATGTGTTGATTGGATAATTCCCGTGTTTGCGCTCCACCAGTCAGATGCGAGGACGGAGGAATCTGGGTTCCCAAAGCAACTGAGGTTTTGTATTTGGAATGACGGTTGAGCAATTTGGGTTCGCGTAGAAAAAAAAGGATGAACTGTAGACAGTGGCGTAGGTGGTTGGCATGTTAGGGGGGCATTTAGTGGGGCATGTAAATTACTTGCGGGACACTATGCATAAGGTATCTGTAAGCTGTACAACACTGGGTTTTTGCCACTTTACAGTTGACCTTCCTTTTTTTAATTAATTTTGAAATAACACATTCTTGGACTCAATATACATTTGTAATATGTGATGCTAAGGGGTAATAGCTGCCCCTTCTCTCCCGCCTCATTGTTCCCCCTATATGAAGGAAAATGGTAATACATACCATGGACCCTCGTACATACCTTTGAGCAAGGCTAGCTGCCCCCTTGGGAAACATTACTGGACAGATACACAATCCAGCCATTGGCACGTAACACTATCCACAGTTTGGATTTACTGTCAAGGATGTATGTAACTACCAATTAGCCACTATAAGGCATTCAGGGATCATCAGAGGTTGACTAAGATAAACATTGCAATTCACCATTTGTGACAGTGCATGTACAAATGGCTACATAATGCCAGTGAAAAAAATGCCAAAGGAAACTAGATGGATCTTCGATTGCGCGCAATCGAAAATTATGCCTCCGCTATCACACGATTTTAATATCAAGCCCAAATTAACATGCACTGATTTAATTTGTTTAAATATTTTTCATATATTTTGAGTCCTGTGACCTTGACCATATGACCCCAATCTTTGATGGCTCCCTAAAAAACATTCAGGTACCAAGTTTGATTGAAATCTGACATTTAGTTCTTGAGATTTTGGCATTACAAGCTTTTTTGCATGTATAATGAGTCCAGTGACCTTGACCTCAACCTCATGACCCCAACATTTTATGGCTACGTTGAGTCTTTATTTATGATACATTCAGGTACCGAGTTTGATTGAAATCTGACATTCAGTTCTTGAAATTTTGCCATTACAAGCCATTTTCGCATACATATTGAGTCCTGTGACCTTGACCTTTGACCTCATGACCCCCCAAATCTAATCAGATCAGTGGCACCCCGATATCTACACTCATACCAAGTTTGAAATTGATCAGTCAACCGGTTCTTGAGATATCGCAAGAACGAGGCATTTTTGCAGATACATGAGTCCTGTGACATTGACCTTTGACCTCATGAACCCCAAAATCTAATCAGATCATTGCCACCCCAATATCTACACTAATACCAAGTTTGAAGTTGATCCGTCAACCAGTTCTTGAGATATCGCGAGAACGAGGCATTTTTGTATATATATTGAGTCCTGTGATCTTGACCTTTGACCTCATGACCCCTAAAATCTACTCAGATCATTGTCACCCGAATATGTACACTCATACCAAGTTTGAAATTGATCCGTCAACCGGTTCTTGAGATATCGCGAGAACGAAAACGGGACGTACGTACGGACGGACGGACGGACGGACAACCCGAAAACATAATGCCTCCAGCCACTTCGTTGGCGGAGGCATAAAAATGCCAGTGGAAAAAATGCCAGATGAAAAAATGCCAGTGGACAAAATGCCTGTGGAAAAAATGCCAGTGTAAAATTGCCAAAGGAAAATATGCCAGTGGTAAAAATGCAAGTGGAAAAAATGCCAGTGGAAAAAATGCCAGAGGAAAAAATGCCAGTGGTAAAAATGCCAGTCGTGGTAAAAATGCCGGTGGTAAAAATGCCAGTGACCAAAATGCCAGAGGAAAACAATGCCAGTGGTAAAAATGCCAGTGGAAAAAATGACAGTGGTAAAAATGCCAGAGGTAAAAATGCCAGAGGAAAAAACGCCGGAGGAAAAAATGCCAGTGGAAAAAATGCTAGTGGTAATAATGCAAGTGGAAAAAATGTCAGATGAAAAAAAATGCCAGTGGTAAAATTGCCAGTGGAAAAAATGCCAGAGGAAAAAATGCCAGTGGTAAAAATGCCAGTGACAAAAATGCCAGTGGTAAAAATGCCAGTGACAAAAATGCCAGAAGAAAAAATGCCAGTGGTAAAAATGCCAGTGGAAAAAATGCCAGTGGTAAAAATGCCAGTGGAAAAAATGACAGTGGTAAAAATGCCAGAGGTAAAAATGCCAGAGGAAAAAACGCCGGAGGAAAAAATGCCAGTGGAAAAAATGCTAGTGGTAATAATGCAAGTGGAAAAAATGTCAGATGAAAAAAAATGCCAGTGGTAAAATTGCCAGTGGAAAAAATGCCAGAGGAAAAAATGCCAGTGGTAAAAATGCCAGTGACAAAAATGCCAGTGGTAAAAATGCCAGTGACAAAAATGCCAGAAGAAAAAATGCCAGTGGAAAAAATGCCAGTGGTAAAAATGCCAGTGGAAAAAATGCCAGAGGAAAAAATGCCAGTGGTAAAAATGCCAGTCCTGGTAAAAAATGCCAGTGACCAAAATGCCAGTTAAAAAAACGCCAGTGAAAAAAATGCTAGTGGTAATAATGCCAGTGGAAAAAATGTCAGATGCTAATTGACATGGTGGTCATAGTGGGAATAGAGAGGCAACTATTGGTTTTTGCAATTGGGAGGGGGGGGGGGGGGGCATTATTTCCCTGATTCACTTGTGAGAGAGCCAAAAGGCCCACATTGACATGCCCAGAATGTAAAGAATGGGAAAGGGGGGGGGGGGGGGTGGTGGCGGGCGGCGGCAGAAAATATGTTTCAATCGATACCCCAAGAAGCTTTTTGGTTTTAGCCATTAAGAACTTTTGAGGGTGACTTTTAACAAATACAAAGTATGTCTACAAAACAAGTAAATGAAAGCATTTTCATGTTTTTTTCGGGGGGGGGGGAGGCATGTACCATAATCTTGATGAAAAAAAGAGAGATTTGCAGTCTTTTACACTGTCATATTTTCCTCTGGTATTTTTCCCTCTGGCATTTTTGTCAGTGGCATTTTTACCACTGGCATTTTTGTCACTGGCATTTTTACCACTGGCATTTTTGTCACTGGCATTTTTACCACTGGCATTTTTGTCACTGGCATTTTTACCACTGGTATTTTTCCCTCTGGCATTTTTACCTCTGGCATTTCTACCTCTGGCATTTTTACCACTGGCATTTTTGTCACTGGCATTTTTACCACTGGCATTTTTTCCTCTGCCGTTTTTGTCACTGGCATTTTTACCTCTGGCATTATTTCCTCTGGCATTTTTACCACTGCCATTTTTACCTGACACCGTACAAATGTACTAGGGGGCTAGCTTTGTATTGCTTTCTTTTACTGTAATGATTCTAGACCCTTGCCTACTAGATACTAGGGTTAAAGATACATCAGATGTTTCATAGTAAATGGGCTTCATGTGATTAACACTAGCGATACAGTGTATTTGTAGTTTGCACACATTTCAGTCAAATATAGTAAAGAACAATGGGTTACCAAGGAAGGAGGTATGAGAAAGTATACCTCCTTGCATACATGAGCCCTGTGACCTTTACCTTTGACCTCCTGACCCCCAAATCTAATCGGATCAATGTCAACCTGATATATACACACATATCAAGGTTCAAAATGATCCGTCAACCGATTCTCAAGATACTGCGAGAACAAACAGGGGATGAACGTACATACATGTATACGGACATACAATCCATAAACATATGGGGCATAAAAAGTGAAAATTTACGTTAAGATTTATTGTATCGCCTACTCCCAATTAATCTTCACCATAATCAAAAGGCGTTCTGGAATGCTATTCATTTGATCATAAACATAAATTTGGCACAATAACCAAATCAAAACCCATTTCATTATATTCTACCATAATTCAGCCTAACAACAAGGTACATGTACAAGAAAAATGTGAAATGTGAATTTGACAAAGTTTAATGGATCACTTTATTAAATAAAAACTTACCATCAAGAAGTTACATGTAAAGTAGTATATATACAAAGTGTGATTAAATCAAAATAAAATAATTTAATTCCTACGTAAGCATCTGTAATCTGGATAAAGATCGAAGGTTCCAGTAGCCTGGCAGGTGTAATTATCAGTTCCTTCAAATGTGAAGCCCCTCTCGCATCCAAGCTGGCAGGTTGTTTGGTAATCGACATAAGACCCCTGGCAGGCCTCATTCAGGTAGAGAGCAGGTAGACACAGATCCCACAAAGAACAGGTGATTACTGTTTAACAGAGAGAAAAACCAATGCAAAGAAGAGAGTGATTGGTAGAAAGATAACCTTTATGATGGTGTATTGACCTGTTCAGGACTGGTCACAACATACTGTGGCAGGAGTATTCATTATCAAGCAAATCCCTCCGCAAAGGCATCCAGAAGTGTTGCTTGACCTTTCAGTTATGGTGTGCTGTGTGTTGTGCTGGACTGTGCTGGCTTTCGGCTTTAACAAAACACTCAAAATCTCTTGCATTCTGATGTTTTCTTGTTCTTGTTTGATATTTTGGACAATGATATCACTTTTTTACTTTTTGATTGTAAGTAAGATTCTTTATTGATGTCAACATGTAAATGTTATATTTTGTGAAAGAATTAGTTTGACAAAGCTGGAAGTCGCATGTAGATGCGGTTACAAACAAGGCAACGAGGACCTTTGGATTCATTCAAAGAAATCTCGGAAAACAATGTCCAGTAGAAGTTTTTTTTTAAAGGCATATATCTCTCTCGTACAGTCTCAGCTAGAGCATGCTTCAGTAGTTTGGGACCCTAACAAGCAGAATCAGATAGACCAAATAGAGACAATCCAAAGACGTGCAATTCACTTCAGTTGTGGAAACTACCAGCGAGACACCAGTGTTACATCCATGAGAGAACGAATCAACATCCCAACTCTAGAAGAAAGAAGAAAACGGGCTCGACTGTCAATGTTCTATAAGATAGCAAATAACAAAATTGTGATTCAAATACCGGATTATATCAAACCAAGGGAGCAAACAGCACAGAGGAGTCAACAGCAACAATTTATAAGACTCTAGAGGCTCTTCAATGGACACTTACAAATTCAGTTATTTTCCCAGGACACTTAAGGACTGGGACGAGCTACCTCAAAACATCATCGAACTGCCCTCTTTGGAGCAGTTCAAGGTGGCTCTTAAAACCATTTAGTTCCATTTTCAGGAACTTTTACCCTCATCTAGATGCTGAACAGGCGTTGATGAGTATATTACCATATAACTAGAACTAAACTACACAAGACATTGAGGCAGAATTCTGACTTGTCCCACATTAATAGTATTATATGCTGGAGCATTCTCATAGTACTGTATTATGTTGCAAACTGAGTTTAGCTACCTCATGATGTTGTTATATGGCCATCTTATCAAACAAAACTGCTTATTAAGCAGTCGCTAAACCTTCAAAGACATCAGACTGCCTAACCCAATGACATAAAAACAGTCTTTAGCCTTTGAAGACCTTCTTGTAAGTAATCCTGTGTTGCGACTACTTAAATAGGCAGTCATAGAAAATATGCCTTCGTGCTAATAAGCAGTCCAAGGTGAAGCCTTAACAACACCTAAGCACTGAGTCAAAGACTTGATCTTAGTAGTCAAAGGTTAGAAGACCTATTTCCTAAGACTGATCAGTCGATTGCTCAAAGGCGTATAGCAGTTTAACATCTTTTGAAAAAATACTGCCCAGCGTGCACCTGCAATAACTGAAAGTCAATGGAAGCAGTCTACAGAAGCTATCCTGGTATATTCAAGTTTTGGGTAATAGTGCTCTTTCATCATTCCTACATGCATGCATTTCTAATAATCACCTAATTTAAAATTATAGGCCAAAAGCACCACTTGCTTCTTTTACGGACACCACTTGATTCCTCATGGACTTAACCTGTTTAATTAGTTGGTTCTTTAATGTTTTAGTGCTTTTTAACAGGACAAATATTTGTTTTGTATATTTTGTATGGTATTTTTGCAAAAGAAGTTAGACTATTTTTTTTCTCTGAACTTTCATGTAGTAAGCAAACTATTTCCCCCCTATTTTTTTAAGACAATTAAAAAAGTGAATAATTTGATTATATATTTTCTGTACCCTGATGAAGTAGGCAAGCTATGTTTTCCCTATATTTTACACATATTCATTTATAAGTGAAACTATTTTCTGAGTTTTGATGTGGAGAACAAAACTAATTTTTCACAGGAAAGAATCCGGCACAATAATTTATCTCACCAATGTCAAGGCCTCGTACTGCATAGTTCGTACTGTATGTGACATAACGCCACAAAACCACCAATAAGTCGGGAAAAATTATTGTACTGATTTTCGCAGGACATTAACGTAGAAGTTATTACCTTTAAAATGGTATATAATTTGTTATATTCAGACTAGGCAAACCCTCTCAAAATGAGCGCCAAAGATATATAACATGGCTGAAGCAGTTTTTAAACAAGGGAGAAAACGGACAGCTTCAAAGATCGGCATCTATTCAAGCGCTGTAATCTGATCATTTTCATTTTATGAAAAATCATATTTAAACATGATTTCTGACACTTCAATTTTCATAGAAGGTGGATAACGATACCCTCATTCAGGAAATATCAAAATCCTGAATCTCATATTTTAAACAAATTTTGACTATTTCAGCTAATAACAGAGAAACTACCACCGCGTCGTTTTGTGGTGTAAGGTCACGTATGTAACGGACTGTATAATTTGTTACATAGTACAGAGGAGGAATAACTGATCAGCCTGCCGTATATTGGGCAGTTTGAACGATGGTTGGAAAATTGCCGCAGCTGATTGCTCAAAATTGCTCAGTGTTGCTGCCAAAGCGGGTAGGAAAAATCACAATATAAGCCAGTTCACGGTTAGCATAATTATGTAGAGGCAGTGGTGTAGTTATGGGGGGGGGGGCCTGTCCCCCCAATGATTTGACCAAAACAATAACAAACATAAGGGGGAAATCTGTGAAATAATAAAGAAATACTTCAGGAGTGCTACCCCAATCATTTGTGTTCCCCCAATCAGTTCAGGTGATTAATTTATTTGCATTGTGACAATATAAGAATTACACAACCCTTTGCAAGATGTTGGACATGTATATAATAAAATAATAATAATAACGGTAATAAAACAAATAAACCTGTGTTCTTTGAGTGGTGGTCCCCTTTAATTCATTTAGAATAAGAGGGACTACGAACCTTCGCATGATGGCCAATCACCCGACAGAGTTCCGTCACTAAGACATGTCAGACTTGAGCGGCCTCTGAGTGAGTACCCTGTTTCACAAGCAAAGCTGCACACGTTATTCTCATGTATCATCTCTCCCTGGCTGCAGTTAAACCCATCGGTTAGGTCTACCAAATGTGGGCCCAAGGCATTCTCAATCTGGCATGGTGCTGAAAAAGTATGGAAAGTTATTATCATTATGTTTATCAATATCATTATAATTGGATTTAAGTTTATTTCATATATTATTTTTTCCACATTTTTAACAAACTATTGAACATACAATAAGCAATAAATTGTGAGCTTAATGTCTTGCACCTAATGTAGTAAATAAGTTATAGTTCATTGTATTATTGTACTATACAGAGTGTCTCAGAAAGGTTGCAACACTTACGATCGTTAAATTCTTCGACACCATCGACCAAATGTCATTATTTTTTATTTCATTGGACAGAACATTCTTTTTCCAACAAAATGATACCACGAACATGGATTTTGGGTAAGGCGTTTGGATGCTAGGGCCATTATTCTGAGGCAATGTCGTTTCCAAAATTTGCTACTTTTTCGTCTCCAGCGATCCACTGAGCACTGAGGCATTCTCTCCTCACGGCCTGCCATACAATACGGCTAATTGTCAGTTCCTTATACAAGGGAGGGCAGCCTGCGGTTCTTTTGTCCAGCGAATTGTACGGCAGGCCGTGAGGAGAGAATGCCTCAGTGCTCAGCGGATCGCTGGAGACGAAAAAGTAGCAAATTTTGGAAACGACATTGCCTCAGAAAAATGGCCCTACCATCCCAACGCCTTACCCAAAATCCATGTTTATGGTATAATTTTGTTGGGAAAAGAATGTTCTATGCAATGAAATAAAAATATAATGACATTTGGTAGATAGTGTCGAAGAATTTAACGATCGTAAGTGTTGCAACCTTTCTGAGACTACATTATATTAACAAATATATTAACTATTTATTGTATAATAGTAAATATAATCCATTGCGGATATAGTATCGGAAATAATATCGCTAATGATATTCGTTTGTCTCGCAATGTATGGTCAAACTAGGAATCTAAACGATCATGACGTTTCGTATGCTACTGCAATACTTTGTCAAATGATAATATCGAATGTAGACACTCGGCTTTTATGCTCTACCGTGGCTCCCAACATCACAATCTCGCATGAGCGATTGCGTTCCTGATAGGTCAACAACGGAACACGCCGATTGGCCGGTGCACACGGGCACTCAACCAATCAACGGGACACTGGATCGGCCCGCCTAACGAACCAGCGTACGATACGTCGCCACGACACTACCCCGACCAACCGGCCCCCAACGGTTGATGCCAAACCCACGGTAGAACCTAGCCACCTTCTCGCTACAACGCTCATATCTACGTATCAATTTCAGGGCTGGGCGCCCGTATGTTCAATCAATAATAGTAAATATATAATCCATTGCGGATATAGTATCGGAAATAATATCGCTAATGATATTCGTTTGTCTCGCAATGTATGGTCAAACTAGGAATCTAAACGATCATGACGTTTCATATGCTACTGCAATACTTTGTCAAATGATAATATCGAATGTAGACACTCGGCTTTTATGCTCTACCGTGGCTCCCAACATCACAATCTCGCATGAGCGATTGCGTTCCTGATAGGTCAACAACGGAACACGCCGATTGGCCGGTGCACACGGGCACTCAACCAATCAACGGGACACTGGATCGGCCCGCCTAACGAACCAGCGTACGATACGTCGCCACGACACTACCCCGACCAACCGGCCCCCAATGGTTGATTTATTGTATGTTTGATAATTTGTTGAAATTATGGAAAATCATAATCAACTTCATCATCAGCAGCATCATCATCATCATTATCAACATCATATTCATGGAACATTTTGATGAAGAATGAAGAATAGCTATTAAAAAAACACTGATCGAACTGTTATCTGCACATAAAATATCATCTCACACAAAATATGTCAACTTTCTTGATTGTCAAATAGAAGATGAAAGATTCAATGACAATTTATTGCTTCCAGATTGTCATACTTCTTAGGTGTTGGGTTACCTAAGCAAGAGGGAAGATCACACTTAGGTGTTGACTTACCTAAACAAGAGGGCAGATCATACTTAGTTGTTGGCTTACCTAAGCAAGAGGGCAGATCATACTTAGGTGTTGGCTTACTTAAGCAAGAGGGCAGATCATACTTAGATGTTGGCTTACCTAGGCAAGAGGGCAGATCATACTTAGGTGTTGGCTTACCTAAGCAAGAGGGCAGATCATACTTAGGTTTTGCTTACCTAAACAAGAGGGCAGATCATACTTAGGTGTTGACTTACCTAAACAAGAGGGCAGATCATACTTAGGTTTTGGCTAACCTGAGCAAGAGGGCAGATCATACTTATGTGTTGGCTTACCTAAACAAGAGGGCGGATCATACTTAGGTGTTGACTTACCTAAACAAGAGGGCAGATCATACTTAGGTGTTGGCTTACCTAAACAAGAGGGCGGATCATACTTAGGTGTTGACTTACCTAAACAAGAGGGCAGATCATACTTAGGTGTTGTCTTACCAAAGCAAGAGGGCATATCATACTTAGGTGTTGACTTACCTAAACAAGAGGACAGATCATACTTCTTAGGTGTTGGCTTACCTAAGCAAGAGGGCAGATCATACTTACGTGCCGGCTTACCTAAACAAGAGGGCAGATCGTAATTAGGTGTTTGCTTACCTAAACAAGAGGGTAAATCATACTTAGGTGTTGACTTACCTAAACAAGAGGGCAGATCATTTGTAAATGTTCCGTCGGGAAGACATGTGGTTGAATTAGAGCCAAGAAGCAGGTAGTCCTGTGGACACTCAAATTGGCAGTTTGTATCTTTATTTACGAGAGCTCCTGAGAGGCATTCTATGTCGCCTATAGACCCATTAAGATGGACATAGGGGTCTACTCGACATTTAACCACTGAAATATAAACAAACAAACAAACAAACCCAAAATAAAAAACAAGCACTTAGTATACTTTTAGTCTAATGATGCTAGTTCATCATATTATACACAATACATATAACAAAGGTAATGTTGCATAGACATACTATGAATAATCTTAACTATAAAGAGCTCAAAATTATCACTGGCCCGCTGGACCAGGGCCACCAGAAAAAAGCCGCAAGCTACCAATGTAATTAATCAACAATTTACTTGCCCGAATGGGCAACCATATGACAGTAGTTTCCATAGTTTGTATGTGTTTGGGGCCACAAAATTACAGTTTCGGGCTACTTACATTTGGGTAATCTTGATCATAATTGCCTGACTGGACCACAAGTAAAAAAAATTAATTTCGAACATTTCCAAATTTATAATTGGTGTCCCCCTCAAAATCAAGTGAGAATTCCTGTCAGACCATGGTCTACGACCACTTTGTCTACAAATCAGCTTACAGAGTCTTACAGAGGCGTAGCTACAGGAGGGTGCATCACCCCCCCCCCCCCCCCCCCCCATTAATCTGACAACAATCATAAAACATAGGCTCTCCCATAAGATTTTCCATGAGGTGGCCAAAATGACACATCAGATAGATACTAATTCATTGGTGGGTCGGTGGAATTGTTTGCACGCGGTAACTATGGAAACTAGTCTAATCCCACTCGGCTTCGCCTCGTGGGTTTAACAGTTCCATAGTTACCTTGTGCAAACAATTCCTACCGACCCACTCATACCTGCGCATCATTTGTATAATGGGGCATCGGTCCGTGTTGAATCCTTGAATGTGTGAACGTCCCTTTAGCGCCCTTCTCTTTATCACCTATAGATGTTTTGGGGGGTAATTGTCTTGGGGGTAATTTTCTTGGGGGTAATTGTCCTGGGGGTAATTTACCTGGGGGGTAATTGTCCGGGGGGGGGGGGGAGTTGTCCGGAAGGGGGGGGGGGGGGGGGTGATTGTCTTCGGGGGTAATAGTCCTGGGTTAATTTTACCGTACTGGTAATTAAGGCTACCAACAGACTTGCGCATTCCACTGTATCCCTATAGACGATAGCCCATTTGGAAATTAAATGAATACTACTCCACAAATACAAGTTTACCTTCACATCATGGCAAGTCATTGGTGAGACAACCATCAGACTGGCATGTTACACTGGGGAATCCCTTCAGATGATAGCTCTTTTGGATATTAAAAAAATTATACTGCACTAATAATGTTTGACCTTTACATCTTGGAAAGTCACGTACTGGATAGACTACCATCAGACTGGTATGTTACGCTCCAGTATCCCTTTGGACCATCCCTTTTGGAAATGAACACAATACTACAGCACTAATAATGGTTACCTTCACATCTTGGCAATTCATTGGTGAGACTACCATCAGACTGGCATGTTACGCTGGGCAATCCCTTCAGCAGATATCCTTCGGGGCAGGAAAAGGAGCACTCATCTCGCCAATCAATCTCAGAACCAGTTGCGCATGGTGGGTCTGTGGCAATAAGCAATGCGTTTTCCTCCAGGAGGCAAGTTGCCACTATTTGATCAAAAGAGAAAGTAACTTTGTTGACATGTGCAATACCCAATGAATAATGGGTTGAATTTTGATAGAGAGGGCTCTACAAACAAATATTTTTTGTGAGATAATGAAAAAGTGTGTGTCAAATTTGACAGAGCATACAATTTAGATCACAGAATAAACTTTATTTGATCAAAATCTGTTCAGAAATGGCTGAAATATCCATAAACATAACATTTTGTAATAACTCAGGGGCCCCGCAATAATTCAACAATTTTTAACCAGCCATTCAAAAAATGTAAATTCTTCCTCTTTTCAAAAATGAACTAAAGTGACCTTAAAAATTAATTGCCCAAAATATTGCTTCTTATAGAAACCCTATCCCAAAATAATACAAAAGCTCATTTAATTTTGTTTAGTGTTATTGATTGATTAGTTATTGATAATAATTGTTAATGTGATTGGATTAGTTGTATCATGATTTGTAATTAGTATGTTTGATTATATTTATAATTTTTGTTTTGTGGGGGGGGGGGACCCCTTTCTCTAATCATCTGCAAATATCACATTTATTCACAGTAGTTGAACGCCAATTTATGTACCATTTGATTGCATTTGATAATTTTCTTGATTAATTTGACTTATTTTCTTCACAAAATAGCATTTAAAATCCCGAGGGGACCTTCCTTGATTTTCCCGACAGCAAAGTTAACAACTATTTCATCATCTGACTAGATCCGGGGCTAAAATATACACATTCTCTCGATGAATACCTTCCTAAGAATAACCCAATTACTTTCAATATCCATTCAAGAAATGATTGAAGCATCATCTATCTTAAAATCAAACAAGGCATGTGGTCCTGATGGTATTTCGCCCAAGGTTGTTAAAAATTGCATTTCATGTATTGCTGAACCCAGTGGCGTAGCGTGGTGGGACTGATTGGTGGGGGGGGGGGGGGGGGCACGAACATTATTGGGGGGGGGGGGGGCACGTGCCCCCCCCCCCCCCCCCGTAGCTACGCCACTGGCTGAACCGTTAACTGATAATTTCAATAAGTCGCTATTAAGTGGTATTGTACCCGACAATTTGAAAATTGCTAAAGTCATACCAATATATAAGAAAAATGATAAGGAAAATATAGAAATGTATAGACCTATTGCTTTGATTTCGATTTTTGCAAAGTTATTAGAAAAAATAATGCATACTAGTAATGAGCGAAAATGCAAAGTGATATACACTAACTCACTGCACTCACTTTGTAAACGGAAGAAATACTTTCCCAGAGTTTTTCTTATCTGAATACTTTGATCGTACATATCTTTGTAATGAAAGGGAAATTTGAAAAACCGAAACCGAATGATTTTATTGTTAAAACGAATACAACAAGGTATGAGGGAACCGCTAGAATTATTTTTTTTTTAGATTTGGACTATGTCCCTTTAAAATATGAATGGTTAATATCAGAACAATTTGGTTTTCATAAAAATTATAGTACTTCCATGAGTATATTACATGTTACTGATTATGTATTGCGTGAAATTGATGAAGGTAAATATTGTTGTGGAGTTTTCGTGGATCTTTCTAAAGCATTTGACACCATCGATCACCATATTCTTTTACAAAACTTACATTGCTATAGCATACGTGGATTATCCCTGCAATGGTTTGAAAGTTATTTATCCAATAGAAGAAAACAATATGTGGTGGTCGATGGTGTCGAATCCAATAACATGGAAGTAAAAATTGGTATACCACAAGGCTTTATCCTCGGACCCCTCTTGTTTTTATTGTATGTATATGATATAGTTCACTCATCTAAATTGTTAGTTTTCATTATTTGCAGATGATACAGTTGTTGCCTTTTCTCACTCGAATGTATCTCATATGATTTCAGTTGTTAATGATGAATTAATCAAATTGAATGATTGGTATAAATGCAATAAGTTACTTTTGTATTATGATAAAAACTAAATATGTTATTTTTCATTCTAGAGGTTAAAATGCTCCATGTAATGATAATGAATAATTATTAAAGAGATGCTCGATTGGAAACTCTATATTGATCATATTTGTTCTAAATTGTCAAGGATTATTGGCATCTTATCTAAACTTAAGAATTTCTTGCCGAAACATATGATGCGTAACATATATTATACAATTGTTTTTCCTCATTTGAATTATTGCAATATGATTTGGGGCAATACATGTACAAATCAAAATTGTTAAAATTCAATATATTACAGAAACTAGCTCTCCGATAAATTACAGGTGGTAAATTTTGTTGCCCAAGCACACCTCTCAATACTTTGATATTTATGTTTAAATTTCACAAAAGAATTGTTCCCCCACTATTCAATGCCATGTTTAAAAAGAATACATTAGTACACTATAAGTATCCCACACGTCAAAGTCGTTTATTACACACCTCTTTCTCTGGGTCAACTGTAGTCTCTCATTCTGTACGATTCATTGGAGCCAATCAATGGAATTCTCTGGACGCGTACTTACGATCTAGTTCTACACTTACACGATTTAAATCTCTTTATAAGCGTTCTATTTTTCAAAGACTTGAATCCATGGATGAATAGTCTCTCATTCCCCCTTTCTTCCCTGTCCCTTTACCTTTGTATTTCTTGTCCTTTCTTGTTAGTCCATTTTTACCCATGATCTGTAAAGTATAAGTGGATGGGTGTGTGTATTGATATGTGAGTGTATGATGTGTTTAGCAATATTTGTTTTAATTTTGTATTATATGATATGCTATAGTGAACAATAGCCCACAAGGTGAGATATAAATCTAACTCCAATATAGGCGAAGAGCACTATAAAAGATATCCTCATAGGCCAATCAATGGTTCACAGCAGCTTAAGATTTCTGAATGCCCTCAGATACTTGATGTCCTTGCCAAAAGGTGATGATGCACACGTGTCTTGAATGATTGAATACTATTATTGTTATATTCTCTGGCAGACGGTTCCACACATTGACTGCAGCATGAATGAAGCTCCTGCCAGTTGAGTGAGTTCTTGATTTGGGTTCCGATAGAGCATGGGTTGGCATTGACGCGCTGGCACGAGTTGCTCTTCTAATGGTGTAAGGTTGGGGAAGCATCGCATTCAGGTCAGAGGGAAACTGGCTGGTATACATATTATAAAAAAACAGTTGTGGCAGCTACCTGTCTTCTGTGTTGGAGAAGAGGTTTGTTCAGGTTCAGGCGTGCTTGCTCCTCGTCCACACCGATGATGCGCAGCGCCTTACTCTGGATCCGATCCAGTAGTCTGAGAGAAGTAGCTGAATCGTTTAGCCAGCTCAGTGAGGCGTGCTCCATTACTGAGCTTTGTAGATCGTTGCTCTCCCTGAAGTGTCTAGCTTAGTTGAAACTCTTCTAAGTGCTCCCAGCTTCTGTCCAGCTCTTGTCGTGATGTTTAATATGTGCTTCGACCAGGTGAGCTTCCTGTCAACGGTGACTCCTAAAATCACCAGTTCATCTGTCTCTGTGAGTTTCGTGTGCACAAAATACAGGTCAATGCTGGTTGGATTTCTCTTCCTAGAGATTGTTAGGGCTTTGCACTTGGTTGGTTCGAATGTCACCTTCCACTTGTCAGCCCACATCTTCATTCTCACAGTGGCGGTATTCAATTCAATACTTAGCTTAAGTAAGAAATTTACTTAGCATTTTCTAGGCTGAGAACTCTGACTTTTTAACTTTTACTTCAGTGAAACATATAAGTTAAAAGTAATATTGAAGACATTATGACATCAACTTTTTTGTAGGATAATCAGTTGATGAATTAATTAAATCTCAATTACTTACTTAAGTTAAATATTGACTTAAGTATGAAATTGAATACCGGCTGGATCTATTCAGGCTTGTGTGTGTTGCCTCTGTACTATTGTGTATACCGTAGAACACCATCGTCAAGCACCCCCCCCCCCCCCAATCACCTAGATCTTGCTTTTAAAGAGCGCCCGCTCTCTGTCCAAACGGGAAACTTTAATCAAGAATGCAAATAATGGTGAGGAATATTCATGAGGATAATAATAGAGGTGAATCTCATGGAAACGTCTTTAAAAGCAAGATGCGTATAGGTGCTTGGGGGTGCTTGACGAAGGTGTTCTACGGTATATATATATTTGTTTTATTTTGTTATTTCTTGTTTACGATTCTATGACTTTGTTATAATTTTGTTGTTTGTGTTGTGTTGGGCCCCGATTATAAGCATTTACTGCTTGTTAGGGGTCCTAACCATTATCTTGTTATATCGATTACTTTGAACAATTTGTAATATATATTGTTGTTTATATAATGGTTGAATAAATGAAATGACATGAGACATTCATGCATAATAATGTGCAGATCATAACTTTTGGAGAAATCAGGAACGTTTCAATATGGTAACAAAGAAAATGATGTATTGAAATGTGGTGCATCATCTTCATTACCATAATCACGATCATTATCATCAAAACTAACTTAATCATCATTAAGTTAAGTTAAAGTCTTTCCCGTACCAATGTTGGCACATAAGGCGCGCCTATCTCCGTTTCAATACGTCTACTAAATGTAGCGAAAGTTACAGAAGGGGGCTAGTCCTCTGGTAACTCGTGTGATTAACTTTCCCTTCTCCATTCTATAAATGCCGAGTGTCTGGCTAGAAGGCAGAAGGTACCATTTTAAAAGTCTTTGGTATGACTCTGTCTGGGTTCGAACCCGGGACCTCCCGTGCATGAGGCGGACACTCTAACCGCTAAGCCACCATGCTCGGTGTAATCATCATTATCACCATAATATTTTTTTTATTTGTTAATGAATTGTAAGTTTTAATAATGTTATCTTTGCTTAAATACGGTTCTATTTCTTTCTCTTTTTCATCTGACTATATATGCGCACTGAGACTTGAGTGTAGAATTACGCTATATAAGAACGGGCTATTATTATTATTATTATTATTATCATCGTTACTAACATCATCGTCAGTATCAGCATCACTATAACTACTATCATCATCAAAATCATCATCATCCCCATCAACATGTCCATCACAATTGAACTAATGCTACTCACCATCACAGGCTGGTATCTCCAGGCCAGGGGGCCCACACTCAGACATTGCTGGTCCGGTCAACTCGTAGCCCACTGGGCACTCAAAGGAGCATACTTCTCCTTCAAGATAGCTGGACTCCTCTGAGCAGTTGCTCCTCATATTGGCGTCAAGAGTTGTAATATTACACACGACTGCCATTTCATGAAATAGTACAAAACAATGAAGCTTGAATACAACTAAAATAACAATTTCAAACTACTGATTCTCTAACAAAATAATGCAAGAAATTACACAAATTTCAGGAGAGCTATTTGAGTACTGTAACGTAGCAGCTAGAAGCCAACACCCCCATGCACACCCTTCTCAGTAATAGTAATATCACCCAATATGCCCGGGTTCTCCATGTTACGTTGGGATCGGATGATATAATATTTGTTGGTAGGAGAGGTATGTAAAATGAAGAAGAGGAGTAATAAGCCAGTCACATGATATATACAGCTTCCAAATTCTGGTTGTATTACTTAATTATATACAAAGATGAAGAGAGAGCCAAATAACAGTGTTAGCACAATGATGGTCAAAACTCCAACTCCTCCTCTATAACGGGTGAGCATACAATTATAAATCAAGTCCATAATCAGGGATTCAGGGGGTCTCTTTGGAGCTATTTGGGTAAGGGATCTTTGTTCTTGGTAATCAAACTAGGGAGCTTAGGAGGAACCAGGAAGTCTTTAGGTGTTTACTTGGCTAAGATTAAGGATTAAGTCGCTAAACAATGGAGGGTCTTATATATGGAGAATAGGGGGGTGCTTTTATCTAGATGATTAAAGGGGCCCTGCAACCCAAATGCATGTTGACCTCTGTTCATCTGTATTAGTGTACACATTCAATATTTGTAAACGGTTTGACCCAAATATGTTTTGTATATTTTTAAACATTTTATAATTTATTTGTCTTCATGTTGCTAAGCCCCACCTCCTAAAAAACCGTCCAGAGCAAATTCTATTGTTGACCTGCAGTGACATCATTTGTCAATCACTGGTCAGCTACCATGAGATTAACAAAAGATGAAAGTACAAAAAGAACATCCACACAAAAGCATGCCCTGCATACCTCCATGCAATAGCTTAGACAGTGCTTTTCTTCTGACATAGCAACGGCTATTGTAATTGAAGTTGTGTAAGTTGGTATTCTATTCAACCGTGTGATGCTATTGTGATTAGCCTAATCACAAGCTGACCAGTGATTGACAAATGATGTAACTGCAGGCCAACAATAGAATTTGCTCTGGACGGTTTTTTAGGAGGTGGGGCTTAGCAACATGAAGACAAATAAATGATAAAATGTTTAAAAATATACAAAACATATTTGGGTCAAACCGTTTACAAATATTGAATGTGTACACTAATACAGATGAACAGAGGTCAACATGCATTTGGGTTGCAGGGCCCCTTTAAGTGGCTTGGGCAAGAATCTGGTATACCTCAGGATGTGGTCTTATCTAGGTGTGACATATTGGGTGATAATATTATTACTGAGCAGGGGGTGGGGGTGTTGGCTTCTACCACTACATTACATCCCTTTTGTTTGGAAAAGGAGCCTCCTCAAAAAATAATAATTAAGTCAAGTCAACGTAATGAATTGATCAAATAGACGATTGCGCGATCAAAATCATGCTTCGAATGTTATGAAAATCAACAGTTTACTTAAAACATATCATTTTGTAGCATATTGAATTACAAAAGAAACAAAATCTGAACTTATCCGATCATAATGTATAGACATGCAAAGGTCTATAAAAAGAAAAAATTACAGAGCGATAATAATATCGGAACGAGTATAAAAGCGCATCAATTACCAAATGACTATCAATCCATAAAGGAAAAGAAGGGTATATAGTCAAGCTGCAGAAATTCAACATCACGGTATCAACGATGTCACATAAATTATAGCTCAAAATCATATACCTAAAACTCCGTGTATAAGGCGCACTTTTTTCCGTCGGAAAAAAATTCAAAGTCGGGGGTGCGCCTTATACACAGGTATAGCAAAAAAAACAAAAAAAAAACAAAAACAAAAAAACAAAAAAACAAATTTAATAATTTTTTTTGGGACACCCTGTAGTCATGTTCAATGCATATTACACTGGTCCAGGTCATGACAAGAGCTTACTGTCTGTTGTAGCATTCAGCAACATATACCTATTTCTCACACAACAAAATATGGTTACAGATTTTAAAATTGCAAGTTTATTGTGCAAAGAATGCTGATAATGAATATTCATACATTCATGAGCAGCAGTACTCATATTATATATGCAATTATCTAACCAGTGGTTATAAATTTTGCTCATAATTGAAAATATTTGTTAGTTTATTAAGAAAATTGCATTATATTTAATGAGTATAAGTGCTAATGAATATTCATGAATATGAATATGAATATTTATGAGCACCAGTGTTAATGCTCAATGTGTGCAATTTTTGTACTAACCACTATTTTGTATGTGAAAAAATGTATATGATGATGAAAGCTACAATTGACATTAAGCCCTTGATATGTCCTAGACCAGCGATGTAAGTATTCCAACAGCACTACAGGGTGTCAAAAAAAAAAATACAGGGTGTCCTAAAAAAAAATTAAAAAATAAACTTTTTTTTTTATTTTTTTTTTTTTTAGAAAGTTGGGGGTGCGCCTTATACACGGGTGCGCCTTATACACGGAGTTTTACGGTAGATGCAAATCTAGCATCCTTGAATATGATTATTAACAAGAAAGCAAACAGGCGCCTCTAGGAAATTGAAAGTGTGTCTATATATGTTTAAAAGGCAATATTATCACTGACTTAGCAAATACAGTACATGCCACTGCCATGTAATATTTTAGGATATCACATGGGATATCACACCCTGCAAATCAAGTCAGATGATAAAACAGTTTATATTACATTTGTTGTCGGGAAAATCACGGATTATCCTTCCCTCAGGATTTCAAATTTATGCTATTTCGTGAAGAAAATAAGTCCCTCGACTTCCGTCTCGGGGACTTATTTACTCTTCCCTCAATAGCATTTAAAATCCCTCAGGGATGTAATATTCCGTGCTATACCCTCCACCGGCATGTAATAACTGTATAATGTACTTCAAATGAAGCGTCAATATAGAATTAAAGTAACTACAGCTACAGGAACCATGAATTAGAAAAATAAGCAATCAGTCGATAAATAACAAAGTTATCACTATTTGAACTTCATGAATCTATAGACCAAGAATGTTTTTGAAGGCGCTGCACAGTGTGACGTGCAGCCTCTCATTGTTTTATAATAATTTTAGCTAAATTCCAAATGTGTGTCCATAAAAATTAAATTTTCTCTCTTGCTTTCATAATATGATATGAACATAGGAACAATACATAGTAGCATACACACTTTGACATTCATACCAAAGACTTTAAAAATGGTACCACTTACTTCTAACCAGGCGTGCAGCATTTATAGTGTTGATAAAGTTAAAGTCAAACACACATAAACGTTACATATAGCCTACTTCTGTAACTTTCACAAATAAGTAGACGTGTAGCCTAGGGCTACAAAATCAGAGATTGGTGCCACCTTATGTGCCAAATTGGCATGGGAAGGAACCTTTTTGATGAATGCTAGTCTATTACAGTGCCAGTGTATTTGGCAGAAGACTTTGGACGGGCTTACCAGGTCCAAGCAAAATGACTATACCATGGGGGAGGGTGTGACGGGCGGGGGTGGGGGGGGGGGGGGGGTGGTGTACTTATTGAAAAATGTTAACAAATTATAAAATCATAACTTTTTATATTGAACTTGCCTGCCTACTTCTAGATGAAAATTTTCTTTTCCAGTGGTCCAATAAGTTAGTTGCCTGATCGGGCAACCTAACTAGGACATTTATGAGATTTTACTTGCCCGACACCAATTTTGACTTGCCCCGTGCATGTGTTGAGCCTGTATTTATCCATTATACCGATTTAATTAAATTGGGGGTGTGCAGCCCCCTAGCCTTCAATCTGTACATAAGTGAATGACGTGGTCTTCTATGCATCACTATCAACACATGCAGTGAAATTAACCCATTGCCTACAGGAACCTGAAGGATCCTGCATAAACTCTTTTGGGATTTGTACGTATACTAGTTAACCCCTTGCCTACGGGAACCTGAAGGAGGCCTGTATAAGCTCTATGGGGATTCAATAGCTAACCCTTGCCTAAGGGAACATAAGTGGGCTATGTACAAAGTCTATGGGGATTTCAGAAACTCAAAAGGAACGGGATAACAGATTAATGATGACGGGATTATCAATAGAACACAAAATAGAAGTGCAATGTGATGAATAACTTACACAAACAGAGTTGATATTGAATCGTGTGATCATCTTCACACGTAGTCGTCATCCGATCACCGACACGGACGTATCCAAAACGCCATTCACACTCAAAGCAATTAGCTACTGGACCAGCCGGTACAGCCCCACCCATACAGGTGTCACCAATGGGAGTATACGAATGCCCTCTGCTCTCTGGTCCCATCGACGCATCGCATAATGCTGTATTGTGGTGATTCAAAAGGGCACGATAAAGTGAATTAGACACAACCATGGAAAGAAGTGTAGTTCCTCCATTTCCTCTGATATACATGTACATGTATATCATAGGAAATGCACTCTAAAAGAATTAATTAATATCAATATTAATGGAAGCAATAGAGAATATTATTATGTTAAAGTGATCCAAGTAAAGTGTCTAACCCCACGAAAATTACTTAGAGATTTCTCTTCTCTTCTGCCGTGTTGTTTAGCTTATGGTAAGATTTGTTTCAAATGTCCTTTTAGTATGAAGATAATTATTATTGAAAATCATCATCTGAAAACCGTTGCACAACGTTTTTGGTCAAAAGTACAATAGCTGTAGGCTACTTGAAATATTGGCTACTGTCCCTATAAAACTATAACGTCAAAAGATCGTATAATACCCATAGAAGTATGAGTCCACTATTGAATATATATATATATATATATATGCAGGCGCGCGCTAAGCAAAGTATCAGACTCAGTCCTCAGAGCTATACGGTCTATGATTATCATAGTAGTAGTCGCCTTGCATTGTGTACTCTTGAGGTTCATGCAGGAGAGAACAAAAAACATTGAGATGCAGACAAGCTGGGGAACGAAGCCAACGCAAACTGCATGAGTCTAATCTCGAGCAGTCGAGCGATCCTTGGTCCTTGTCTACCTCTGCGCCCGACAGATCCCGCCGACAGTCTTCGGTACGTATATTACGCTTTATATAACACCTTAGAATGTTCTCGAGTTGTGATTGGTTGAATTCAGGTCACATGATATTCAGAAGTAATGATCTAATGCACTCATTAATTGATCCAACCGTTCAAATCATTCAACTGATGACGTCACCAGTGAATTAGTCGACTAATGCACTGGTGACGTCATCAATTCAATGAGTGATGCGCCGATTTTGATTCACCGTACCCGTACGTGTACCTATACCGCGCATGTACGTACACACTAAGAAAAAAGGGTGCAATAAGGGAGCTAAGTCGCAGATGAGGCTGCAAACTATGCGATTTGGCTAAAGGGTGCAATTTAGCACCTTTTAAGGTACATGTAAGGTGCATTCTTGCTGGGGAGCGACATTGCACCCTTTATTAGTCTCAAACATGAGACCTTCTTTGGTGATGATCGACACCAAAAGCAATACTGCATATACCCGTGCTGCCCTCATGTACATGTTTTAATAGATATTAAAGAACTAATATTGTTTCATTATGTTATGATATGTCATTTTAAGTAATTATAAAATAAAGTCAAATCCTTGATGAAAAGGGTCTGCGGAAAAAAAACCCATGAAGAATACAACTAACTGCCCTGCGCTGCATGCGCGCGCACGTTCTCGTGCGGCTTGCGTTTACGTTTGAGATCGGACAAGACGACCGTACTACCAGTGACCATGCAGTACATGTACAGTATACGGATCGGACCATGCAACATACAGTGCACGCGTACCGCCGGCCGGCCCTAGCTGCATGCCTGCATGCAGTCTTTGATGCAGTGCAATGCGCGCCGTGCCTGCGCCTAGCGCCCTGAGCTGTGCACGCATGCATGTATACGTACTAGTAGCTAGTAGGCCTACTTTATGCGCGGATTAGTAGGATACGGTGCAGACTTCAGTTCAAGCTCAGCTTCAAGATCTTTTTCAACGATTCGATTTTACCTCTTTTTGGAGCATTGGTGAGTTAAATTAACATTTATTGTGCAGAGCATAATTTAAAATATAGAGTCTGAGACTACATTTTGTAGGCTTAAAGTAAAATATGAGGGATATTTTCGGTGGAATCACTTCCAGTCCCATGGGCATGGCTAACTGTGATCTAGGGGGTGGGGGGGGGGGGGGGGGGGTAAACTCAGGGGGGGGGGGTAAACTCAGCCGCCATGATGGTTAGGTATGTATGCGATTAGAAGCAGTTTAGCTACGTCACAAAACGTCATCAAAAGTATGACAGGCTGTGTATTTCGAAATTGATCTGGAATTAAATAATAAAATACATCCCATTGTCATCGAGCGGTGAAATATTCACCACCTCTTATCTAGCGTAATCAATTTGTGTTGCCCTATTCTACCCCATTAATAAGAGCACTTTTTTAGCTACATTTTGTGTTAAATACTGTGTGTGATTGCTCAATATTTGCAAAAGAGTCGCTCTTCATACACGGATCACTGTCTCAGCCAAGGGCAAAAATTGTTTACAAATTCATCACGCGCAATATCACAAATGTACGTGCTAATGACATCTTTGCCATAGAAAATGTAGTGTGAGTGCGCTTGGTAAAGTGCGCGCCTTACGCACATTCTTATTGTTTTGTCATATTATTTCCCCACAATGCAGTTTTGTGAGGTGGGGAGCATCGTAAGCAGCAACATCCGTGGCAAGGTGAGGACTTCACGGAGAGAGGTGCCGCTATCTGCGCTGTCTTCCTCGCCGACATGGAGGTCAGCGACATCGAAGGGAAGGTGAGCGTTGGCCGTATGAAGGTGAGCGTCAATTAGATGGACGTCAGCGACGTCGAAAGGCAGGAGATTGAGCCTGTTAATCGCAAGCGGTGTCTGCCAGAGTTTTGTCGGAGAGATGGTGAATGACAGCGTAGTCGACAGGTGGAGCCTGGGCATCTGAGGAGGTCGTGGAGTCAACGATGGGCCGGACGGAGATCACCTTTTGAAGGTTGCAGATCGCGAGCACGTCGCAAGAGTGTACGCGAACGCCAGGTTGGACGTTTCAAGCGTTATCGTGTTCGACGAGGAGTGACTCGACATCGTCCGGTGTTATCGGAACATGGACACTTTGGGCAGTGTGCTGACGTTCAGTACGCTGGTTGAGCGGAACTTCAAAAAGCGAAAATGCCGATTTTACAGTAACTTTGAGAAACTGTAATCTGCTTTGTTTTTGCAGAAGTTATTTTCAGTCGAGAACAGTGTTTGTTTTTAGCCCAATTATGGATAGCGAACTGTGACAAATTTTGAAGAACAGTGATTCCATAATTTTAGTTTGAACATTACCACTGCAAATAACTATTATGTCAGGAAAACTGATGTTGACTCTTGAGTCTTCTTAATAACATTTTGGACTGTCACAGTCAGAGAACTTAAACTTTGGAAGACTATGGGTCTTTTACATGACTTAAGAAGAGTCAGAGAAAATAACAATTGTATCATGAACTCGGTATGAAAAAGGTTCTTGTTATTTTTGTTGTTTTGTTTTAATGTTTACTACCGGTATGTATAATGTAAACTATTGTGATGTCAATAGCATGATTGGCACTGTGAAGTTTGTGATTTATTCTTATATGCATAATGATGTTAAGTAATATTATTACAATGCTTACATGGAAACTAGTATACATGTGTTCCCATGTAATTTCATATGTCAGGGGGTAAATAATTTTGTGAAAGTTATAATTGCATTTATTTGTTATTATGCATGGTGGGGTTTGCTTTGATAGACATTCGAGGGTATTCCGATACTTCCAATTTGATAAAACATGCAAAGATGTAAAGCAAAATTTTTAGAAACTAGTATAGTTGAAGAGATCAATGTCCAATCGCACTTTTTCCAAGTTTTGAACTCATTCAAGAATGACATCAATGAAATCATCAATCCAATCTTTCATTCATTTGCCAAAATCTGGAAAAGGTGCGATTTGACATTCTTCTCTTCAAGAGCAATGTACTCGGTCATGCATGACACCAGTGATGCAAGAAAGGTATCATTGAAAGAGAAAAACTTGCTCTTTATGCTTTTGAATCTCTATAATTAATTACTTGGAAATATTAACCCTATAAACATGGATTTCCTTTTTTATACGCTCTGTACATGTATTGGCCCGTATCAATAACACTAGCAAACCTCTTCGTCCATAGGGATTGCATTGTAAGCTGAAGCAAAAGCAATTGCGTAAACATGTATTTATAATCCTTTGATTTTGGTATTACCTTTTGCATGCTTGACCTAGCAATACTGCATAGTACAATTCCAAAAATACCAGCCAGTTCAGTGAAATTCCGAATGGTATGAATATTTATGTGGCTCTTTTATCTCATGGGCTTACCTCTTTTGAGCTTGCGTGTATGCAGCAGCATCCTATTTGATATAGAGCAGAAAGGGGAGTGCGACCCCTCACTTTCCCTTCTCTCCTTCAACAACTAAATACAATTTGGGGGTATACTAAAATCTGTTGCCACAAATTTAGAGAGCTATTAAGTACAGCGCAATACATAAATTTCTTGATTTTATGTTAGAGAAAACCAATTCTAAGCAAATGCTCATGCAGCTCCGGAGGTGCTTGTGCGAATGCTTGCATTTGTAAATAAAAGGTTTGTTTTTTAAATTCGCTTTCAAGCAATTGCTTGGCTATCACACATTTTTTGTCATAAGCGAGATTAAATTTCTTTCATTATCTCAAAATCATGTACTTAAGTGGCCAATAAAACAAGGACTAACTACTCAACCAAAATTAGTGATCTTAGTATAATTTTTTCTCTGGAGAAGTTCTTCTTTTCAGTGATATCAATCATGTTCATTTTCATCATTCGAAAAAGTCTTTGATTTACTGTTTTATGGGCCACCCTAAAATAAATATTACTTCCAATGCGATTCTTATGAAATTTCACTATTCCTTTTGAATGTTACTCTTCCATGGAATTAAAGGAGAATTTTCCCTATAAAACATGTCAACTCGGCTTCGAACATTTTCTACGACCACCTCTCACCCCCCCCCCCCCCCCCCCCCCCCCACCCTGACAGAAATGTTTTCTTCAGACAAAATTCAACCCCCTCCACCTTTACAAAATCCTGGGTACGCCACTGCCCCTAACCACCACCTACAGCTATTACTGTTTAATATTTGGTGTATCCTTAAATTAATAGCACTACAATTGGGGAGGGGATTTGTTCAGTTACAAGTGGCATGATTTACTTTGACAGATGGTGATTATTATAAGAGTTATAATTATTGCTCTACAATCAAAATGTTTTTAATTTATTATGAAAATGAACAAAAAGGGAGATCTAATATTATTAAATGTATGTAATTTATTGTTTTATGTGATGATGACTAAGTAAACTTAAATTAAAGATTTCAAACTTTGAATCTATTTTAGGTAAGGATGTTATAGAAAAGACTACACACATGTGACAGTCATACTCACCAAAATCATACAAACTCACATGCACACAAGCATTTCAAAACACACTATCAAACAGACACACATATGGCACAGTACACACAAATTACAGACATTCAAATGCAATCCATCATACATGTTGCAATTACTGAAACCTCTTTAAAGCGAGGTCCTTGGGACCATGAAAAACTTTGTTATATCCAGTATCTCTTTATACCAGGGTCATAAAACAAACAGTTTATAAAGAGCTGGGACCAGCACAATTATCTTGTTATAAGAAGGTTTACGTTTTATAGTTACATCAGAGCTCTCTTTAACAAGGTTCCACTGTTCACGGTTCACAAGAAATATGTGACAGAGATATTTCAATTAATGTTTGATGGTTTAGACAGTTGTAATTCATACTGTGAATATTCCACATCATACAAGCTATCATAATACAAATCCAAAGAAAACAAAAGGCTCAGTGTATATATTTGTTGGTTTCTTATTATTTTACTGAATATCGTAATCCTCCAATCACATCATTAGTACACAGACGTATAGGACATAAATTGAAATTTCACTGGTGTAGATCATATTGTTTGGGGTGGGGGGGGGGGTATATGGAAAAATCGCCCTCCCTCCCATTGGACTGAAAGATATTAATTACACCAGTGAAAATATATACATACAAGATAAATGAAAAATTATCATTTAAAATATCAAGTGCATTAGATCAGACAAAATGGCATGGGTGTACAGGGAAACCCTGTTATATAACGAGGTAGTCGGGACTATCGATTTTACCTCATTTTAACCGGAATCTCGCTATAACCGAGCTCATTATAAGTGTAGCATTATGCCATTGGAACATTGGAACAATCGGGACCAAAGGATTCTCTTCATTATAAACAGTACCTCGTAATAACAAGCAAGCTCGTTATAACAGGGTTTCCCTGTATTAACTGTTCTGGGCCTGGGTGTTTGATTTAGTTGCTGATGCTGTAAGATATTGTCTGTCTAATATGTCCAAACAATATGATGGCTCTCATGGTCGATTTACAAATGTTCTCCAGGTGCTGCTTCATGGTAACATGCTGGTCCATTTAATATCAAGACATTTTACATTGAATGCGCATGATTAGTTGGCTATACAACTGTGCCCCTTTCAGTTACAGATTTTACTTCAGTCTAGTTTGAGTGTATTCCTGTTGAGCCGAGTATTGCCACTTAGTGGCATGAAATTGTAAAGGAATGTGTGTGAAGTTGCATCTCTCCTGCCACCCAAGTTGTCACTAGTAGATGATGTGCTTTTGGTAGTGATGAGGGATGTCATCGGCTCTAAGAACATGCTGATCTCACCTGTAGGAATTAATGCAAGAAAGAAACAAACAATGACTAGAAGTTGTGTTTAAAATAGCTTTTTACATTTTTAAATTCAAAAATCAAAATGTCAAAATAGGTATTTACAGTGTGGTAGTTATATTGGGAGCTAAGTGTGTGTCCTCCCATAATGAGCTTTAACCCTATCAAGCCCAAGCTATTTTGGCGTTCCCAGGCCCAAGGGGGGGCTCATAGGGCCCCCCCCCCCCCTCTCTAATTTCTTTATTATTCATTCAACCACTTTCATATTTAGCACATGTGTCAAGCAGGTCAAGCTCTACAAGTTGAAATCATAACATTTTTAAAGGTCACCATATGAGGGCGCTATTTACGATAATATGATAAAAACATAGAAAATGTCAGAATATAGAAACATTTGAGCTGTTTTCGCCGAATGGACTGTTATCAAGAAGGCAAATTTAACTTTTCAACATAATTATGTAATATTACATATTCTGGAACACAGATCAGGACATTTCTGTGGAATTTGATGGGATTTAGAGGCCATTAGGTCCACAAAGTCATTGTGGAGGTGACCTTCATACATCTTATCATACACATTACAGTACATGATAATTTACGTATGCGATTTCTTTAATTTTTACCCTATAAACTTAAACCAAATGGATTTTTTCATATCAAAATGTTTGTTGACATCATAAGAAACCCTCATTAGCAGATTTTAATCACAAAAATATCATGAAAATATATCAAAACTATATTATGATTTAGTTCTTATTATATTCTTTGTTTTGCGCCACTTTGTCCTTAAAAACAAAGAAAGAAAAAAAGAAATATCCATTATTTTTTTGTTTCAGATCATGACAACCCGTCACCGATCATATAGATTATATGAATAAACTAATTCATGTCAATGCCTTGACAGTACCATGAATTTACACATATTACACTAATTTTGTGTTATATAATGACTATATAAAATCACTTTCAATATAAGTTTACTAGATACTGTTACTAATTGAAGATGAAAATACCATGTCAATATCTTGGGTTATGTATGGAAAAGTTGTTCAATTCAAATTTTGAAGAAAAAAAAAATCGGAAAATTCTGAGAAATTTAGTTTTTTTAGAAATTCTTATTATTTCTATTGTTTTCCGCCATGGCAACGGGAAAAACCTGACATTTTTAAATTTCATACCACAATGTTCCCTATAAAATTTTAGGAAAAGTCACCGAATTTGGTGAAAATTGGATGAAAAACGTGGCCGTGGCAGTAAAAAATATGGTAGGGGGGGCTCATTCAGCCCCCCTTGGGCTTGATAGGGTTAAAAAAAGTTAATGTCAACAACAACAACAAAATAATTAAAAAAAACAATTATAATAATTACTCATCCCTCCCCACCCTATGTAACTAGAATACAAGTTTCGGAGTGAGTGGTTGACATCAATTTAAATCACTTGTTAAGTCAGACCTGGTAAGTAAATCTCTGTGAATAGTACTCTGTATTCTCCACTACCCTGCAGTAAAGCCGTTATCCCATGGATGCTCGCCACGGTGTGACAGATCAAGTACAACAGTAACTAATTTATTATCATTTATTATTTATAATAATCAAGTGGTAATGGCACTAGTAATATTACTACTACTACCTGGTAGGTCTATATTATTTCAAAAATTAATTACTGGATTACATTTCAAATAATGTGTTAACAGGCCGAGCACCCTAGCCTACCCATTTCCATTAACGTGGATAATGAATTGTGATTGTACTAGGTGGGCCCTGTGCTACCTGGCTAGGCCTACTATTATAGGCAATATGAATAGCCAGATATAGCCCACGCTTAAACCATGTTACATTGCTGATGAGGGCTAACCTAAAAATAAATTGTTAGATTCACGGTAACATAAAGCTGGACTTTAACCACTCCAATCTACCAACTTTGCATATCTCTGAAAATTGAAAGAACAATTACCATGACAAGATAACCCAACACTACTCCATTGGGGCACCCAGGAACAGACTGCAGGGAAGGCCAGAGTAAGATGTAGAACTAGTTTACACTGGTTGGGCTGACCCAGGCAAGTCCAGCACTCAGCAGAGCCAGTGTCTAATTCCTACAGCAAATAGAACAAAGAAAAACAAATATGTTTACAAGTTACATTTTAAAAACAAATTACAATTTTCAATTTTTTTTTTTTTAAGGCAACGTTTTCTCTATGAAATACACCAATGTCAAAACAACTTGAAACATAATCAATGGCGTCTTTAAAAAATTGTTCAAAATTTGACTTTCCCACCATTTCATGATAAAACACAAGAAGAATAACTATTCAGTGGTATCGTTTTGAACATAAATCACACTGTACTAGGCTGAGCTTGGGCTAACCGGCTAGCCCTAGTACTACTTGTACTAGGCAATAGGACTAGTCGGGTAGTCCAAGTCTATTGCTGATGTGGGCTAGCCTAAATACAGTAACTGAAGATGTTAAATCCATGGTTATGTAAACTTAACAATTTAAGCATCCAATCGACCAATTTTTTAAAATTGTACAAACAAAAAATTACCATAAAGTGATGAGCTTGCACCCAGGGGCCAGGAATAGACTGCATGGAAGGCCAGAGAGTCACTTGACACTGGCTGGGTAACCGGCCGGTTAGGTACCACATTCAGCAGAGCCAGAGTGGAGAAGCTTGATTAGTGGATCTTTCCAGTGACTTTATATACCTACATGCATCAGCATACAAAAGGAAAAACAATTATTAATTATAATGTCAAAATATTTCAATTAATTCCAAAATATAATTTATAATATTGTTATATTAGGAAAATGTAATAACCGTTTTCTCCATGAAAATATTAACCAGGCAGAACTGAATACAGCGGACTAGTAGTACGACTACATGTACTAGACGACAAATCTATCACTTTCAGTTTCATGGACTCTTTGACATTATTATTTTTTTTCATTTTCGCCTAGTCGTAGAAAATTTGAGGTCTTCAGACTACAGTTGACCCCACTGTAAGTGGGGGGGGGGGGGGGGGGGGGTAGTCATAGAAATTTTCGAAGCCGAGACCAGGTCCCGTCATAAAATTTTGAGGCCTAGCTAGACCAGGTCTTCAGTCACACATTTTTGACACATTGGTTGGGAATTCTGGGGGGGGGGGGGGCACGGTTAACCCTAAGCCCCTGGGGGGGGGGGGTAGTCGTAGACATTTTTCAAAGCAGAGACTAGGGGTGTACGTTTTTGAGACCAAGACTCAGGTCCAGTCCCATTATTTTCAAGGTGAAACACAAATTCCGAGGCCGAGGCCAGGATCTTAGAACAATGTTCAGGTCGAGAACATGACATTGCCATTACATTGACATTGCCATTACATTGACATTGGTTATGATTTTTTACTTTTTACTTTTTTTACACCTTTTTTTACCACCAAATTCTGCCAGAAAAGCCCAGAATTATGCAAAAAAGAGTCAAATTATGCCAGAATTTTGCACAAAAAATAAAGGCAAATTATGACAGGCATAATGCCAGATGCTAAAAGGGTCAAAATTATGCCATAAAGCATAATTATGCCAGATCTGGCAACGTTGGGTGAAAATCGAAAAAGCGCGAGTTAAATTCAATCCTCACTACCGACCGCTCAGTCGACACTAGGCCGGTAGAACAGGCAGGGAAAGTGGGACCATCCGCTACCCCCACAAAAGCAGCATACAACCGCAGCAAATCTCGCCCAAGTTTGAAGGGCGATTGCACAAAAATCTAGCGGTGGGTCAGAATATGGTTAACAATTTTCATGTATTATAAATACTATATTTCCATAACAATATAAAATTAGAAAATCCTAATGTCGAAATCTTGCACGATTCGGTATTAAATCAATAAATGGTCCAAAGTAAAAACCAGAACATCAATTGACGTAGCGCTCATCCGCCATCTCGCAACATCAAAATATCGCAAATTTCATGTGGTAACACTTTTCAACTGGTCAAAAAATAAAAAATAGAAATTCCATAGATAATGAATTTCATGATTCTGTGTAGAAGTTTTAAATCCCCCTTCTAGCCCTATCCTATGAAACCTAGCCCTATTAGATAAAACCAAAAAGAATGCAAATCGGTCAAGAAATGAGGGGAGAAGAAGCAATTTTTGTTATTTTTGGAATAAATTTGCATAAATTACCATAATTAATCAATGGAGAAAAAAATTCAAAATTCTGTGTAGAAGTTAAGTGTACCAAAGTTAGCTCTACCCAGATAAAGCAAACCAAATCAAAATCGGTCGAGAAATGAAGAAGAAGAAGCATTTTTTGTGATTTTTTTATTATTCTTGGAATAAATTTGAATAAATTACCATAATTAATCAATGGAGCAAAATCTCCAAATTCTGTGTAGAAGTTTAGTGTACCAAATGTAGCTCTACCAGATAAAGCAAACCAAATCAAAATCGGTCAAGAAATGAGGGAGAGGAAGCAATTTTTTTTATTTTGGGAATAAATTTGCATAAAATTACCATAATTAATCAATGGGGCAAAATCTCAAAATTCTGTGTAGAATTTTAGTAAACCAAATGTAGCTCTACCAGATAAAGCAAACCAAATCAAAATCGGTCAAGAAATGAGGGAGAAGAAGCAATTTTTGTTATTTCTGGAATAAATTTGCATAAATTACCATAATTAATTAATGGAGAAAAATTTCAAAATTCTGCGTAGAAGTATAGTGTACCAAAGTTTAGCTCTATGATATAAAGCAAATCAAATCAAAATCGGTCGAAATATGAAGGAGAAAAAGCATTTTTTGTGATTTGTTTTATTTTTGGAATAAATTTGCATAAATCACCATAAATAATCAATGGAGCAAAATCTCAAAATTCTGTGTAGAAGTTTAGTGTACCAAATGTAGCTCTACCAGATAAAGCAAACCAAATCAAAAATCGGTCAAGAAATGAGGGAGAAGAAGTAATTTTTTGTTATTTTAGGAATAAATTTGCATAAATTACCATAATTAATCAATGGAGCAAAATCTCAAAATTCTGTGTAGAATTTTTAGTGTACCAAATGTAGCTCTACCAGATATAGCAAACCAAATCAAAATCGGTCAAGAAATGAGGGAGAAGAAGCAACTTTTGTTATTTCTGGAATAAATTTGCATAAATTACCATAATTAATTAATGGAGAAAATTTTCAACATTCTGCGTAGAAGTATAGTGTACCAAAGTAAGCTCTATGATATAAAGCAAACCAAATCTAAATCGGTCGAAATATGAAGGAGAAAGAAGCATTTTTTGTGATTTTTTAATTATTTTTTTGAATAAATTTGCATAAATTACCATAATTAATCAATGGGAGCAAAATCTCAAAAATTCTGTGTAGAATTTTAGTGAACCAAATTTAGCTCTACCAGATAAAGCAAACCAAATCAAAATCGGTCAAGAAATGAGGGAGAAGAAGCAATTTTTGTTATTTTTAGAATAAATTTGCATAAATTACCATAATTAATTAATGGAGAACAATTTCAGAATTCTGTGTAGAAGTTTAGTGTACCAAAGTTAGCTCTACGATATAAAGCAAACCAAATCAAAATCGGTCGAGAAATGAAGGAGAAGAAGCATTTTTTGTGATTTCGAATAAATTTGCATAAATTAGCATAGATAATGATTTTGAGATTCTGTGTAGAAGTTTTAAATCCCCCTTCTAGCCCTATCATATGAAACCATCAGAATCAAAATCGGTTGAAAAATAACGAAGAAGAAGCATTTTGAAAACTGTGGACGGACGGACGGAAGGACAGACGGACGGACGGACGGAAGGACGGACGGACGGACGACGGACGCCACGCCATGGCATAAGCTCATCGGGCCCTTCGGGCCGGATGAGCTAAAAACGGGACAAATCTAAAACAGAAAAGTAAGCTATTCAAATATGGTTCAAGATTGCATGTTTCAATCGTTTCGTAATAATTATAACAGTAGAAATAATCAAGAAGTGGTATTGTTTTCAACACAAAACTTAAGAGAAGTCAGGGTTTACATACCTCGTTAAGAGAAAAATTTGGCCAGAGTTGCGTCATGTCATTTTCCCCGGACCGTCGCGTCAAGTGGAGCTAGCAAAGCAGTGTCTTTTTTTTACAAAGTTGTGCATCCAGGTTCTTGTGATACGCGTCCGTTTTACTTATCGAACGCATGAAACCGCCGTGGGACACAATTAGCAGGCACGACAAGGGCAAAGGTCACGAAAAGCGTTAGGTAACGCCTTAGATATAATGATAATTATCTTCATACTAAAGGGACATTTGAAAAAATCAAACCCTATTTTATTCCTCTTTTACCATAAGCTAAACAACACGGTAGAAGAGAAACAAGGAAGTTCCAAGTAATTTTCGTGGAGTTAGACACTTTACAGGTGGGACTTTAAAGAGGTATTATAAATCATTCCAATTTGAGTTCATATTTTAACATAAAAAAGCTGACATATAAATGATAACAAATTAGTGTTTACGAATAACTGTTCAAAAAAAAAAAGTAAAACAAAAAGCATTTTGGGGGAATTCCCAAAATCGATGTTTTAGAAAAAGGAAAGGTCACGGTAATTTGTGTGACGTCATAACAAGGAACACATTGGCTGGGCATGGACATGGGCATACAGGGGTCACTTGTCAGAGGGGGCAATTTCCCGGTTTTGAGGCATATTTGCAGACACCATTTTCATAATTCCTTTTGATTATTTGTCTCCACAAATACAACAAATATCATTACCAAATAAAGGCGCATCCTCACTCTTAAATCGCTTCGAGGAGACGATGAAATCTCCGATATGATTTTAGAATACACCCACTCAGTCCTCGCCCGGTCGTCCGGGCGGCCGCCCGCGCGCGGGCGCAGCCGCCAGCACAGGCAGCTGAGCTGGACTGCTGCTCCGGCACTCCGCAGCGGCTTCATCGATCGAATCTCATAAACCGGTCTGCAAAAATGCAGTGTTTCGCGCTCAAATTCATCTTTTTATACGGCAATAAAATGACAAGTATCAATACTTTGCTGGATTTATATAACAATATTTACGGAAATATAGTTACACAATATTCAGTATTACCTCAGTTTTTAGCAAAATATGACTTTTCCGGAAGTAAAACCGAGTAAAACATTCAAAACAAATCAAGCGCTTGTTAGTTGTTACGCGAGCTGCGATTGAACATAGCCGAAAATCAGATCGTTTGTGATCGTTGCCAATTTCTGGGCTGCGATATCATATAACGTGTAGTGTAGTCTACGCCGGCCCGTTTGCAAATTGGCAACAAACCTGCGCTAGGTTCAGTTCACCTGGTCCGAGCGAGTTAGGAAATTAACAGGAGATTATCAGCTTTTTTTTGCCGTTTTTGCAGGTAATTGTTCTCGTATTTGTTTTAAAAGCCTTGCAAACATGGAAGTAAAATAAGAGAAAGTCTAGAATAGGTGCGATCGTGATAATCTTGCATTTTCGTTCCTTTTCGGCACTTTTTAAGAGTGCAACTTACAAACGGCTTGGCGCGCTAGCTAGCTACCTCTCTCGCAGCGCGGGGCCTGCCGAAACTCTGGCAGACCTTCTAGTGCGTGTTCCGTTGGGTGTTTTTTTTCGATGCACATGTTCAATTTGCGTTGATCAATTTGTCAAACAAGTCGATAATTTCGCTAAAAATAACCACTCATACGGTAAAATATGTACTTTTACACAAACATTGGGCAATTTTGTGGATTTTTTAACGGTATTTTAGGCTCAGGCGCGCGAATATTATTATGACCTCGCTTGCGCTAGTTGTGCTGACTCCTGGTTATGACGTCACGGGGTCATATGCATATCATTATCATGATTAGATCGGTTTACGTTTTTTGGTGACGAAGCGCTCTCAAACTGCTATGTTTGTCATGTTATTTCATCATCACTACAGATACATAATGGAATAGGAATGTTTTATACTAGAGAGTAAGAGTTTATCTTTCGAAAAATTGAAACAGTTTAACATTTCATTAATGTTTATAATACCTCTTTAAGGTGAAGTTCTAGTTTAGGTTAGATCTAAGTAATTTGAGCTTCGCCGCTGCTCTCCTTTTTGCAGTAGCTACCAGACCACTACTTGATGTCTGCCAGGGGACTGGCCGACCAAGCGCATGCTAGTGGCCGCTGACAATATCTTACAAATACTGGCAATATTTTGGCGTGTTATTTTCGCGTCTCTGCACTGACTCGCGAAATTCGCGAAAATAAAAACCCTCGCGAAATTAACATCTTATACAGTACATCAATGTGGATAGATCTAGTTTATAGGCCAACATAAAGGCATTTTTTTTGTAACCTTGAAGATGAACTAGTTTTTTTACTCAGATCATTGCATATCAACGTATACATTTAAAGATAGGATTAAAAGTACAACATATTTCATTATTATATTCACTCTTTTTGTCCGCATATTTAATAGCAATTTTCTCTCATTTGTAAAATACTTGGTTTTGCATGTAAACTTTTCAATTATTCATATGTGCTATGTAGTCATTTACAACATTTTGTTTTATTAGGACTTTTCCAGCATGTATTGTAGTGGATCCTAGAGGATATAACACTTGTGATAAGGGGGGGGGGGGGGCGGGGTACTGTACAGTATCTTGTGATGAATTACTTGGTTAGGGGTTTCGAGCATTTAAAACAAATAATAATTATGCGCACGTCTCAAGGTGCAGCCTGCACAAAGGCTAGGAAATTGACCAATTAGTTGAAATGTAATTTTTCCAAGTTTGAATTGAATTTGAGATTGCATGAGATGTAGCTATTAATGGGATTTCACAAAGTGGCGTTAGGTAACATTTGGAAGAAATAAAGACAAAAGACAAGGTGATTTGTATGGTATTATACATATCACCTATTAAAGGGATAGTTGAGTTCTGGTAAGGAGAGTACAGTTTTGGTGAAACTGAATTTTAGTAACCAAAACCTGCATCATTACATTACAAACTAATAGTTATAACTAGAAAGGAACACAAAATTACAAATGACGTAGTAAAGATCATGTTATCATTCAAAAAAGAGCCGTTAAAACGTAAGAGGGCGCTCTCTAAACACTCATCGGTTTCAACCATTTTGAATAAAATATTGTGCATATATGTGATGCTTTGTTGAAATAGTGATTAGATAGAGAAATAACCAACAACTATTTAAATACCAATTTTGTAAATTTTTGAAAAGAGCAAGCATTTTTTTCAAATTCTTAACGGCTGGTTCAAAATTCTCTAATAAACCTGGGGCCCCAGGTTTATTACAAATTGTTATATTTATGGATATTTCAGCCGTCTCTGAACCGATTTTGATCAAACAAAGATGATTTTATTATTTAAATATTATTCTCTTTTAAATTTTACACGCAGTTTTTCATTACCTCACACAAAAAAAAAGTAGTCTAGTGCCCTCTCTACGAAAACTCAACTATCCCTTTAAACAAGTTAGAATTAGAAAATAAGTAATATGTAATTCCAATGTGCTACTAAGTGATTTAATATAACTTGATTGCTCACACATTTCTTTTTACATTGCAAGAGAATAAATAAAATGTATTTGTTTTCTTTAACTTACCGATACATGAAAGAGAAGCAAACGAATCAAAAGAATCAATCCCAGAACAGATACGGTCTGTGTGTTCCATAGCTATTGTAAACGGGTAATCACAATCAAAAATGCACCAGGTGTCATATGCAACAGATGGACCAGGACAATTAGTGGAAGTCATGCCTGCGGGTAATGTCAGCGGGCACACAACATCTGCATCGAAAGAAAGAAACAAAGAATGTGAAGAGTTCAGGGGACCTAGAAACTTTGTTGACATTTTCAAAAACTGGTAAATGGTTGATAAAATGTGTATCTCTGTATAAAGCTAGCTGATATGTCCACTGTGTTAAAATTCCATTAGTGAGCAAAAATGCAGAGTGATTTTCACTAACTCATTGCATTGACTTCATACACAGTTATGAACACTTCATACATATCTTTAAAATGGAAGAGAAATTTGGATTGAATTGAATTTTATTTCCACTTTCATAAAAACAATAACATACATTTGTACAAGTATACAATAATACAAAATAACATTACAATACATAAACACAGGATAAAAAAGAAAAAAGAACAGATATGAAGAGTGGAAGGATTGTCTGGAAGTTAGAAAGAACTTATAAATAGACAATCCTCAGGACAAGCGAATAAATGCTATACATAAAACAACAAAATATAAAATTAAAAATTAATTACTAAAAATTACTAAAATTTATTAAGACAAGAAAGAGAGAGAAAAAAAAAGTTGTGTTGCATCTAAATTTGTAGCATTAAGTATGATTTGAGCTTTCTTTTAAAGTTGCTTTTAGGTTTTACACTGCTTAATTTCAATAGGTAGTCTATTCCATGATAACGGACCTTTGCATAAAAATATAGAGTTTGAGAAGGATTTACGTCCATTGCACGAATATCTGAAGCAGTTCTAGTATTGTAGTGGTGAACATCACTATTACACTGAAATGTATTACTAAATGATTTTGGTAATAAATTATTATAAAATGAGTACATAAACACACACAACTGGAATTCATACAATAAATTAATGGGTACAATTTTTAACATTAAAAATAGGGGTATTGAGTGGCTTAGAAATGGCTTATGACAAATAATACGAACTGCCCTTTTCTGCAAGAGTAAATTACGATGAAGTAAATATTTATTGCAGGATCCCCATATAATATCACAATAAGACAAGTAGGGTAATATCATAGAATTATATAATAACAATAGAGCATTCTGTGGTAAAGTATGTTTTAATGGATAACCATGCTTCTATTGTATGGAAGCATGAGACCATCATAAATGCGGATATACGTCGTGTAGTAATTCCATTTACTACACGACGTAAATAATTACGCCGTGTAGTAATTTGAATTACTACACGACGTAATTATTTACGTTGTGTAGTAAATGGAATTACTACACGACGTAATTCCGAATTACTGCCCAACGATTTGATGTCATGACGTTAAATGAATTAGTGTCGCTACATTAAATTATTAAGGTCATGTAATAATTCGAATTACTACACGACGTAAATAATTACGTCGTGTAGTAATTCCAATTACTACACTACCTAAATAATTACGTCGTGTAGTAATTATTTACTACACGACGTAATTCCGAATTACTGCTCAACGAATTAACGTCATGACGTTAAATCAACCAATGAGATAGATCGTTCGTACTAGATCTACCAGGTAGCGCTCGCCAGCTATATCCGACCGATATACCGCGGGCGGCCAGCGCCAGGCATGCATGCACGGCACGGCTGCTGGCTTGGCGCGCGGTACGGTACTACTATACTAGGTCCGCATCGCATCGCATGCACAATGCATAACGAACGATTTCATTGGTTGATTTAACGTCATGACGTTAAATGTTGTTGAGCAGTAATTCAGAATTACGTCGTGTGGTAAATAATTACTACACGACGTAATTATTTAGGTAGTGTAGTAATTCTAATTACTACACAACCTTAATTATTTGATGTAGCGACACTAATTCATTTAACGTCATGACATTAAATCGTTGAGCAGTAATTCGGAATTACGTCGTGTAGTAATTCCATTTACTACACGACGTAATTATTTACGTCGTGTAGTAAATGGAATTACTGTTTATTATTGGGGCAGGGAAATAAACAGGTATAACGTGGGTAGAACGAGAACACAAGTAGAACGCATAAAGAAGAGACGGGTTGATACGATTAAGTCTGGTAGTACACTGATTTAATAAAAATTAAAACTGTCAAATATATACAGAAGTTAACAAAGGATATTAAATGGCGGTGAAAGTGGAATGCGACCAGGTGATGATGCAGATAAAGAAAAAAAATCGAAGAAAATAGTCCCAAAACGAAAAGTGGAGCTATGGTAAATGAGGCAGACCAAACTAAAGTACAACGTAAAGTTCTCACAAATAATTTGGAAATTGCAAACTGTAAAATGTGTATAACGAAAGTCAATGTCCAATAACAGTGCAAAGCAAATCCAAAATAACGTTCTACTAATTTTAAATGTTCAACTGAAGAAGATAACTGTAAAATGATTTGACGAAATTGAAGAAACGAAGGCGTAAGGGCGAACACCGCTGCTAACCTGTGGCCATATTCATAAAACCCCGATAAGCTAGTTGGTTGATCAAATTACGATTTCGATGTCCGCTAGGCTTAACTGGTATTCACAAAAGGCTGATTGGCTAAATTCGCTATCGTAGTTAAGGCCTGGCCTAGCATGACAACACATCTGTCTAAATTCCACAAGCATTTGGTATTCCACGACATTGTTAGTCGAAATGCGAACAATTACAACAATAGATCTGCGGTGCGGACTAAATGCATTGACATCTATTCATGTGGGACCTTTTTGTCACTACCTGATGTGCGATCGTGAACATGAAACCCACTAGAAGTTTTTCATGATAGCGAATTAAGGGGGCAAGATAAGTTTTCGCGTGAAATTATTATTTATTCTTTTTTTAATTAAATACAATTCCTGGGGAATTGTCGTCTTTATTTCCACAATTCATAAAAAGTCACTACATATATAAAGATGTACAAGAACAAAAACAGCAATATACACGGAGACTAAAGAACATACAGAAAATACAGAAAACAGGTATAAGAAAAAAGATGATTACATTAAGAAGGCAATATGAATGTGGAGGGATCAGAAGAAGTTTTATACAAACTTATTGGTATGATCCTTAGGATATATAATAATCAAAATCAAAGTCAAACAATAAATTTCGGTAAGTTTTACCTTACGGAGATCACAAATCGTATCCCATGTCATGATATAATTAAAGGCATGGGGAGAATTGGTCATAATGTAGTGAAGGGGTGGGGGGGGGTACGGTACTCATGAGGAGGGAGATATATTTCTTTTGTTATATTGGGGATCGTAATGACAAAATGATCCAGCGTGATCCCCCCCCCCCCCTCCACCCCATTCACCCCTATTTAGACCCTTGACTCCCCCACCGGGTTTGCCCAATTCAGCTCATGTAAACCATATTTGATCATCTTGTATTTAAAAATAGCACACAACAAACTCAATAAAACGCATCATCTTGTCCGAAATTAACCCCCCCCCCCCCATACGCACTATTTGTACTTGTTTGCACGTGATTCAATGTAGCGTACGCACCAGCGTGAATCCTCCTCTCCCCCCCCCCCCCCCCCCCCCCCCCTCTTGTGCGTACGTGTACTATTATGGCCCCTGACATGAAGAAAGGGGATTCTTTTACAAGTTTGAATTAACTGCGCATTTATGCTTTGTTGCAATGTCAAACAAACTTGCGACAGATGGAACTGTTACCATGACAGCCACGATGAATACATTACCACTATCTGTACGGGAGAAAGCATCAGTGTCTTGCTTTCGTAGAACTCTAATATCACAAATGTTAATATAATAATTGTTTTGAACTTTTAACCGAGGTTCTTGCCTTTTTGTAAATATTACGTTATATAATCCTTTATCTTTTTATTTAGTGTTAAATACCAAAGATTTGTATTTAACCACAGAACTTATATAAGCTTAGATGTAGAATAGCTTGTAGTTTAGGTATGTATTCAACAGTTATTCATTATTTATGATATTCTCATTGCTACGCTACTTATGTGTGTTAATGGTACCAGACACGATTAGCATTTAATGCTATTTTCTGGTCCCAATTATCCTTTTAATATTTATGTTACAAATTGACATTTGATTGTTATATTGATGTACTTTTTATTTGGATAATAAAACATAAAACTTAACTCAAACTCATTAGGTCATCCGAGTTGTTAGCTTGTTATCGGTATGGTTAGAAGTGCTTCTTGAATTACGATTTAGCAACCTGCTACGAAGATTTCAAATGACTATTGTATTACAAGGCTTAGACGCTCGTTGATTGGTCGATATGGTAAGGGCATAGATAGCGTGCAAAATCTACACACATTACTAAAGACGTACCCATGCACGTGTGTGTTGTGCACTGATTTGTGAAAACAAAGGAGATCACCCAGGCGTGTTTCGTGAGTTCGCCGCTAGCTATCGTCCAAACTGGCATTTTCGCAAGGAGATAAGGCCTAGCTGACAGATAGGCTATCGGGCTTTTATGAATATGGCCACTGTTCTCTGCCCCAAATGTTCCATATTTCTTAAATGATTGTAGTCATCTTGGATTTTCCAGTAGCTACGCAATTGGAAACTGGATAGGCTCGGATGTCGCAAATTTGAGTTGTACATAATACACAATTATATTGACTCCAAGTACATTGGAATTGATCAACAGTGTCAATATTTATGCTAAAATATCGCTTTTTGGTACCCATGTTAGCAAAAATGGTTGCCAAATTGGATTTTTACAATAGCTACGCAACTGGATAGGGACTGAATGTAACACTTTTGGTATCATCAAACCATACATTATTTCAATCGACTCCCCAATCATTGAAATTGACCAACTATTTGTATTTAATGAAACAAAGCATTCATGGCGGCCATCTTGGAAATGGTTTGATTTTCCAGTAGCTATACACAATTAAAGAGGTCTGGATGGAGCAAATTAGGTTTCCACAAATCATTCAGAACTGAATCGACTCAAGATCACTGAAATTGACCAACGTGGTCAATAAATATGCGAAAATGTAGCTTTTTCAGCAATCATCTTGGGAAATGGCTGCCATATTGGATTCTAACAGTAGCTAGGCCATTGGATAGGGACTAAATATAGAACATTTGGTTTCTGCATATATCGACTCCAAGATCAATGAAATCAACTAATAATTTCTCTTCTCATGACAGAAAGGAGCTTTTTGGCGGCCCTCTTGGAAAATGGCCGCCAAATTGGATTTTAACAGTAGATACGCCACTGGATTGTTACTACATGTAGCACATGTGGTTTCTGCATACCATTGTAATTGACTGCAAGATCATTGAAATCTACTTATTATTTCTCTTTTTATGACAAAATGTAGCTTTTTTGAGGCCATCTTGGAAATTAGCTGCCATCTTGGAATTTTGCGTGGCCAGATTTCTTTTCTGAAAAAGTGAACCAAAGGTAATGAACATGCCAATTTGGTTGCTTGTATGACTATTTGCACGATTTCCTTGATGTTTAACACTTATCTGCCCCACTACATATTCCTACAACTACACGTCCATGTACTTCCTACGCAGAGGTTCTCATTTTGTATTGAAGCCACTACTCAGGATGAGCGTAAAGAATACAAATCCATGGCAATTCTACCCTACATCGAAGGCATCGCACCCCATCTCCATCACCGCCCTGAGAATCATGGTATCCGTACCATCTTCAAATCTGACAAAACATGGAGGAGCCAACTTGTCAAACCGAAAGACCAAGTTCCAGAACACAGACGCAATGGTGTACCATGCGGCTCATGTGATAAGGAATACATCGGGGGAAACCCCACAGATATCCAATTTTATGAGTAGGGCCTATGCGGGATTTCACTGCCGATCCGATGTCCGATGTTTTTCCTCCCCGTATCGGCCGATCCGATCCGATGCACCGATGTTTTTCCCAAAAAATGTTGCCTTATGTTTCCTATTGTTTTTTTTTACTACGCGGCCGCGATCTGCTAAGGCCTCCTCTGCATGCGAGGCTCCGGGCTGGCCCGGGCGAGATAACGATCATGACCTGCGCAAGCAAAAATGCAATGTTTTACGCTTGAATTCATCTTTTTATACGGCAATAAAATAACAAACGTTGATGCTTTGGTTGATTTATGAAACAATATTTACGGAAATATGATTACAAGATATACAGAATTACCTCTGTTACGAGCAGAACATTACTTTTCCCCGAGGTAGATGAACGAAAACTTGATTCGATTGCGTGTAGTTTTTGACAAGCGGATGAATAACTAGCAACTGGCGCAAGTAAAAAAGTCCGCATTTTCAACGTTGCCAATATGTGAAATACGTGATTACGTGTTTTAATAAATGTGGTCCATTGGGTCTGCAAATTGGCAATGAACAGAGTTCGCCTAATAATTTATGTTCCAAGTTGAGCGAGATATTGGTAGAATCTTCTGAGATAGTCCGCGCATTCGTTTGGAGTATTTTGGGGGCTATTTTTGTTGCCATATATTCTTGGATATGTTTAAAAAACCCTGTGAACATGTAAGTAAATTAACAGATCGTCTGGCGTAGGTTCGCTAGCATTTTCTAGTGCAATGCATAACCCAGATCTACGAGGCACCCAAAGCTCTGGGGGCCGAACTGTGCGTGTTCCGTATACCGGTTACGTTCCATGGACGGGCAAATTGTTGAATTCTGTTCAATTTTCGTCCGTAAATTTGTCAAACAAATCAATGATTTTGCGGAAATAACCACTCATACGGTAAAATACATACATGGAAAATTTTCTAAATTCTGTTTTTTCATTTCCGATTTTGCAAATTTCACTTCTTTTAAGCGAATCGGTAGCGCATCGGCCGATTTATCAAAATATTGCCGATCCGAAGTTTTGCCGATGTGGCCAAATATCGGCCCGATCCGATGTCCGATTAATGTCCGATTATCGGTTAGGCCCTACCCTATTTATGAGACTGATCTACTTTACGGGTTTGAGCCTCAGAGTATAAACTTGTAAATTGGAGGACTTGCCGTAAAATAAACTGACGATTAATAAAAAATATAAAAACAACTCAGAAAAACGCTGTCATTATGGTAAAACAGGGGTTAAAGGTCATACAAGTTCGTCCTTTATACAATAGATTCACCATGGCAAATGCTACAAAGTTGAAACTCGGCATATGTATTATTCATCATAAGAGTAACATTTCACAAAATTAAATGAAATCATAAAAATATATTCATCATTATGATAATTAGGGTCAAAGGTCAAAAAGTTAATTGTACAGAAATGAGATATTAAACCGGTATTAAGCTGATCATTGAGCCATTGAAAAATATAGGAGCTCAACATTTTGTAAATTACGATGAAGTAACTAATAGTGTGTCTTCATTATGAAAATTAGTGTCAAAGGTCAATATGGTCATTTTGCATTATCTCTGTAACACTCACATATATGCGAAGTTGAATTTTGAAATGTGGATTAAATCTAATAAGCTAGCTGAACATACAAAAAAGTTGAAATTATGAAATGATTTCTTAACTGTGTAAATGAAGGTCAAAGGTCAAACGTATCACCTAATTTGTCAGTGACAAATTTAATGTCTAGTTATTATTTATTATTTATTCTTCCCGCATCTCTCAAGATCAGATGAATCAATTGTCATGAACTATTCAATGATGATAGATCATGATCTAACTTAGATCTGCAAACTTTTTCAGTGACGTCACATCAATGTGACGTCATCAGGACGCCATTTTCTAAAATTTCATTAATCATCATATCTCAGTCATAATGACAAATCAATTTCGCATGCGCTTACAATCGGAGACGCGCGCATGCCCGTCTGTCAAATGAAAACAAAATGTCAAAAAATGTTCAAAACCCCAACCTGAGTATTTACTATATGTTTCAGACAATTTTAAAGGGCAATGCAACTCAAGAATCGAGTATATCCTACTTTATACATCGTAATATGCCTGTTTATTAGATATAACATAACTCCGACTCAGATTTCTGCCTTGAAAGAAATATGTGAAAACTATATCGGGTTTACCACTATTCATGCGAACACTGGAGGCCGCCATTATTAGGTTTGTGCGGACTAGGTCAATGAAATGC